>BLKR01001085.1:0-342927 GCA_011170035.1 Teleogryllus occipitalis
GGAAGCAATGACACACGAAGTTAGTGGGGATGACAGGATGTTTAGGGGAGGGACAGCGGACAGCTGCTCCGATTAGTCGCCTTCTACAACAGGGGGCGGTCCCGTGGTGCTATTCTACTAAAACCCCCGACACCACACGGGGTACTGTGAATTTTCGGTAATTGCAAAAGTCTGAATTTTTTCGTGTCTTACTACATCTATAAAATTGAAGACAGCGATTTTTCCTTCAAATAAAATTTATTGCACGTAAATAGTTCTTTCATTAAGGTCATATAGACTTCTTTGAAATGTTTAGTAGTTTTCGAGCAATAGAGCGTGAAATATTTGCAATTTTCAAAAATTACAAACACAAGGTTTTCTCCAAAACGACTCCAAATTTTTCTTTACATTTTTGGTAGGGTTAGTGCCAAGCGAACCCTACACCATGACATAAACGCTATATTGCTCCATTCTTTGGTTTGTTTGTTTTCAAAAATTACAAAAATGATTTTTTTACTTGTCTTTTACGTCGGTGATATTTAAATTATGGGCGATTTCTTGACATTATTATATTTATGTGCACATGTGCTTTAAATAATATCAAACAAAGTTTCTCGAAAACTCAACCGTTTTGTGTAAAAATGAGCTCAAAATTCCGCATTTTCAGAAACCCTCAAACGCCATTTTCTCAAAAATGGTTCAAAAATTTTCCTTACATTTTTTTAAATTGATAATGCTAATTGTACTGTTTAATATACGGTAGATTTCATTTTGTAGTATTTTCTTTCGTTTTTTCAAAAATTGCACAAACTTAATATCTTTTAAATAGTCTCACTCCGTCAATATGAAATGTGAACGCCATTTCCATCGATTTGTATGCATTACTACATTCGTGAGTAGATGTGCTTTCAAATTACTTCAAATGAAGTTTCTCGAAACCTCAATAGATTCCTGTAAAAAAGAGCTTAAATTTAGCATTTACAGTAACGCTTAATCGCCATTTTCTTAAAAACGGCTTCAAAATTTTCAATGAAACTTTCTGTTTTGACAAGGTTTTACGGTTCTTTAATATTCTCGAAGTTATATTTCGGTTAGGCTGATAGGAAAGCAAAAAGTCGAGAAAATGTCAAAAAATATACTTTCGGTGACGATAGATGGCAGCTGGCCAGAGAATGGAACAAGACCGTAAAGCCAGTCCGCAGCAAGGAAATTAGAAAAAATTGTTATGAGAAAGTCTGTGCTATTCTGTAGTGCCTCTAGTTATATTTGTAATATGCTAAGACAAAATGTTTTACACGTAACACATTGATTCATATTAAATATTTCATATTATTCCATTAGTCAGGTAGTGTCAATCCATACTATGTGGAAGAAGATATGGCGTGTAAAGGAGAATTTCTATATTTCAAATTATAAACAATTTAATAGATTTTGTTTAAAAAAAGGCGTTTTATCAAAACAATTGCTTTTCCTGGACCGTCATCTTAGAATAGATGAAGTAAACATATCTGTGCAATATAAAGCGACTTCTGGGTTAGGTTTATTGATGCTAAGTATGAGTACGGTAACAGTTTCTAATTAAACATTGTACTATTAGTATAACAGTTTTAATCGTTCATTGATTTTGTTTTCGGTGTATGTAATCGGTGGTTAACATTTTTATATTTCATGGGCGACTGGAATTACCTTAGTTACGCTGTGGTTTAGAGACAATTAAAAAATTTTGATCATTTTTCTGAGTTCTGATTTGTGGTTATGGGTTTTAATTGAACGGTGGAATTTTAATTGCATGCATGCAATAAACATGGGGAGAAGTAACAATTGTTCATGAAATTAATGATCATATTTAGTTAACTAAACGAAAATAATAATTAAGTTTCGTTATCACTGCATTAATTACCTTGAATTGTACTGAATTCAAAACTTTACTGAATTTATAACTTTCATTACTTGGTTTTGGAACACACTTATGAAATAACAATTGTTAACAATTTTAAGATTTTAACATATTCATCCATAAAGAAAATTCACGAGACAAACATACACTTTATATTAAATACATAATATAATTTCTTTAATATCTTTTACTTTTTTCTGGTAGAACACAATTATTTCGCTGATACTAATATTAGAGATATTTTCCCTTTTCGTCATTGCTTTTTAGAATTTCCTTTTTAATATCAGCTATTAGCTTTGCGTGGCACCTGTGGCGGGAATTAATCCCTGGAATTTACTGAGCTACAATACATGTTCTTTCTCGAGAAGTTGCCAAAGATCAATGATCTATTTCTTTGTCATGAGAATATTAATTTGAGTTACTGCAATCAAATCGTAAGCAGGTAAGTATTGATTTTCCAGGAAATAAATTACGCAGAGGCATTTTTAAAATCTATTTTTAACGAAAAATTCCAGGAACGTGACCAGAAGCGCAGAAAAAGACGGTCTATATGAATTAATTTTTAATTTCTATAAAATACATGAAATTAATTTTTAATTTCTATAAATTAAAAATTAATGTCAGGTATGCCGTCTTTTTCTTTAGTAATGTTGGTTAAATTATTTGGAATTCTTTTGCACGTAAGAAACCTGGTATTGAACATAATACTCACTACCACATTTTTTTCATTTCAACTTCAGCCGTTGTGGCTTTCCGTGTTTCCATTTACTGCGATTTCAAGGATACTCTATTCAATCCAGCAACACAAACATACGTCATTCCAAAATCACAGGTGCATTGAAAACTTTGAAGGTCTACAGAATTAGCGTCAAGATGAGAATTTGTGGCTACAGAAGTTGAATTGTGGAGAAGTTATGACGAAGTATTTCTTCAAATGTGTTCAACACTTCATTGTGACACAATGATCAATTTAGTCTTTCCGATTCGTTGGCTCACGACGAGAGTATTGTTGAGAAAGTTTCGCCTGTCGCGTCGCAGATTCAAGGCCGCGGAAGCTCAACCGCTCCGTTTCTATCGCGCGAGGACCTTGACCCCGGAGTGAAAGTGCGTTTCCTTTGACGTAACATCCAATGAGTGAAGTGAAAGAATGGCGCGTTAGCCAACCGCTCAGCATTAAGTGAAACGCGTGCGGAAAAATCTAGGTCAATCCTGTGCTCAGGCGGGGTCTACTTACGAATTTGAGTATTCTGATAATGCTAAATGGTAAATACACATTGCTAGGCTGTTACCAAAAGAGAAGTGAGTAACGTGATAAAACGAAAGATATTTTGATACTAATCGTATTGATATAATGTCTTAGAACTTAATCTTAATACGAAAAAAAAAAACGGGCGGAAACTAGAATGCTAGAACATCAATTTCTGATGTTATTGTCATATACACGTAGTAGTATACGTAGTATGGAGAAAGTTATGTAATGCAGCGGAAAATCGTTTTCGAGATTTCAACGGAAATACACGTTTTGGGGTCCCCTGATTCCGAAAATGTTTGTTTTCTTTAACGTCCGTCCGTCATGGTCATGCGCATTTTTTGAATTTATTAGTAGTCTCTGTGCAATAGTGTTTGCATTATTAGCAATTTTAAAAAAATTACAAAAACGAGATTTTCTCAAAAAAAGCTCCAAATTGTTTCTTTACATTTTTGGTAAGGGTAGTGCTAAATGTACCCCATACGATGACATAAACGCCATAATTTTCTATTCTTTTTTTAAAAATTACAATTTTCTTTGCTTTACTCTCACGGTGGTAATGTTTACATTATAGGCGATTTCTGTACACTTATATTTATGCGTACATGTGCTTTACATAATTTCATGTAAGGTTTCTTGGTTTAACAGTTTTGTGTTAAAATGCGCTCAAAATCCTGCATTTTCAGAAAAGCTCAAACACCATTCTCTCAAAAATGGGTCCACTTTTTTTTAACTTTCCCAATGGATAGTGCTAATTGCATTGTTTAATATGTCGTAAAGTTCATTTTGGTGTATCTTTTCTTTTCTCAAAAATTACACAAATGTATTTTTTTAAATATATCTCAGGGATAATGTGCACATTTCCATCAATTTGTATGCATTATTACATTTCTAAATAGGAATGCTTCCAATGACTTCAAATGACGTTTCACGAAAACTCAATAGATTCCTGTGAAAAGGAGCTTCAAATTGCGCATTTACAGTAACTCTTAAATGCCATTTTCTTAAAAAGGGCTCTAACTTTTTAATGAAAATTACTCTTTAGGAAGATGATTTACTCTTCTTTAATATTCTTGAAGTAATATTTCGGTTCTACAATTAGGAAACTGAAAAGTTCAACAAAAAATATAATTTGGTCGGAGATAGATGGCAGCTGGCAAGAGGATGGGGCAAGACTATAAAGCCAGTCCTCATCAAGGAAATTAAGATACTTTACTACGAGAAAGTCTGTGCCATTCTGTTGCACCTCTAGTTTTGATCTGTACAGGAGGGCATAATCAGTAAGGGTATAAAACAAATTGTTAATAAGTGATAATTTATTTTATTGGAAGAATGCTGATAATTTATAGTTAGTTACCATCAATTATAAAAAAATTAATTAACAGAACTTCCAAAGATCACAATTCTGTACAGATTGGACGTCCGCATATAACGGGTAAGAAGCAAGCATGTTGTATGTCGTTACCCACAAATAAGTGGTAATAGAATCAATATAATAAATATTTCAGTATACGCCAAATTTAGATGCATACCAGGGCAAATCAATAACAGTAATATTCATAGATTAATATCATGTGAATTTTGATAGCGTGTCCAAGCGGAAAGTGTTAATAGTCGAATATTAAATGAATTAAATATCAATTAAGAGAGATTTACACACACACATACACACACACACACACACACACACACACATATATATATATATATATATATATATATATATATATATATATATATAAGGTTATATGCAATTTTTTTAAACTAGTAGTTTCCGCTTTATTTCTGCCTGATGATAATGCAAATTATAGATAGATTTATTAAAGTTCGCTTTGAGCTAATGCTCGGTGGCAAACATTATTACAACTAGATATACGACAGTTACAAAACTATTACGAATATTTACAAATATAATTATAATAAGAATTAGAGATTGATTTTGAGTTATCTGTAAGTTGATTTATAGCTTTTCTAACACTTCACTCCACTTCACTACACTTCTCTTCACTGCGCTGCACTACACTGCATTCCCCTCCCTTCCCATGCCCCCCACCACACTACACTTCACTTCACTGTATAAGGGACATGACCATATTTTTAATAATAATAATAATAACGATTATAATAATATAACTAATAATAACAATAACTTAAAAGTTACATCAAAACTAGTAAGTGTTAATAATTCTGATATCAATAATAATAATAATAATAATAATAATAATTATAATTATAATGATAATGATAAAAGTCCCAGTATTATTAATGATGACCTACATAGAATTAAGTATATTTTTAAATTTCACTACATTAGAAGGAAGAGTCTCTAGTGCTTTTGCAGGTAGTTTGTTCCAATCTACTATAGTACGATTCACAAAGGAGAACTTGCCTACATCAGTTCTTTGCTTTCTACATCGTATTTTCCAGGGATGGTCTCCTCTGCTTTTATAATAAGGTTTCTGTAATCTTTTACTGAGGTCTGCCCAGTAAAAGTCTCAAAAACCGCACCAATTTTTTCTTGAATTTTTTTTCCTCGGATAGAACCAGATATGCTTAAATGAATGGCCCAGGTCACATTTTTGTTGAAATCTCTTAAACTTAAAAAAATCGCGAAAGTTCGAAATAACGCGAGAAATTATGTGCTGTTCAAGTACCGCTTGTTCAATTAGCAACAGATAAATAGTTTATTCGGCGACACCTTTACATTGCTAAGCTATATTCAATTTCATTTCGAGCACTTCATTACATGATGGTTGGTGATAATGATGATGGTGGTGCTGATTAGCACTGTGCTAAAAAGCTTAGTCCGTGCGAGCGAGAAACACCACGCATTTTCGACCCCCCTCGTCATTGCAAGAGACATCAGACAAGAGACAGCGGTTGCTTTATGCTGTGTGGATGGTGCTAGGGTTATCGTAAATGACATACAGTGACGGCAATGCTACTGCTGATGATAGGTAAACAGGTGAGAGGTGTCAGTTAGCATACATGGGGATGTGAAAGTCCAGTCACAGGGCAATGTGCTAAAAATACCCATGCCAAGGCATTTTTCGACGCGGTATTCGTGGTGGACCGAAACAGGCTCTCTCAATTAAGACTCATTCACAACGAAGCTGTAAACCCAAACGTAAAGAAATCTCAGAAGTTTGGTGTCATGTTATCCGACGGAACCATTCAAAATAGTGAACGTAACCGTTTACGTGAAAATAAATATAAGACGTAACAGTGAAAGTTCACAAGCTGCATGTATCACCTTCACGATCATAAGAATTGAGAACAACGCACCATCGTGTACCGCAACAAGATCCAAGGAACGTCTAGTGTTTTCGTCAGACAGAAGCTATTGTATTTTTAAATGCTTAAATCGCAATTTATCATCAGCATTGTTCATTAATCGCTCCGTAGAATCATTGGTCATAATAATTCCAAAATTATTATCCGAGAATGATCATTTTTGTTTTACGTATCTTTAGATTGTATACATGTAGAATTGATAGGACTGGTATTTATTTTACATCTATGAATGGCTGTGTTTACATCTACGCTCAGTCATTGTCGAACCCAACCAAGCGATTTTTAAAAATAATAGTTTTTTATTATACTTGTTCGACATTATTATGTCATTCAAGGGTTTTTATGTTACATAGTGTGTACAATTTTTTAACTACGTTTCATCATACACGTACAATGTTTGAAGACAATAATATTGACAAAATAAGACAATAACTAACAAACAAGGATTAAATGGATGGATTAAATTAAGGAAGGGTCCTTCAGAAAAATACATACAAAATTCGAATTAAGAACATAAATATTGAATTTAGAAATGTTGGAATCTGCTTTACAGCTAATTAAGGAGGATGTAGTAGGTCTTTAGAATATCTTGATTTTATTCGTGGAAAAAGATTGGCTGATTTACCTAGAGTGTACAAAGGAGTGGCTGGGCAAGATGAAAGAGTATAAATTAGAAGAAAGTTTTAGAATCCAAGTTTTCAGAGGTTCTATAGATAGTTCTTTTAAAATTTGATCATTTCTGATGTACCATGGAGCTTTTAAAACATTTCTTAAAAATGTATTTTGCAGTACTTCCAGTTTTTGAAGGTGAACCAAGCGAAATGAAGGACTGAAGAGACACCCACGCATCTGAGAACTAACAATGGCGACAGTTGCGTCGCACGTTAGCGCCGGGGCGATGTAGTCTACCGCACTCATGTTGCTGACCCAAAGGAATAAAACATTTTTGCATAACATAGTACGTAATACTAATTGATCAGCTGATTAGATTATCTTCAGACAATTTTTCGTAGAAACGTTACGTTAATCACAAGGAAAGTACTTAATAATTTGATTGTTCATTAACGATTTGAAACACAGTACATTGGTTTGTATTTTATGGGAATCTGAAAGTTAAAGAAAAATGTCTGGATGTTTTTCGTTAAATCTAATAATGAATCATGTTCTTATGTTGCAGAATTTGTTGTGTAGCATGACTGGAATACATGGATACGTTTAGGGACTCGGAATACTTCCATTCTTCATATAGTTATGAATATTTATTAATGTAATTATCGAAGGCGTTGGCATTCCCTTGTGATTTTAAATGGACTGTCACGGATATTGTTGAATATATGAGTAAGATGGCATTATAAGAGGGACATACAACAGAGGTCTTCAGGCCTTGGTCTATATCAGTGTTCCAGTTTTTAGTTGCACTGAGTTGCACTGAGTTGCACACGGTTGCAATAGCTCTGGCTCTTTCTCTCCGAAGCAAAATAAAGCAGTTTTGTACGAGAATTAATTTTTGTTGCGCGGAGAATTAATCTTGGGCGCAGTGCGTTTGAAATGTACGCTCTTTGCAATTTATTCCCAAAACTTGTTATAAATGATTGTATTCCAAGTACTGCTCCGTATTTCAAACAATTTAGTGGCTTATGCCAACAATTACATTTATCATTATATTATGCTTGTCAGTTTTAATTTCTTTTATTGTCAATAATTGTATTATTTAAAGTAAATCGTAAGTACGTGGATCGTAATCTCATTGTGATCCTATTTCACTAGCGCAGTGGTGAACAAAAGCCACCTGCGGCTGGGTTGGGTAGGGTAGGGAGCTGTCCGCTAGGTGACAATGGGTGAATAATCCTGCATGTCAACTGCCACGAAAGTTCAATGCCAAAGTTTAACTAATAAACGTTACCATAAATCATAGAAAAAGTACCTATGAAACTCGATGTAATGGATATTAATACACTAATGAGACGTTTACGATACTCACTCGTTTCTCGCTCGTATCGCAACACCACACACTCGAGAATTAACTGCTCCTTATCTTGATCTTGCTCTTGCACCTGCGCTTTCTCCTGTTCCTGATCTTGCTCTTGCTCCTCCTCCTGCTCTTGCTCCAGCTCATGCTCCTGCTCTTGCTCCTGAACTTACTCCTGCTCCTCCTATTGCTCCTGCTCTTGCTCTGGATCCTATCTTTCTTCCTGCTCGTGCTCCTGTTTTGCTTCTGCTCTTGCCCCCTTCTCTTGCTCTTTCTCCTGGTCTTGCTCCTGCTCTTGCTCCTGCTCTTGCTCCTGCTCTTGCTCCTGCTCTTGTTCCTGCTCTTGCACCTGCTCTTGCTCCTGCTCTTGCTCCTGCTCTTGCTCCTGCTCTTGCTCCTGCTCTTGCTCTTTCTCCTGCTCCTGCTCTTGCTCCTGCTCTTGCTCCTGCTCTTGCTCCTGCTCTCTTGCTCCTGCTCTTGCTCCTGCTCTTGCTCCTGCTCTTGCTCCTGCTCTTGCTCCTGCTCTTGCTCCTGCTCTTGCTCCTGCTCTTGCTCCTGCTCTTGCTCCTGCTCTTGCTCCTGCTCTTGCTCCTGCTCTTGCTCCTGCTCTTGCTCCTGCTCTTGCTCCTGCTCTTGCTCCTGCTCTTGCTCCTGCTCTTGCTCTTTCTCCTGCTCTTGCTCTTGCTCCTGCTCTTGCTCTTGCTCCTGCTCTTGCTCTTGCTCCTGCTCCTACTCCTACTACTACCACTACTCCTACTACTACCACCAATACTACTACCACCAATACTACTACCACTCCTACTATTACCACTTCCACTGTCACCACTTCCACTGTCACCACTTCCACTGTCACCACTTCCACTGTCACCACTTCCCCTGTTACCACTACTATTATTACCACTACTACTATTGTCATTACTACTATTACCACTACTACTATTGCCACTACTACTATTGCCACTACTACTATAGCCACTACTACTATAGCCACTACTACTTTTGTCACTACTACTTTTACAACTACTACTATTGCAACTACAACTATTGCAACTACTATTATTATTGTTATTGTTATTATTATGTACTATTAAATTTATCCACAATGAGAGAAACATGTTTGCTTACTACTAAACATGGCTGCGTTTATTATTTACATAGGGGGGACACTTGATGTAGCATACATGTATCATCAAAATGAAATTATGTGCTTTCCACAGTAAATTGCCGTTTACTTTACGAAATCAGCCCACTGACCGCTGATTATGTACCTTCACTGCAATCTGCAATAAGGGGGCAAACTCACTGCTACCAACCAAACCTTGTTTAGTTCTGATTGCACGTTGATCCAGCATTCATTCCACAAGACATAATAATTCCATTTTTTCATAACATTCATCACTGTCACTTTAAATAAAACATAGATGTTTCCAGATCTCGGTGCTATGTTCCTGGTTCTCGTTGCGTATCTCACACATGAATTATAAGATTCGTGATCTGCGTAAACAAATTAAAACAAATTACAAAAACAAATTAACGAGTGCAGCATGAAAGATATATTAACAGCCCCTAAATGTATGAATGAAAAATGAAATATTTGAAATGTACATCGAGAATACGGGTACAGAGGCGAAGCATATGTGTAGGATGTGTGCAGGCTAGAGAGCTGTCCACGTTGTGTGCTATATGTGTACAATTGTGTGCAAACTAAGTGTCCAGGAGTTGTGGTCTGCTGTACAAATCAACCGTCAGTTGATTAAATGAATAATATGTAGTGCACAGCTATTGTACAGATCACCACAGCATGGATTTTGGCCAGAGGTATCATCATTAACATTTTAACGAGAAGTTCTCATGTCGCAATGTATGCTATACTCACAGGTCGTAGCGGCTTAGGTGTAAATCAATTGATATCACTATAGTGGTCAGGGGCTTCTAGAATTCGAGTCCCGACAGTGACATAATTTTCGGCACTAGCTTGATAGGTCGAATTTAGCCGCAGTCTGGAGAAGGAGAATCTAGATCTGCCGGCCTCTCTGTTCGGCAGTTTTCTATAGTTTCTCTGATCAAGACCAGGTGAATGCCGGGGCAGTACCGTAACAAACGGACCACGGACGGCGCGCGATCTTTGCTTCCTCTTCTTTCACCTATTCTCACATCTTACTTACATTCACTTACACTTGCACTACATCACCACTCATATAAATAGTTTATTTTGCAGGCACAAAATACACGTGACATGCTAGCGGCAGCCAAGCTGGGTGAGGGTCAGAAGCACCTGGGCGTCGCCCCTATTCTCCTTCCCCCACCTTGACTTCGCCTTTATGTTAATCTACATATCTTTGAGGAAACTATAGAAGGATTTGCCTAAGAATGAGCCAAAGTCACAATTCGCTAAACAAGTGAACATCACGTGCAATTCAGAGAAGTATCCCTCCGCCGCGACAGCTGTTCAGCCACGCCTCTTGGTAAAGTGTTTGGTTATGGCTCCTTTGAAGACATCACTACCCAGAAGTCTAAGTTTCGCTGAGATATATGCACGTACGCGCGTCCGGGAAATATTTAAATTTAATTACATATGTGGAAAGTCCCTTAACATGCTTTCACAATCAGTAAAAGAAATATGCCACGAATGGAAATAGAAAGCTCTCAATCACAGCTCGACACACAACAGCACAATAGACGGAAACACATGCACCAGTATGCATCTCGGTTTTAAAATAAACATAATATTTATCACACAAAAAGTAAATTCAATGTAATGTTTATAGAAAAAAAGAATTTATAAAGAAGAGCACATAAACTGCACATCTTAATTTGAATTATTTCTCGTAGCACACTATATTTTCGTCGGACAAGGACATCCCAAAAGGAAGCGTCGAAGCTATTTACAAGTTTGCCAACTGCAAACGAACGAATGCAGGAAGGGAGTCCAATGGGCTGAAGGGCACAACGACCACAGAACCATCTGTTATCTTGCCAGCACTAGCTGTCGCTTTGGCTCATTTTTAGGAAAATCCTTCTATTGTGGGAATTCTGATTTGGTGTTGTTGACGTTCTTATGAGAAGAAATAAAAGAGGTCATCTTCGTCAACATATTAGCTTTATTAAGATAGCCGGCTTTCGACGGCTTTGCCGTCATCGTCAGTCTACAAGATACAGAAAGATTTAACAAAATTATAAAAAAAATACACAATAAGATAGAAAATTAAATTACAAATAATGGATACATTTTAATTTCCTCCCCCGTCGCAATTCATTTTTGCAATTTTATCTGCTATATGTACCTTTTTTTCTTTTTTGAAATTTGATCTGCTATCTGTAATACTTTAGATGTATCCATTAATTGTAATTTATTTTTCTATCGTATTGTGTATTTATTGATAATTTTGATATATATATATATATGTATATATATATATATATATATATATATATATATATATATATATATATATTGTCGAAGATGACCTTTTATTTCTTCTATAATATGTATATTTTTAGGAATATCCTTCTATCTTCCTATAATATGTGGGGTTTACATTTTTTCTCTCCGATGAACGGCGGTTCATGCGCCTATATTTCCCGAGTGTCAATTTTATTTTGCTCTGCGGCTAAGTCATCCCGCGTGTCGGAAGAGCTTGTGCTGGGAGCCCTCTCTGAGCGGTGTGCGTGCTGCGTGCGCAGGGAGGAGGCGGCGGCGGCCGCGCCCGGGCGGCGCAGTCGCTGCGCAGGCGCGTCGGCGCCGCCGCTGGAGCTGGCGCTGGCGGTGGGCGTGGCGCTGCTGCGCACCGTCGCCAGCGTCTGCGCCGCGCTGCTGCGCCTGCTCTGGCCCCGGCGCCTCGCGCCCCTCCAAGGCAGCGTCGTGCTGGTGAGTACGCGGCGGGCCACGCCCCGCACCGGCTGCAAGGCTGCACCCGGGAGAGACGGCTCAGGGCGTCAACTGATGTCACTGCAGCGCCTCTGACCGGGAGGTCCTAGGTTCCCACTCCCCACGGCGGTAGGATTTTCGACACTAGCTTTTCAGCTAGGTCGAATTCAGTCGCTGTCTGGAGGAGGAGTCTAGCGGCCGACTGCTCTGATCGGTAGTTTTCCGTAGTTTCTCCGATCAACACCATGCGAATGCCGGTGCAATACCCTACCAAACGGGCCACGGACAGCGCGCGATCTATCCTTCCTCTTCCCTGTCCTATCCTCTCCCCTTACCCAAAAACACACGAACATGTGCAACACTAAATACTCGTACATTCACTACATTACCACTCATGTCGGGAGCTTAGAGCATGTTCCGCGTAGGGCGTACCCCGCTGATACTTTGTGAGGAAAACCCCCAAGCCGCTGGGGAGGTCGGGGTGGATATCTCTATTCAGAGGGGGACGACCACTGCCACCTCCCGCGATTAAACGATCACCACTTACGCGGTTAATGATCTTAGCAGTTGATGCGCCCGGAACACTAACCAATCAATCTCAAATTCCACTGCGTTATTGACAACTGGCAAAACCCTTGCGATAGCATCGCGCAAAAGAACTATAGAAAAGTTATAATAGAAACGTACATCATATTCACTCTAAGGAAATCGAAGCTCCCCTTTCATGTCGTTCAGTCTTATTCTCCAAACCTGAAGAAGTGAGGGAGGTTCATAAATTCTAGATCAAAACGATATTCACTGAAAACCCAGGTTTAAATAATTTCGTTAATTCTATGACAACTTACATTCATTAAATCACATACTTTTCATTAAATCTGACAACACAGATCTAAATCATTGGAATCTGGTAATGCAGTTGAAATGTTTTATATTGTCTAAGATCTGTATGTCGTAGTAGACTACTGCAAGATAACTTGCTCGCAAACTTAATTAAAACATAATCCATCACATAGAATTATAATTGCTAACTCCACTTCGCAAACTATACCTCCCACTTACATTTGCTCGCGCTACACACTGACCTTCTTGTTGGTCTTCACGAAACCAAACGACGTAATGTACAAATGCTGGCAAATTAGCGTTAGTTCTACTAATTTTAACGGTATTCATTAAAACGTAATAGTTCAACTACAAATCAGGTTATAATGGGAAACACATCTGGTACCTATTAATGTTTATTTAAATTATAATGAAGGAAAATTATTTGAGTAGGAAGTTCAAATTTCTTCCCTAAAGAAAACAACTTTGAGTAGCCACTACAGAAGGGAGTTTACCGTGACACACATAGTGCACCAGTTATTGGTGCATAACAGGGCACACCCACTAAAATTGTTTAGTGAGCACCAAGCGTGCATCTTACCTGGCATGCCGCTCCCGTATTGAGAACCCCAGGGTTTGGGTGCTCTGGATCGAAAGGATGCATTACGTTTACTAGCTATTTGAATAACAGACAGAGAGGAAATTTTACAAACTGGAAGCTGTCTAAACGGTCGGATGTTTAATGATAAATACACGTTTAATGATAAATAGAAAGCTCGTGAGTATAATTTAAAATTACTACAATTAACAATCTAGAGTCCAAAACTGTTTTAACTTAAATGTAGATGGAATTTCCAAGGTGGTGTGTGTGGCTGCGAGGTGGTGTGCGTGGACGTGGCGTGTGTGTGGCTGCGTGGACGTGGCGTGTGTGGCTACAAGGTGGTGTGCGTGGACGTGGCGTGTGTGTAGCTGCGAGGTGGTGGTGGTGGTGTGTGTGTGTGTGTGGCTGTGAGGTGTAGGTGGTGTGTGTGGACGATGTGTGTGTGGCTGCGAGGTGGTGTGCGTGGACGTTGCGTGTGTGTGGCTGCGAGTTGGTGTGTATGGACGTTGCGTGTGTGTGGCTGCGAGGTGGCGTGCGTGGACGTGGCGTGTGTGTGGCTGCGAGGTGGTGTGCGTGGACGTTGCGTGTGTGTGGCTGCGAGGTGGTGTGCGTGGACGTTGCGTGTGTGTGGCTGCGAGGTGGTGTGCGTGGACGTGGCGTGTGTGTGGCTGCGAGGTGGTGTGCGTGGACGTGACGTGTGTGTTGCGCAGGTGACGGGTGCGGGCCGCGGGCTGGGCCGGGCGCTGGCGCTGCGCTTCGCGGCGTGTGGCTGCGAGGTGGTGTGCGTGGATGTGGACGCCGCCAGCAACGAGGGGACGGCGCGCGCCATCAACTCGCGGGTGAGTGGCGGTGGAGTTCACAAGTGGTGTCAATGCTTTACCACATTGCCTAACAGGTTTGGAATAAAAGATAATAATTATAGTAGTAAAATACAATAGTTATTTTATCTTACAAGCGCCTAAAATATTAGTAAAATTAATTGTTGTAAACTATAAAATATAATAGTTATTTTAGATTACAAGTGGCTAAAAGTATGTAAAGTTACAAATGAGATGTGTGTCAAGCAGACCATTATGATCAGGACAGTTGATTATTCAGAGATACTTTAAAGCTAGTGTTATACTTACTATCATATAATATTTGTTCTTCAAAGTACATCGTAAGATGGGTAATCATGGGCAGAAAATTGGCGAATTTTCTCCAGGAAAACTCTTATTGCTGGGCTCTGGTAACGAAAAGATGGATAAATCCTTTTGCTAAAATTAAAAAGAAACAGATCTTGAAAGAAGGCCATGAACAATTTTTTGAAAGAACGACCTCACTTGTTTCTGATTTTGCTCAATTAGAATCTCAAATTTATGCAATTTCTTAAAAAAATTATTTTATCAAAACCCGTAAAAAATGTTTTCATGAAAGTTTCCCCTCGTGTGTAACAATGTATTAAATTAACTAGTCGTGCCATAGAATGTCACCAGCTTTCTCTCACTAGTAAGTTATCTTATATCTTCAGTCTGGACTAGCCGTTCGGTTAGGCCTTATTCCTTTCCCAATTGCGTTCTTGTGTCTTCCAAAGGACATTTTACAACATTTTCACAATATTTCGGCTCCCTAATGCTAGAACTGAAACAATTAACTGTCTTGACTAATATAGAAGTCTACACCCCGAATGCGACCCCAATGGCTGAGGTGGATAAACAGTGTTCGCTATCTGCGCTTCCAGGCAAAAGGAATTGGGTTTGAGTCCCGTGCAGGGATTTTAATTTGTTGAATGTGTTTGTGCGGAAAAATAGTGAGGATTCGAGAAACTTTATTGTAATCCATTTGAAGCACTTCTCAATAATCTCTCACAAATACCATCACTACAGATAAATAAACGGGATGTGTCTGTATGTGCGTTTTTACTCTGTATTGTTTGTATGTTCCAATTTGCAACTTTTAAACATTTTTCAACTCTTATTCTATGTATGTCAGCGTGTGTTACGTCAAATCAATTGCTTTCTTTCTCTGCATCGGTATGAACCGATATATTGGGAAAATAATGCGCATCGTGTGAATGAGGTTTTGTAATATATTTAAGTGTGAACGTGTGTAGATATTTTTCTTTTTCTTGACAGTCATGGCGTGTCAAGGCAGCAGAGGGGGAGGTGAGCGTCAGGTCATAAGCTGCAGCAACTTTCCGGTTTCTGTGTTTTTCCAATTCAAGAGTGTTGGCAGGGGCAGGTTCGCGGCTTACACGCCAGTACCTTTTCGCGCTGCGAGTGGGGTGGGGGTGGGGGGCAGGCATGAGCAGGCAAACAAAACGACTCTTTGGGCGATTCTGTCCAGTATGCTAAAGATACAAAACTGTAATACTGAAGATGTGGAGGGAAGTAGATTGAGTAATCGATTTATTAACAGCAACGTAACTAATTTTTATTTAATGAACCCGGTTCAGAAAGAAATCAAAAAGATATCTCGTGAAACATTACCGCCAAGTTCAACATTTTTTATAACAATAAGAATAATAATAAATTATATTATTTATTATTATTATTATTATTATTATTATTATTATTATTATTATTATTATTATTATTGGCGTATCGACAGTTTATGACCACGCTACACGTTATCTCCCATCTTTCGAGGCCCCGGAGAGATTAACGTGAGTTATAGCGGGGTAATTTTATATATAGAGATATCCCCGCAACCCCATCTAAACATACCTTCCTGAAATTACACGAATTAGCGCCGGCGGCGCTAGCCGAATGCGTTTACTACGCTCCGTGAAGTCACGAAGGTTAAGCGCATTCGAGACTCGCGGGTTCGTGGTTGGGTGACCGGGCAGGAACCCCGGAATCTAACGCCGTCGAGCCCCTGGCCGAAGGGATAAAAGGCACTGACTGACTGCGACGTGACGAGACTTGACTAATATTAAAAAGTAAAAGCACGTTAATGGAGGATTACTCCGAGAAGTGCAAAGCGCTCAATGCCCCTTAAGGGGCTTGGAGACGCGTTGCGTCAAGGTGTAGACGCAACAAATTAAAAAAAAAATTAATAAACCCTAATGAAATTGTTTACCCATGGGTTGGGAAGCACCATTCTAACAAATTTCTTTGAAGTCGTGGGTACGCGAATCGACCCTATACAGGGAATCGAAAATAATATTACTGCTTTGGGAAGAGATATGAATTCAAATTTATTCGTATTTTGCTGACATAATACCGTCTGGAGTAATAAATCATAACTTTGCTAATTAAAATCAAATAACTTCATTCCGAATTTATTCTGAATTTTCTTTCTTTTTTTCTCAAATGTTGGCGAGAATCTTCTTGCTACTTGTAACAAGAAGAATCTCGCCAACATTTAACAAATAAGAACAGACAAAATACATGAAAAACCCTTTTCACAATACTAACAATAATATTTACAATTAAATTTCTTTGCTTTCACCAATCGAAATTTTCTTCATTAAGCAAGTGCACTTTGTCAATTTATTAATACAACAATTAATTTAATCCTTAATAAATATATGCATAGCCATGTTCTCTCAATACCTTAAAATCAAATGACATTCTTGACCTAGTTATAATCTGGAAATAATAGAATAATAAATGTTTGTTTACACTTTCTTTTGCTGTAGTTCTGCGACCTATCGATCTCCACCATCCATATCACTAATCCACACTAATTGTAAACAGGAACATCCTCCATTTTCCGCTGCATTTCAACGTTCAAATTACCACACAATTCCATCGTCCGCGGCTTAACCACCGATCCTCCTCGTAACTCGGCTCGACTGCGTATGAAGAAGTTATATCTTCTGACCACGTTGTTTTTTAAAGCAAAGGAAGACTTGTTCATTACGTTGTTCTTTCGTTTTTCTACTGTTATTTGTGTTACTCAATAAACCTCATGGTATTGTCACAATTTCCACAAAATGTTCCCAATTAATGATATTGTCCGTGGTTCATTTTTAAAATACTGGTTTCCTTTTATTTAATAAAGAAATACAGTTTGCCACCTTTTTATAACACTTGACGGTCTTCTCACGATGTATAATATTTATTATCATTATGAATTTCATTTCCTATTGAACGGAACAACTTTGTGACAACTTGGTTTTTATCGTCAAAAATTGCCATAATTTTATTTGTTGCCGTCCCCATAGTCTATTTTAATGTTCGTTTCCGATAATGTGAATAATTGCGATTTATTATTATATATATATATATATATATATATATATATATATATATATATATATATATATATATATATTGCGACGGAACACGTCGTCGTATTTCGCGACGCGCCGTGCATTCACCAACTGATGAAGGGTCAGGGCGGTTATAGCCCACGAGATCTTATTCTAGCGTGGGTGTCACCAGCCACATGCGACGTCTTCTCCGCCGCTCCGTCGCCGGGCCCTACCAGTTGTTTATTCATATTGAAAGTATTTCTTTCCCAGGAAACCCTGCTTGGAATATGACTGAGGAAACTCACACACGTTAACAACAAACGCTACTACAGGCTTTAGAACACTTCATTAATACAAACTTCGATGATACAAAATTTGTACAAAACTTTAACACACAAACCTCTGCTCTGCGTGATTTCACAAGTATAGCACAAGCAATCATTAGGTTCCTAATGTAAAATCTCAAAAAGTACTTGGGATTTTATTGTTAATAATTCTGCGATCAGAATCTAATGTTGACGCTACTGATTTCAAATTTCATTAACCTATAATACAATGCACTCCTACGCAACCAGCTGGCGCGGAAATAATCGTACTATTGGCCATCCTAACTTTCTAATTACACTTTCTACAACCTCACATTATTTAACCTAGTTTACACTTTCTTTACATAATTTTTTATCAGATAACAAGGCAGATTAGTGATGCCTTCACCCACGAAATGAAATTTAACACAATCTCAAATGCAAATTTTACAAGAGGGCATCGGATTTCTTTTACAGAAAAGCAAATTCTCTAAGAATTCTGTGGATTTACGGATACTCACTATCGTCCCACGGCTCTCGGCGGCGTGTACCTTGGGGTTCAGCTTTTGCTGCAAGCGGCGTGCCCGCAGGGTTGAAATCGGCATGGATGACCTCGTCGGGTCCGCTCGGGGACTGAGGGCAGCAGTTTGCCTCGCTTGCACGGAAGCGGTGTCGCTGGCGGCGACCTTGGGCGGCTGGCAGCGTCTTCCCGGCGAAGCTCTCCTCGCGATAATCCAAACCTCCTTCCCCCTTCTCGGATGCGTGCGGCGTCGAGTTTTACTCACGTTCTAAAATGTCCGTGATAAATTTATACACTTAATTGACTTCTTCTTTGCTACAAGTTCTAGTAGACGGCTCTTCCTGGCGGCGTTAGGCTCGGATCGGCGATTTTACATTTTGTTGATGGTGCAGCTCACGTTTACGTAATTGTAGATGAAACGAGCTTGTGAGTTTTTACTCCGCTCTAACTCGAGCCTACTATATTTACTAGTCAGTGTTAGGTCGGCCTTTGTGCGACAATGACCTTTTAACGTTTCGTGGCTCGCGCACAACACTTAATTGAACTGCTTTGGGAAAAACTAATTATTCCACGAAATACAAAGTTCGTTTCCGCCCTTAAATTTCATAGCCAAATACTTTCGCCTTGCCTCCACGACGAACTTTGACTGAAAAAGTCTATTACCTTCTTTGCAAAGAATCTTATTTGAATATATTGTAAGATTTTTTCGTGGCACTTACGGTCTATATATGTGATGTCCTCCTCGTGACCCGCGTTTTCGAAGTACAGGATCTTCCCCGACAATTCCCGTCTTTCATCAGTAATATTCTGCCTTGATATTGACGTTTTGTTCACGTTAATCTCCTAAATCCGATGTTAAACAAATTACAATGTTCACATAAACTTATAATGTTGGCTTTCACAACAGCTAAATGTTCTAGCTAGCCTTGCATGTGCACGCGACAGTGGCAATCTTATGATGTGCTCGCATTGGCTACCATATGTCTTCTCCCAAAATCATAATCCTGGTGCAATATGTCAACTTCGTTTTCGTTTGTTTTCCAAATGTATGTTATTAATTTTGTTATTCGCTACAACTAATTTGACGATGGCCTATTATCTTGACTCGACGCTAATGTCTTTGCTAAAACCAGTCACCATTGGCTGCCTACATTCCATGGACTTCGTTATTTGACGCTGTCTACAAATGACCACGTCCCAAATCACAGCTGTGTTTGTATTGTCCTACGAATCTCCAATGTTCTACATTTATTGTTTATTTTATTCTGGAACATTTCTACGTCCTACTATTTACATCTCAATATTTGTATCTATTACATCCACGCCCAATATGGCTACCCAATGTCCTCTTTGTAAATGTAGAATCTATTATTTTACTTTTGCTCCCGGGTACTAATACTCCGAACCATTCCATATAATTTTAATCCACGAGTAACTATTCCATATAATTTTAATCCATAACACCATTGACACATCTGGATATGTTTCAATATATAAGAACTCCAACCGCCCCATCTTTTTCAATTGCTTTGCAAGTTCCTCATACTTCCTGGTCTTCTCTAATTCAGGTTTCCTGATGTTATTGGTCAGAGGAACTGCAATAACAATTATAGAGACTATTTTATTTGTTTCATCATTGAGGAGGATATTTGGCTTTTTATAATCCACTGTTTTGTCCGTGATAACAAATCGGCCCCGGTACATCACATGTTTCTCGGTTTCCAATACAGAGGCTGGACAATATTTGTAATATGGCGTAGAAGAGTGTCAAGCAGCCAGTCTTTCAGAGCAAGTTATGTTACATGAATTTCGCGAGTTGGTTGAGTCTTTCAAGATAGACATTGATAATGCCGGACAGCCCGCCATATGTTCAATTGATTCGCCACATATTTCACATTTTCTGCATTTGTCTACCACATGCATCTTCATTTCATATTTTTCTGTCCGTAGAACCCTATCTTGGATAGCCACTACAAATCCTTCAGTCTTTGAGTAAAAAATATCCGCATATTAGCCAATGCAGAGACGAAGTTTAATAATTTGTTGTTCTTCCAGATGGTTGGGGAATTTTCTGAGAAGAATTGTCTCCTTTGAAGATTGTAGTTGAACTTGTGTACTTGAATTTTTTTTCGTGTCGCGACAAGTAGGATTCGGTGGCGTTTGATCTAAATCAATTTCATTAACCTGCTGCAAAATTATGCCAGAGAAGTTCATCAGTTTACGTTTCACATTCTGTTGTTTCCTACCTCTTCCTTCTACTTTTCGGGGTAGATAGAGTCTGTCTGTGGAAGAGTAGGGATGCAGACATCGGAACGTAGTGAGCAATCGTCTTATTGGGTCTAACAAATTTAAATTGGAGTCAGACCACTTAATTATTCCAAAAGAGTTGGTTAATGTTGGTACAGCCTAGGTGTTGATAGCTGTTCTTATGTTCTTCCCTGATAATTTGAGTACTTTAGTTAAATTTCATCCTGCCACCGTCGGGAAAATCCTGCCATCGTTGGGACTTTAACCTAGGACCTCCCGATCAGAGGCACTGCAGTGACATCATTTGATGCATTGTCACCGCTCCCGATCAATTGTGTTGGTAACAAATAGACATTCTTAATTATAATATTCCTTCTATCCACCAAATTCTGCTCGGTTATGTCGATTTCTGGAAGTGCATTAGTGTATACCTGGAAGAAGTGACGCCTGTATCCTGGAAGTGGAATTTCGTGACGACTGACACGACAAAATATTCTCATAACTTCAATATTCATATCTCGTGTCCGTTTTTCTTCCTTTACAGGCAGTCTTCTCGTGTCTGTGAGGAGATGAGCCAGCAGTTCGAGTGGCACTAGATGTTCTGGCGTCTACGTATTCCACGTTCAGTTGTCCTGATTTAAGTTGGGCTATATCTCTTTGAGTGACAGACTTTGAGTGTCCGCCTCATCAACTCTCTGCCATCGACGGCTCGAATGCTGTCGTGTACACCACCGACTCTGCACACGCCCTGGCGCTCCCCAGTCAGCGGCTCATGTTTCGAGGCTTACGACTTTTTGAACGTGTCGCCTTAATTCTCTGGGTATTTGCTGTCGCCCTGTTAGCCGTTTTCAATCGACGTAGCCCGTCTCACTAGGGGCTTGAGATGACGTGCGCTCTGGCGTTGAGCTGGACTTTGGGAAACGAGGGTGAAAATGAGAAAGGAAAAATAGGAAACCTTTCCAGAAGGAAAATGGTTGGGGTTTAGGTAACGGGAAAAGCGAGCCATTCAATCCACCCACTTACTTCCACTGAAAGGGGGGAGTGGAATATGAAGAGGAGGATGCCTAGGTTACGACAGCGGTCAGCGCCCCTTTTTATGTAGAGCCAAACTGGGGTAATTGCGTAGCCCCTACCCTCCGGCTGGGCACTGCGGACGCTGTGGTCGCCAGATTCCTGCGCCATTTTATTATTATTATTATTATTATTATTATTATTATTATTATTATTATTATTATTATTATTAGCGTTCGACATTTAAAGCCAAATTAACATGAAATACCTCCCTCTCATTCCTCCCTCGAGTTTTCGTTGATACTTTTATTCAGATACTAATAATAAGTTTCATTATTTAATGAAATATACAGTGTTTCATGAAGTTAACAATACTAATTTTTAAATACAAAGGTTAAATACAATTAAACTACGCTGCAAAACACCCACCAGTCTAAATGGTAGAAAATCTCGTTGCAATGAGGAAATGAAATCTCGTTGGATGTACATATGCCACTCCTCTGCCATATGTTGCAAAGAGCATTAAAGCTGTTGTGTTGTAACGTGTTCACTTTTAAATCCCAGGTTCCTGCTTGTTAGGTATGTAAATTATGTCGTCGACTACTTTGTAGTATATTCATGAAGGTTAAAATACCTACATATCTACTATTTTATTGCACATATTAATGCCTTTTCTCGTTGCATGTTATTTATCTCCTTATTTTTTTCCTCGTATTTTCTTGGGCTTTATCTATAGCTCAAACTTCGTTTTTCTGTTCACTTCTTTGTTCCTATTCTTACCCTCTAAAAATTCTTTAGTTTTGACTCCTGGTAACTTGTTAGTTCTAGCCTACGGTTCACGAGCTATTTCACTAATTTATTCAGATGCGTAAAGACTATACATATTTTTCTTGTTAAAAGAAAGTGTATATTATATAATATTAAGATTTTCTTAAGATAAAAATGAATGCATGTGTGTGATTTGTTACACAAAACGTATTGGAGAGATTGCTCTCAAAATGGCGCTGGGTCTTATGAATCATTTTGTCAAAACCTTGAATTCAGAGACTTTATTTTTCTTTTACACAAATTTCCTCGTTTTTCGGCTGAAAAAAGAAAGATATGTTTGTGGGTTCTCAAATTAGAGAACTCTTGAAAGTTACAAAGTTTGGACAGCTCCTAACACCATTAGTGAAAAACGCATGGTTATGTTTCAAGAATGTAACACAAAGCATTCTAGAAACTAGCGATGCTACCAAAGAACATACTTTCTCGCATTATTTCTAAATGCTCCGCAATATTATACTGATACACAAACCAGAAAATGCTTTTTCAACCAGCAATTTTTTTTCCGCTCCGAGAACCGATTTCTGATCCTTCAGAAACTTTATTCAAAATCCTTTCAAGCAATTCTAATCACAAATACACTTAATTACATTTTTTTCGAAAATTGATATTCCCTGATAGAGCTGAACGGACAGGATTGATTGATTGTTAGTGATTCCGGGCGCGTCAAGTACTGTTCAGTAAGTGAAGTGCGTGTTTATCCTCCCCCCGGGGGAGGTGGGGGTGTTTTTTCCCCGCTGGGTAACGAGATCCTGCACCGAGCTTCCGTCGAGGTATTCCCACCAACGGGGCACCGCCCCAGTCAGGACAAGTTCTAAGCTCCCGGCCGGTCTCCCGGCATGTGTGGTAGTGTAGTGCATGCTAGTGTAAGTGTGTGTGTAAGGGGAGAGGATAGAACAAGGATGGGGAAGAAAAGATCGTGCGCAGTCCGTGGCCCATTTGGTAGGGTACTGCTCCGGCACTCGCCTTGTGTTGATCGGAGAAACCACAGAAAACTACCGATCAGAGCAGCCGGCCGCTAGAATTCTCCTCCAGACAGCGACCTAGCTCAAAAGCTAGTGTCGAAAATCCTGCCACTGTCTCGAAACTAGGACCTCCCGGTCAGAGGCGCTGCAGTGACATCAGTTTATGCCCTGAGCCATCTCTCCCAGTCTGAACGGACTGGTGGCTTTGGGAGTTTCTAACGGATATTTTGAACGTTGATGTTTTTTACATGAATCAGGCATTTACCTTTTTATGTCCCTGTTCGAGTTCGATACACGCGGCGCTTATGTGGCGTAGTGGTAAGAATGCCGAAAGGTTAACTTCGACGATACGAGAACAGGTCTTGGAGCGGGAAAAAATGTTGCTGTTTGAAAACTCTTTTGCTGGTTAATGTAGTAGTATACTATTGCGGAGTATTTCGAAACGATGCGAGAAAATATGTGTTTTGATAGGTCCACTAGTTTTTTTTATTTACCATACGCTGTTATATACGAAAAGAAACATAAATAAATTTTTTTCGTGCGAGTTTTCAGAAAATAATATTTTTAAAACTTACATATATTTCAGACACAAATTAAGCAAAGTCAGCTCAGTTTTTGATACAAATTGTTCATGACGTTTTTTAAAGAGCTGATTTTTTTACAACAGAGTTTATTTAAAACAAAACTCGATATGTCCAATTTTGTAATTTTGAAATGTTCACGTTCTTTTGCCATTTTCATGAAAATGGAGTTATAATCGAAAATGAAACTAGTACCATATTTTTTCGACCCTTATTACATACGTAAAAAATAATTTAAAAAAACATTTGTGAGCGGATATTTAGAAAAAATAGAAATGAAATTAGTTCAAGCTTTAATTAAGCGAAATCACCTCGTTTTCGGAAGAAATTGCTCCTGACTTTTCTTAAAACGCTGACATACAACAGACTTTGTTAAAAGCAAAAATCGCAATCTACAATTTTGTAATTTTGAAATGGTAACTTTTGCAATTTTTGAAAAAATGGAAAGTTCGCCGAAAATGGGACTATCGCCTTATTTTTTATCGTTCATTATTACATATGAGGAGCAAATTTTTTAAAAAATGCCAATATTTCGCACAAAATTACACGGAAACCACTCATATTTTCGAAAAATTGAACATGAACTTATTTAAAGATCCATATTTAAGGAACATATTTTGGAAAAAGAATGTTATCTTCAATGTTATAGTTGTAGGAAGACGCCCCCAAAACATTGCAAGTTTTCAATTTTCAAAAAATATGTGCTTTCAAAGAACATGAGACTACCACTTTTCTCTTAAGCGTATCTTTCCGATGACTAAGTTTGATCAAAAAAATTTAAGTCGTTTTTGAGAAAATTTTGACAATGTTTTTGAAGTGAATTTTGATGCGAAGTATCCTCAAGAATCGAAATATCCGTCTGAAAATCCCAAAGGCACGAGTTCATTCAGATCGATTGGGGAATACCAATTTTGAAGAAAATCGCCTGAACCGTTAAAGCAACAGTTAACAACAGCTGGATAGATGAACAGGGACGTTTTGCCGTTAATCGATTTTTCGGCATCAAGAACCAACAAAATATGAATTCCGGCTACACCGTGTGTTAGGAGACATTTTTATTTAGCAAGAGGATTCCAATCCAATTAAAGAGATATCTAATTTTTTGTTACCAGAGCTCGACGGAAAGAGATTTCCTGGCGAAAAGAGATTTTCTAGCGCACTATTACATAAATTTTTCTTCTTACGAAGAATTCGTAAGGCGAGAAAGTAAAAGTGGTCTAACAGCTATAAAGAACTAGTTTAAGAGCTGATAAATACATACAGAAATTTAAGATGCAACAAATCCTTAAAAATTAATTTTTCTTCATTCGCATTTGCTTTTTTTTTCTTCTGATAACTGCAGTGACATTTAGGATGAACATGCTGAAACATTTCATAAAGGCATAATGACCATGGAAAAGCGATACGAAGGGCAATGGTTGTCTTAAATGCTTGCGAAATATCTGGAATGATTAAAAAGAGCAAAAGAGGTTACAAGAGGGAAAAAAGAGCTTTCAAAATTCTCAGGGGAGAGGTGCCTTGTTTTATTCTGTCAGTAAATAATTCAATTTTATACGTTATATTGCAATTTAGAGATCTATACTTGCTTTTTGCTTTATTCCAATTGGAATGATCCAACACGATATTTTCAAAGAAATTGGATAGTAGTTTTTATTCATATTTTGCTTCTAAAGAGGCACAGATTGGGAAAAAGTAAAAGTAATAAAATCGTCTATAACTTAAAAAGTGTGCCTGATAAAAAGAAACTGATTACAGATATGAAATCAGGAGATATATTTCCATTTAATTACGACTACTTCCTTCAGAATTTTTATTTTCATTTTTTGTGGAAGTGTTCATGGATGTGCTACATCTCGCAATGCGTCTAGGTGGCAATGTGGTTGGTCGTTGCCTGGTAAGATTAATCCGCTTTTGCCAGCTAGCGGTGTTCTCTGGCTCTGTTCTTCATTATCCACGCCGAGGGATGAAAAAGACATATAGCGAGTATGACGTATTCCTGTTCCTAACTTACTTGCCCTGCTTGAGCTTTTTCTTTCCTCGCAGAGCTATAGAAACTGGTACAATTTGTATTAGAAAGCTTGAATATTCAGATTGGTCAGAAAATAACCTTAAACATTTCGAAAAGAGTTCTACTTTCCCGGAAGCATTTTTTGTGATCTGGTTCCTCTGATTACAAACCTTTTTTGTTAGAAAATTGAATTCACGGCTTTCCAGCTCCCTCACAGATTATTAAACTTGCCATTAAAAACTGGCTGCGGTCCTAGGTACCGGTTGGAAACGAGGACGTCCCAAAAGTGAGCGCAGTGCAGCATGTTACATTCCCCTTCCACGCCGCCAGCAAAAAAGTGCCCCTGCCACTTGCGAAATTGCCACTTGCGAAACATACACGTAATGCTTCCCACGCACGGCATGACAAGAGTACCATTATTGAAAGCTAGCTGTGAAAGCATGAAAAGAAGCATAAGTCTCTAGGATGGCTCATAGGCAGCGAACTAGCTTCCTGTGCTGTGGTCCTCGGTTCGAATCCCGGTTGAGGCAAAAACAGAGTTGTAGCTTTCCTTCAAAATGTCCCAGTTTCTGTAGCTGTGTGACGAAGAAAAGCTCAAGCAGGCGGATCTTGCTAGTTTCCGTGAAGAGAATACGTCATGTTCGCCTCATGTCGCTCTTACCCCTAACCATGACAATTTAATTAGGCCCAGGCATGGGGGATACCGGTTGCTAGCCGGCGTAGTCGGACTACCGACCCAATAAGGCCAAATACATGCAATGAAAAGAAACATACAACTGATCTAAGTTTTGTTAAAGTGCCACACATTTTGTCTTGGTGCGCCTAAGGGAAATTTGTGGATCTTCCGCCCCTCCTCACAATAACACACGACATATATTTGCAAATAATGTTTGCCAATTATCTATAGTGGCGATATTTAGTTAATATTTCAATAGAATAGGTTATTATTATCTGTAACTCAAGAAGTCAAACTACATTTTATATTCATAGTTAGTAAAACATTATTTTTAAGAAAATATTCAAGCCAACTGAATACCTAATAACCCTTATATGAACATCCTGGTTGAGCCACTGCATTTGGGAATATCAGTTTGAAATGCAGCCCCACGGTATTTCTTCAAAAGCAAAATATGGGAGCAATTGGGGACACATGGGAACATAGCGAAGTCGCTAGCCTTTCACCACTGAGGTCCGAGTTCGATTTCCGTCGAATCTCATGTGAAATTTGTTCCAACAAAACGAGTTGGGCTGCTTCACAAGAGCTAGTCCAACCCCTGTGAAGTGTCCTAAACCCTGCCCCTATCCTTATTCCTTCCCAATTGTGGTCGCTGGGTAGTGACGCAGGAGCGCGTAGCAGGAGGCGCGTTTGCGGAGATGCTACCTGGCGGTCCTCTGGACAACTGACTGCGACATAAGGTAATGGAAGATTACTCCCGCGCAAGTTAATGGAAGATTACTCCCCAGCGCAAAGCGCTCAACACCCCTTAAGGGGCTTGGAGACGCGGTGCGTCAATTTGTAGACGCAACAAATTAAAAAAACTGTACTAAGCATAAAAACCTTTTTGTGAAACATACAAACATTATTGTGGAACATGAGTTCATTTGCTCTTACATAATATATTGTTTGTGTCCGTTTTAAGTGGATCAATTTCCTATCTTTATTTAAAAATACTTCATGTGTATTTCATGTATAAATACTTTAACAAATTCACAACAAATTTTGCCGGGCTATATTAATTTAATATTGCTTGTTTGACAACAATGTTGCCATTCTCATGGAAGAAAATTATGGTGTTGTGGATTGAAAATAACCTCGGGGTAGTGAGGTTTAATCAACGTCACTTAGCTAGATCTATGTAGGTGGTATTGGTTTACTTCTCCGTCTACCCACTAAGATTGCAACGCTAAAACACGTTTTTGAAAATTTCGTAGAGTTTTCTGTTCGAATTCGAAAATTGGTTTTTTTTACTTTGTCTATCTATTGGACCAGGTCCTCGATCTATTTAAGGGAGCCGCAAACATCTCCGAAGGAGAGAGAGAGAGAGAGAGAGAGAGAGAGAGAGAGAGAGAGAGAGGGAGAGAGGATAGACAGACAGAGAAAAAGAGAAAAAGAGAGAGAGAGAGAGAGAGAGAGAGAGAGTGGTGGATGCCCTGAGGATTTTGTTTGAGAAGTGGTGAGCCATACCAATTGCATTCCCGTTGTTACCTTTCTCTTTTGGTTACGTAGGTTGAGTTTACTCTACTAATTTACTTCGAGCCACATTCTCGAATTTTTGAAGTGCTCTGCCTGTGCTTGCTTCTCCATTTATCCCGTCTCTTTTATCTCATGGCCTCCAGATCTGCGGAAGAGATTGTCTGTCAGCATCACAGCGAGAGTGAAGAGTAGCATGTCATTTGTTTGGTGTTTGTGTGAACAAAATTATACAGCACTACATGCTCCAATCTGTTACTCCACCAGTGTACCTGATCACCAGCACTGAGAAGGTATTCATGCACTGGATGAAATTCCCACCACTGAACTTAGGAGAAGTTTACTCACCTGTTGTTTGTATTCCGTCAAGGCGAAGGTCAGAACTTGTTGGTAGCAGACATCTGCAGCCTGCTGAAAGCTAAAGTACGAGTTGGCCTACTCATTATTACTATTATTTTGTATTATTTGCAATGTAATTATATGATACATTGGAATGTACAATATGTAATAGACGCCTTTCTTAATATGAAACAACTTAAAAGTATGAAACTGATCTGTCAGAATTATAATTATGTTATTATTGCTGTTCAGATATGTGTGTGTGTGTGTGTGTGTGCGTGTGTGTGCGTGTGTGTGCGTGTGCGTGCGTGTGTGTGCGTGTGTGTGCGTGTGTGTGTGCGTGTGCGTGTGCGTGTGTGTGTGTGTGTATTACTGATACATTATAGCTTATTATTGCCTTGTATACGGAGCTCGAGGTGCACTGCACAACTTACTTGGATCGAAAGGATCGTGGTTACGAGGAAAACATGAAAACAGTTGAATGATGCTACATGTTCTTTTATGGAGAGAATAATGAGAGGGAATTATAAAAGGGAAGTATGGGAGAGATATGAAAAGACAAACTGAGTCAAGTTAACATTAAGTTAATTAGTAAATAAATAAATCGTAAACAATAAAATTAGGTAATAAATACAAGTATGTCTGTACTGCGTTAACTGGTTAACTGGCCTGTACTGCGTTAACTGGTTCTACTGAACCCGAACGACAAAAAGCCCTTGGGACAAAGACCGTTGGTCATTGTGTCGCCGCTCGATTATTAACACCTTTATAACGCCCTTTGTGTATAAATAATTACTAACACACATAACATTGTAAATGGTAAATATGGTAAAAATTAACTAGCATAAAGGATAACATTAGTATGTAAGGTATGCAACGCCAACGTGAGATGTCAAAAGTAGCCATGGTTGTAATAAACAAGAAGTCTGCCCGAAGCCACACTCCACTATTGTTAATAAGTTGTAATATATTGAATATTGTAGTGAATGAGTACCTTGTGAAAAGTTATAAAACGTGTTAAGATCCAGAAATTTTTTATTATGAATCAACACCAAAATCTGTAACTATTACTAAAAGTGTTACTGTTATTAAAATTATCAATATTATTACTATAACTATTATTACTATTACCGTTATCATCAGTATTATTACTATCATTACAATTAAAAGCGTAGGCTTCCGCAGACGAAGTCAATAGAAACTTGGCTGTCAGGGAAACACCGCGGCTTAGGCACAGTATATCTATGCACGTCTTCTAGAATTCATTCATATAGTTATTCAAATTATCGTTCCATGTTATCGCGGCAGGAAGTATTATTCCTTGACGAAGGACATCATGGATAAGAGCTCAAAATTTATTGCTGATTTATCCTTCGAAATAAATTTTATTACATCGGAGCGGTTGTTTTTTTTTCTTTCCTGTATTCAAAATTCAAGTAGTAAATGGCTTTGTGTAGGGATCACAGAATTTTGAAAACGTGCACAGTACTCACTTCTCTCCGTAGCAAGTAACACACAGTTGTAAACTGTTTTTTATGTAAATAAATAAATCGTTTCGACCGTCATGCTGCGACCTCAGGGCAAATTGCGGGAATAAGGACGCACTTCGCCATGAAGAAGGTCGCGGCGTGTCGGGCGAAAGGCTAGCCAAGTGTGAGCATCGCTGCTAGCGCTGTGGTCGTGTGGTCGGCAGGGCGCGTGCGGGCGCGCGCGGGCGTTCGCGTGCGACGTGTCGGACGCGGCGCAGGTGCGGCGCCTGGCGGCGGCCGTGCTGGCGGACGCGGGCCGCGTCGACGTGCTCGTCAACAACGCGGGCGTCATGCCCGTGCAGCCCCTGCTGCGCGCCGAGCCGCAGCACGTCGTCGACGTCGTCAACGTCAACCTGCTGTCGCACTTCTGGGTGAGCCCCGCCCCCCTCCCCCAGCCGCACGACAACACACACACACATTGCCGTGGTGTCTCTGATCATCGCCGGCCAAATGCCGGAGCAGTGCCCTGACAATCCGCGGACCGCGCGCGATCTTTCCTTCCTCTTCACCGTGCTACATGTATCCCTTACGTTCATACACGTACGTCCTCTACACAACCGCACATATCGAGCAACCAGTCGGGAGCTAGAGCTTGTCCCGGCAAGGTCGGTGTCCCACTGGTGGGAGATACTTGGATGGGGAAAAACCCGCAAGCCGACGTGTCGGCCGGCGCCGGATCTCGCCTTCCAGCGGAGTACGATCACCGCCACTTTCCGCGAGAAAGACGTGCACTACACGTTTAGAACTAATGACCAAAGAAGTCGCGACTGGAAACATGAAATAAACAATCACGAACACAAAAAAACGCGTAGAGAAAGTGTGGAGTTCATACTTGTATGATGCAATCATAAGTGAAAATTAAAGGTGAAAGTCAGCCTGTTCCAACTGGCAGTTATGAAAAATAATAATAATAGTGATTTATTTTACTTTTGTTTTTCGGCCTAGTTAAACTCTTCATCACACTGGACACAATACAAACTTTTAATGATTTATAAACGTACTTAACTACAGTAATTTTCTTTGAGCCTTGTATTCCAAATTGACTTTCAAGTGAGGGTCCAGTGGAGAGTCCAAGATGATTTTCTCGCCAATGAAAATGTGGTGGGAAATATACCTAAGTTACACACGAGACATTTGCCCCTGATAGATCGGCAACACATTGTGCACGGGTGTTTGGCAGGTAAGGTATGCATTCTGACGCGAATAGATTTCGTGCACCTGACAACATCCATTCAAGATGTTACCAACAAGGGGCAAATATCGCATCTATAAGTTTGTTATATGAAATTATCCCCTACATATTCATTGGCAAAAATGTATCATTTTCGATTCCTCTGCATGCCCTAATTTTCTGTAACATTTATTCCGAGACTTCTGTATAGCCATTAAGACAAAAACATCGAAGAATTAATACCGGGAGAGGTGGCTCAGTGCATCAAATGATATCACTGCAGTGTCTCTTACCGGGAGGTCCTAGGTTCGAGTCCCGACGGTGGCAGGATTTTCGACATTAGCTTTTCAGCTAAGTCGAATTCAGTCGCTGTCTGGAGGAGAATTCTAGCGTCCGGCTGCTGTGATCGGTAATTTTCCGTGGTTTCTCCGATCAACACCAGTCGAATGCCGGAGCAGTACCCTCACGGACCGCGCACGATCCTTCTTTCCTCTTCCTTGTCCTATCCTCTCTCCTTCAACACACACACTTACACTAACATGCACTACACTACCACACATGCCGGGAGAGCGGTCGGGGACTTAGAACTTGTCCCGGCTGGGGCCTCGCTGGTGGGAGATACCTGGTTGAGGAAAACCCCGATAGTCGACGGTAGGTCGGCGCAGGATCTCGCCATCCAGTGAGTGACGATCACCGCCACCTCCCGATGAAAAACATGCACAACACTTACGGAACTAATGACCTCAGTAGTTGACGCGCCCGAAATCACTATCAATCAATGTAAGAATTAATGTTTAAAGTTTCTTCTCCGATGTCCCGATTCCGATTTCCCGATTTCCCCCATTTCCGATGTGTATCGTTTCGTTGATTCATCCGGGTTGCTCCGCAGATGCTGCTGGCCTTCCTGCCGCACATGGTGGCCCGGGACAGTGGCCACGTGGTGGCCATCTCCAGCATGGCGGGCCTCGCCGGGCTCGCCAACAAAGTGCCCTACTCCGCCAGCAAGTTCGCCGTCGCTGGTAAGTACAACTGACGCCTGCCCCGGGAATTCTTCCTTCCTACCGTAATGCTAGAAACCCTCTTCTAGCTTTGGTCTCCGGAGAACTTTTTACTTGCAAGGCGCAGAGTATTTCTATATCATGACAGCTCTGACCGGAAGGTCCTAGGTTCGAGTCCTGACGGCGGCAGGATTTTCGACATTAGCTTTTCAGCTAGGTCGAATTCAGCCTCTGTCTGGAGGAGGATTCTAGCGTCCGGCTGCTCTGATCGGCAGTTTTCAGTGGTTTCTTCGATCAACACCAGGCGAATGCCGGAGTAGCACCCTAACAAACGGGCCACGGACCGTGCGCGATCTTTCCTTTATCTTCTTTGTTCTATCCTCTCTCCTTACACACACACTTACGCTAACATGCACTACACTACCACATATTCCGGGAGACCAGTCGGGAGCTTGGATCTTGTCCCGGCTGGGCGGTGCCCCGCTGGTGGGAAGAGTCCTGGTTAGAGGGAAACTTCACTAGCCGACGGTAGGTCGCCGCCGGATCCAGCGGGGGAAGATCACCGCTATCTTCCGAGTAAAGAACATGCACTACACGTACGGGAATAATGACCTAAGCTGTTGGCACGCCCGGAATCAGTAACAACCAACCAGCCAATAGACATCACCCCCACGTGGGAGTGGCCACGGCAGGGAAGGCAGGATTCGCGCGGTTCTCGTCAGTTGTTTAAAGCCTATTTTAACCTGTCCTCTTTCGTCTCCTCTTCTCTACGGAATGGAATAGATCAGAGTCGACATGAGCTACATAGAAAATGAAGTTCTGTACAAACAACGTCTAGTTTGTTTTCCACACCCATGATATCTCTTCCTGAATTTTTTTCTCGGGGCTGTGCGATTTACTCGTTTTGTGCGTGAAGTGTTTGTAAATATACGCGAGAAAGTGAACAGAGAGTTGTAAAACGAACTTCGCTTCGAAATTATTTTTTGAGTGTCTTTCTGGTGCCATTATCTATCGAACATTATCACAACTTCCTCTCTATTCTCTCTTATGGACCCAATATTTCACTGAAACAGAACATTTCCTTATTTTACTCGTTCTCACACCCTATCGGAAGCTAAAATAATACTAGCTGCTGCCAGCTGTTTGATTGTTCATAAAGAAAACCGCACAAAAGTATCCAACAGGACCATCCTGTGCGCAGTCCGTACGTCATTTGTAACAAAGAGTGAGATTTTACTATTTAGGCTTCTGTACGTTTGCCCGCGCCTGAAGGAAATATGTTCATTCGCTTACGCGCAGAAAAGTAAAGGGCCATGTCAAACGCTGCTTCATGTTCATACACTTTTGGTGCCAAAACAATATCAGGTAAAAGCAACAGTTACTTTTTCCATTCAGTTTCTCCACCCAAAAAGGACCGCGAGAAGACCGTGTAGAACGGGTTTAAGGAAGTGCTCTGACATCGTACTGAACGTCTGATAAGCAGGGACAGATCCTGGTATTCGGACAGGGGCATCGGCATACTGACACATTATTGATGTCGAAAATCCGACACACTCGACGCTCGAAGCAAGAATATCCCAATTAATGACCAAAGCTTTAGTTTCAATCGCGCAACTATATTAGCTAAACACATCGGATTGCTCAAATAAAATAGTAAGAGCCGTTCCTTCTTGAAAAACGATTTTTGTAATATATGTGGCTGTGTTTCGGTCAGTTCCGTACAACTATGTCGCTTAGTGTGTATGTCAGTTTTATAGAACAAAATTATATGACAAAATAGTACAAAGATTTATACCTAATATTCTATGATTATTTTTTATTACAGGACTGATGGATGCACTGGGAGAAGAACTGCGTCTAAACAAACACAATATTAAAGTTACTTGTGTACATCCTTACTTCATCCACACAAGGCCAGATCTCCCTGAAGAACTACATTTGAGGTACGTATGCTCTTTGGAAAATAAATTAACTTAACGTGATAATAATTATCCAATAATGTTTTGCAATGTTCAGTATTATATATAGAAAATTTAATTGAATATTTTGTTTTGTATCACTTCAAACCTGCTTAATTGTTGGACTTAATCGCTCATATCTCAATAATTTCTCAAAAAATTAATCATGAAACTTTTCTAGGATATTGTATTTTTTTGTATTTTACATTCGAGTTTTTTCTACATTTGTATTTTCGAACGAGGCTTCTTTTGAATTCTAGTCTCAGCGTGAATCTAAAGGATTGTTTTCTAGATTCAGTACAGCGCAAATTCGCATTGTCTTCGTAAATATCTACTCAATAAAATTATTCGCCATTTCCAGGTAGCCAATAACCTATAAGGGTTATTCACTGGTTTCATAATAAAGAACTTCAGTATGTTAAAACAAAAAAATAACAAGCAATTAAATCATAAACGTTAGATAGAACCTCATTTCTCTGAAGAAAGAACTTTACTCAAATTTCAATTGTCAATAAATGAGTCAAGATCCATTAAGAAAGTTGATATTTCTGCCTCATAATTAATTTTTTGTGGTCCAGCAGAGTAATCGACTCTGGTTGCAAGAAATCGTTCGTAAAATGACATCATACAGCACAGATTACTACTTATTTACCGATTATGGCACGAATTATTGGTCGTCACACATTCAGCCAATCGCTGCGAGAGGATCGTGGGAGGTAAACCAAACAGCCGACGACGCAGAGATGACAAATACCCTGACGTCACAATTAAGATGTTTCCAAACATTAACTTCGATTCTCATATACATTTATAATGCTGTTAAACAAAAAATAACGTATGCATCTCGTTTACATTGTTGCATTATTGTATTCGTACATATTTGAAAACTTACTCCTAACACTGCTCATTTTCAAAACATTTATTCTTGCAATAAAGCATAATATTACCAGTTGCATAATATACTCCCCAATGGAACACAATGTTCCAAAAATGGAACAGTAAATTTCGAGGTTTTTTTCCTCATCTCAATTATTCTATTGCGAATTTTATCTCGAAGAAACTAAATGAATCTATAAAGTAAACCAATTTATAAATGTTTCATTCAAGTTCAACCTAGGATTAAACGTAATTCACCTGTGCAATGTAAAAACTGTCAGTCATTCAGGCATTCTCAGGCTAATTGTCATGTCGCTTGGAGGTGTGTTCGTTGTAATGAGCAGCATCATTATTCTAAACGTACCGTACCCAAAACTTCCACACCAACTTGCGTTAATTGCGACGATGCTGCGATACAGCAAATTATGTAGGCTGCCGTGTGTACCAAGAAGTCTCTGTTGCGGTCGGCATCCCTTTCAGATAAAATTCTCAATAAACCGCAACAGACAGTTGCAAGACGTGAACAACCTTCTATTAATTTAAATAATCAGCACTTTCCTCCTCTCTCCCAACGCGCCATTAGCATGGCAAACAGCACAGTTTCCTGAAAGCAAACAACCTCAGTTTGACCTAGTCCAATTCGTAAATACAATAGTAAATCATCACAGCTATAATACGACAAGTTCAAAACATAGTACTATCGTTAATACCAATCCTTCAATATGGCAAATAAAATCCACGAACCAAAAAACATTAAACTGGAACGATAATAGTATCAAAAGGCAACAAATAATATTTGAACATAATTTTCTTTTAGAAACTAGAGCCACCCTTTTCTTCAAACTTAGCAGCAACTATCCGAAACCCAACAGAATATTTTCAAGATTTCCCAAAGACAAATACAGATCACCATAAATTTTCAATAGAATTAATTCCCAACGTCAGAAAAATACCATGTTAACTTCTATTATATTCAAGACAAGTTAAAATTTCTCAACAATTCAACTATATTTTAAAATTACACTCTGAAAACAGCCTGTAATAATCAGGGCAGTTAGTTAAGAATATGTGACAAACTCATTATATGTAATATGACACCTCTGAAAAACAATAATGCCAAAGAAGAGGAAATAAATAAATAAAAATAATTTTATCTCAACAAACCGAGACATACTAAATGAATCACATCACCAAGCTTTGGCATTCCTGATTGCTAAAAGTTGATTTAGCCGATATTGCTAAGCTCCTGACCTGGGTGTATTAATGTACACTCCTGACACCTGTACACTCCTGACCAGGGTGTGTTAATGTCTTGCATAGGTTCGAATCTTCATATAAAACCGCGTTTAGTTGCTAGATGTCTGTGGTTAAGAGCCGGTGTAAACCAAGCAGTGATTGGTCCGCACCGAAGTTGACAGGGTAAATGCAGCAAAGGTCTAACGATTTGGTACTTCTAGAAACTAGTGGTGCTACAACAGCACATACTTACTCACAATATTATGTTATCTTTATGTACAGTTATATATTAATTTCTGCCTTTCTTATACTTCAAATACCACTTTATCCCGTAAATAAAACAAGTGTAAAAAATAGACTTTTTATTCAAAATTTAAATGAAAATATATTTCTGGCATTTAATTCACAGTATAAGGTACTCAGTCTACCTGTACTTACGAACATATCCGATGCGTATTTTAGCGTGTAAATATTCTGCATAGACACTTTGCGAGAAAGTAAAATAATGAAAAGTTAATAAATTATACGATCCCCCGGCGGCAGACACGGACACGGAAACGGAGGCGATGGCGATGGCTGGCTGCTTTCGCTACAACGCGTTGTTGCCAAATTTGCTTTAAAGCAACAATGGGAGTTCAATAGAAATATACATTTAAGAACTCAGTCACAATGATAGATTTTGCATGCAAATGCAAATTGTTCGAAAAATATATAATAGTAATTATTAGATACTATAGTATTGTATTTTAATAATCTCGAAAACTGTAATACGATTATTCGTCACTCCTTGTCTGAGTATGTAATGCTCCATAAGTTTTCACACCTAAAAAAATTCGCAAATTATCATTACTAATCGAAGAACAAACGTTCCGTTTCCATCTTTTGATGTTAAATGAAAAAAATATAAAATAAAATAAACAAAGCCTCATAACAGTTCAATGTTAATGATCAAGAAAGAGAAGAAATTAAAAGAATTTCACATTTTATTATCCTGTCGGCTTCCACAATGAACTTCTCAAATATACATTGCTCTATTGTGTCCCAAAGCAGCAAACGGTGGTAATATAAAATTAAATAAACATGTTCGTACAAATTTATGGTACTCAATTTTTTCAATTTTTCTTTTATGCTAAGTATTAGAAATAATGATAATACAATCCAAACTCACCCAATGCGCCTGTGCTGCATACCTGCGTTTATTTCAATAGCCAGGAACACTTCTCAAATTACTTTCACGAAGCACAGAAAATGAGTGGGAATACAAATTGTAGAATATACTAAAATGAAATGAATATTGAAATTTTTGGAAAAGGGCAGGGGGTTGAAATGTAAAGTACGCCCCAAAACTGAAATATCGGTTTCAACTTGCAGGGGTCGCAACATCATTCAGAATTATTAGAGAATATCAGTTTTGGAGAAAATCGGCTGAGCAGTTTATGCGTTAGCGTTGTGCGCAGACAGACAGACATACGTCGTACTGACAGACGGACAGACATACACTTTTGCGTCAATCGATTTTTCGGTATGAAGGACGCACGAAACATGGATTCTGACTGCAACACGTGTTAGAGGAATTTATTGGCTGAAATCTAGAACACGATACAACCTAAGGAAGTCGTTTAAACCGGCACTTCGCGCCACTCCAGCGAGGGGGAAATCCTCGACGGAGGGGCCGAGGGGTGGTTAGGCGATTATAAGGGGAGGCAATTTCACCCTAGTATATTGCCGGAGCTCTATTACTAAATACTGATTCAATCGTGGTGGTATTACTCTGTGATAAAGCTTGCAGTGTTCTTTTTCACAACGTGTTTGCAACTTCGCAGTGTGAATTATTGCTTTATTACCAAGTGCTTACTGAAGTGCTTTCTTATAAAAGTGAATTGGTAATTATGCGGTGGATAGACTGAAGAATGTTTATAGTGATAGGGCGATCCGAGCGAGCGAAGCAAGAAAACTTGCCTTTCGAAGTAATTTGGCGTTAAAATGCGGCGGGGACAAAGTGTATCACGGGAGAGCCATGAAAATCGCCTATTGGTAAGTTTTATTAATTTCTATGAGTAATTTGAGGGAGTTCTTAAGGAGACCCATTTTCTTTGCCCCCACCCCTCTCCTCACCCTCACCTCAGCCATGCTTCTCTAAGGGTGTACCGTGTTCCCTACTTTAACCAATTTATTTTTCAATATTTAGCTATTGGATTCGTCCATTTCTTCGTTGCCCGGCGATAAGAGATTTTGTGTGGAGAATTTGCGTTTCTCCGGTGCACGATTACAGTACTTTCCCCTGTTGCGTCTGCGAGCGCGTGCAGTGTGGTGGTGTGCAGTGGCGGTGTGGCGGTGTGCGCAGGATCCCGGAGCTGGCGCCGGAGGCGGCGGCGGCGGAGGTGGTGCGCGCGGTGCGGCAGGGGCTGAGCTGCGTCACGGTGCCGCGCCGCCTGCTCTTCTGGCTGCACGTGCTCAGGTACGCCCCCCCCCACCACCACCACCACACACACACTTACATACACGCACCCTAGTGCGAAAGGAAAACCAGATACTTCTCGAAATTCAGGATCCGGAGCGGTGGCTCAGTGTGTCTACAGATGAAACTGCAAGCGCCTCTGATCGGGAGGTCCTAGGTTCGAGTCCCGACGGTGGTGGCAGGATTTTCGACACAGCTGCATCCGGGAGAGACGGCTCAGTGCATCAACTGATGTCTCTGCAGCGCCTCTGACCGGGAGGTCCTAGGTTCGAGTCCTGACGGCGGCAGAATTTTCGACACTAGCTTTTCAGCTAGGTCGAATTCACTCGCTGTCAGGAGGAGAATTGTAGCGGCCGGCTGCTCTGATCGGTAGTTTTCCGTGGTTTCTCCGATCAACGCCAGGCGAATGCCGGAGCAATACCCTACCAAACGGGCCTCGGACCGCGCGCGATCTTTCCTTCCTCGTCCTTGGCCCATCTTCTCCCCTTACACTCACACTAACATGCACTACACTACTACACATGTCGGGAGATCGGTCGGGAACTTTGTTGTCCCGGCTGGGACGGTGCCCCGCTGGTGAGAGATACCTGGCATGCGGTCCGTCTGGTAGGGTACTACCCCGGCATTCGTCTGGTGTTGATTAGAGAAACCTCGGAAAGTTACCGATCAAAGTAGCCGGTCAGTATAATTCTTTTCCAGAGGAACAGGACTCGATCTATATGTCCTACTAGTGTCGAAAATACTGTTATCGTCATGACTAGAACCTAGGTCCTACGTGTCAATGGCACTACAATGACATTAGTTGGTGCCCTGAGCCCCCTCTCCCCGCCTTTAAGGTCATATAAGTCGGTCCCATGGGTATTGTATATATTGTATTTAAATTGTATATATTGTATTTAATTTAGTTTACTTAAATATGTTTATACAGATACACAGAAAGACAACAATTAATTTGACGTGACATACGTTTTACAAATCGAACAAAAGAGTTGAAAACTTGTTTAAAAGTTCAAAATCATATACAGACACTTCCAGTTTCTCTCCAGTGACACTTCCATCTTAATTGATTATACATGTGAGTAGAATTGCTTAAAATGATTTTCAATAAAGTTTCTAAAATTATCAATTGTTTTCTTTCAACACACAATCGGAGGGACACACTGACGGACGGACGGACGGACGGACGGACGGAGACGTTTTGCCGTCAATCAATTTTTCGGTATCTAGAACCCATAACACATGGATTCTGGGTATACCACGCGCTATACTACGCAGGATTTTTTTTCTAAATTTAGCAACTGGATTTATCCACGTTTTCGTTGCCAGGACCCTGAAATAAAAGTTTTTCTGACGAAAATTTTCCTTTTTTTGCCCAGCATGACAACTTTCTCTCTACCGCGTTAGGCCTCATTCACAATGCAAACTTAAACGTAACCGTAACGTAGCCGCAAAACCTAGAAATGGGTTATGAAGCGAGATCATTCACAATGCCTTGACGTATACGTAGACGTGAGACGTAAACTTAAAGAGCTCGCAAGCTCCAAACTTCTACGTTTAAGTTTACGCCGAAATTCTACCGAAGACCAATCAGAGAGCAGCATGAAAAAAACAAATGCACAACAAAATCCGCGAGAAGGAAGGTTGACTCCAGATCGATTCTTGTTTATGCGTATGTATTGGTGTGTACAGTCGAAAGGTAGAGCAGAGAAGTTTGTGGAGTTTTGGTACAAGTTGCGAAGTTTTGGTTCGAAATGACAAACAAAATTGTGACCTTCGACGAATTATTAATTAGTTTAGTGCAAGAAAATCCGTGCATTTATGATAAAGGACATGGAAGTTATAAGGACATCATGTTGAAGGAGAACACACTCTGCGCCTCCTTCTTCTTTTTAAATAAAGCGCCCCTAAAATTAATGCTGCAGAAGCTTGCAACAGCACCAGCTGCACGCCCACATCTCTCTCCATGACAAAATCTGAACGTGGCATTAAATATATTTGCGGTACACAATTTAAATCTCACTGCTCGCATATAACCTCAATAGGTAGGGGCGCAACAGCTGCTCGCAAATGCAAAAGGCGAAATCGATAGGAGAGTCGAAAAAAATGCTAGAAACGAATCGATCAATATGTTGAATTCTTATTGGTTCAGGCAAAACCTACGTTCCAGCTTACGTTTGCCATTGTGAATGCTCGTTTTTACGTGAAAAGTTTACTGCATAAGTTTACGGCTTACGTTGCGTTTAAGTTTGCATTGTGAATGAGGCCTTAGCGGTGGCGAGAAAGCAAAGGGTGAGTGGTATCCTCCTTTTCACGCCCGATGGCATTTTGGCTTCGTTTCAGAGCGCTGCCCCAGGACGCGCGCGACGTGTGGCGTGACCTGTTCTACGCGCGTGTCACGCCCACGGACGCCGCCCCCGCCCCCGCCCCCGCCGCGCAGCCGTCGGCGCCGCCCGCCTCGGCCACGCCCGGCGCCCAGCCCACCGCCGCCCTCAAGGCGTGACCCCGCCCCCGCTGCACTTTTCACTGCTGTGGAGACACTCGTGTCCTTGCGAGTATCTGTGGCTGATCCGTAACATTAAATACAGTGATCATGAAGAGATTAGCCGTCCGGTGCCATCAGTGGCGGCCGGAACGGAATTCTATTGGTGGCGCCAGTCAGTAATGCGACATCAATAACAAAACATCGATGTGACCAATTATCGATGTTCAAAATGAATAAAGCATCGATCAAAAACCACCTATGTATTTAAACATCGATGTAATATTTTAAAAGTGGTTTAGTAATCTCTAAAATAAAATTCATGGGCAACAAAATTTAATTTTTCAGTGACCGTGTTTATTAATTCATAATGAAGATTGAACTGAAAACAAACTAAAAATAATAAGGGCCTGAAAGCCTGAGCGTCCACAGTAATCTCAAGAGGTCACAGATTCCTGACTTCGCCTCATGCCCACGGCGTACGCCGCCTCTTCATGTGCGAATCACCAGGGCATCAGGGTCATCGTGATTCTGTTAGATGTTCGATGAAGATAGTGCTATTTGCGCACTCTGTGGAACAGAACGTGAACTACTGTACCACTTTTCCTTGGCACCGTGTGATACATAAAAGACATATAGAAACCAATTCAGCGTTCTTTATACAGAGTTAAATGAGCAGACATGGTGCCAATCCTTAGGTGACTCAGAGGTTCAGGAGGAAGCCGACAGATAGCATTACGCCCCGTGCGTTTGAAGAGAATATTGACAGAGCATCGAATGTCTACGCGCTCGTTCAAATGAATTACTATAAAGAAATATGTTTTGAATAAACGATATTTTATACACACATTTGTGGTGAAAAATTTATTTTCCTTCCCTTTTGTTGGTGGTGCTATGGCACACTGGCACTACCCTACAAGCGGCCACTGGGTGCGATTGTGCCTTGCCGTAGTTCTCTTGCCGACGTTTTGTCCGTTTTGATGTTTCGGGGTTCCCAGCTGCAGCATGTCTGGTGGGGCTCTTACTTTTCCGCGGAATTGGACTCGTACAAAGCTAAGTTTATGAAGGGTCGTTTTTCAGTTTTTTGTAAACATTTTTGTGATGTTTTGACAATATCCTTCTATGAGACGCACGTTTTATGCCCGTATGAAAGTCTCATCGAATGCAGTGCGGCTCCCGACAGGCACTACATACTGACACTCCAGGCAGTGCCACTGCAGTGGCATGCGTTTTGAACATTCGATCCGCTACTCTCCATCATCGGGAAATGTAATCCATATTGGGCCTGATAAAGGCTTTATAATGCGTGAGCCCCCCTATGATGCCCCTAAGCAAGAAGCTATGCTCGGGAAGCCCGGTTCAGCCGAATTCGGGAAAATAATGTCTCCCTGCTTCTCCCCAGTTTTTTGATGGATTGATTTTTTCGTGTTTCCGGGCGCGTCAACCGCTTTGGTCATTAGTCCCGTTAGTGTAGTGCATGTTTTTCTTCTCGGGAGATGGCGGGGATCTTCCCCCGCCGGATGGCGAGATCCGGCGCCGACCTACCGTCGGCTTGTGGGGTTTCCCCCTAACCAGGACTCTCCACCAGCGGGGCACCGCCCTAGCCGGGACAAGATTTAAGCTCCCGACCGGTCTCCCGGAATATGTGGTAGTGTAGTGCATGTTAGTGTAAGTGTGTGTGTGTAAGGGGAGAGGAGAGGACAAGGACAGATCGGGCGCGGTCCGTGGCCCGTTTGGTAGGGTACTGCTCCGGCATTCACGTGGTGTTGATCGGAGATACCACGGAAAACTACCAATCAGAGCAGCCGGCTGCTAGAATTCCTCACCAGTTTGCAAACATTCGTTGGAAGAGGGTACTTCAACAAGATGGTAAAATGTTTGTTTGTTCCGGGCTGGAACAGACACATCTTCAATCAAGGCGCGTCACTGAAGTGGCGGGCAGGTGACAACGTAGCAGTTTCGACGAACAACAGTAGTCAGTGAAATCATTTTAATGACGGAATATTATAGTCTATGCGCTTTATAATACGCATTGATGTTGATTTTTCAATAATGTTTTAAAATGTGGAGTTACTTTAATGATACAACTGAAGCGCGCGGCCAGAAAACTGGATAAATACCACTAAACAATTTTTACTTTATTTTTTAAATTTATTTAACGTCAAAAACAGTTAAAAACTGTGTGATGTACTACGTATGGAAATGTATTCTCTGCAGTTTTCTTAAAAATTCTGGGATCCCTAACCTGTGCCGGTGATTCAACGAGAAATAATATTTCTTTTTACAAACAAAATATCGTATTTATTATTAGAAAACATTTTCTCACAAATAATGATTGTACGGGCAGGACGAACGTGTGTGACAGAAAGGAAAAAACGAGACCAACGTAATCGGCCCTTGGGTACACATGTCTTGTTGTTCCACTGGAGACAAAACACAATCGTCCAGCTAAATCGAGCATCTTCCACTGTCTAGTCTTTATTTGATAATACTTACCCTGAGATTCGATAGAGAAAGCATGAACCTCGGGCTTCAAATTAAAATATTTTTTAAATCCCAGTTTTGCTCAAGTTGATGGTTTCTCCATTGTTCGGTCTCACTCTTCGATTAGAAAATAGTCCACTTCATTCTCTTATTACTTACAAAATTCTCTTCTATCCCAGAGATAATGATTCATGATGTAAGCGCCGATTGCCCAGTCGAAGATGTGCTGCTGGGCAGGGATGGTTTAAACGTAAGCGGACTAAGCTCTTGCTTTGGGTCTGAATGGATATGTAGACGCAACAAATTAAATTTAAAAAAAACTCGCTCGCTGACCGACTCGAGCGAGGAACTCTTTCGCCTCCGTAGAGGCGAACGAGAAAACTCTTTCTAGTGTGTGGGGGTCCATAAGTGTCCCTTGTTTCGATTTTCCACATTTCACGTCGCACATTTCTCGCAACGCATTCCTCGGTGTAGTCTGTTGCGGGCCTAACGTCATCTATTCCTAGCTGGGTTCAGTACATTATCTGCGACTTTTTCCCAGATCGCCACCCGCCGCTGACCCAGCGAATAAGATGCTCGCGCAGCTCCGAGTCGCAGCGAAAGTCACACAGCTGGGGTTGCGCAGTGAGCCGGCGCAACGGTCGAAGTAGAATACACAGTGGGTACAATATTTTTGATCAACTGATATGCGGTTCATCGTAATTTTAATTCTCAATATTCATTAAATTCTCATTCTTGCTTGCCCCAACAATGCTGGGTTGCTGGGGTTGAATGCACGCCACTGATAATCCTTATGTGAGGTTTAATGGAGCTTATGTGAGGCTAGTACTCACAGATTTCGCTTATAAGCGCTGCGAAGGCTTGGGTAAAATCTTTATTCCGGAGGGTGAAGTAAATTTAGAGGTTTCCAAAGGGGGACGAACATGTTTCGTTAAACTGTGTGATAGTAGTGATAGATGTCACATCAAAAGCTTTGTTTTGCGAATCGAAGCGAGAAGATATTAAAAACAAATAGGAGAAAATTAAATGACAAAGGTTATATTTGCATCAAGCATTTCAACAACGAAGACATACGAAATATGGTAAGTAAATGTGGAAAGCGTAAGTAAGTGAATGTGGAAAGCGGAAGTAATGGGCGTCACAGGGTAATGGGATTCAGCGGTAAATTATCAATAAATATTGCAAACAAACCATTTTGAAAGGCAGAATCATATTCTTCTACATACCATTAGTCGTGATAACTATAGCCAGTTAATCGCCGCAGCCAAAGAAAGCTTACATCGACTATTATCGCGTTCGTACCAGTGGCGAAGCTAGAATCTTGCAGTTGGGTATTCTGAAAATCTTCTCTTACAATGTTTTGTTAATTAGCTCCATTCATAGTTTTTTATTCAGAAGAAACATCAATAATTTGTTCTTTAAAGATGTCGTTTCCACACAGTTTATTTAGCAAACGCTTCTCGATAGCCAATGTGCTGAAATTAACGATTCTGATGTTTCCCATGGAATTTCTCGGGAATGTAAAAAAAAATAATTTATTGATTTGAATGAGTTTAAATGGCCTCCTGATGCTATCGCCTCCTATATTATTTCAGTAGTGTACGTACCTTTTGCGGCTATCACACGTAACCAATCTATAAACTAGGTCTCTAAAGAAAAAAAATTCACCGAGACGTGACAAGTTGCACTTTGACTTTAAAAATATAAAGCATTTGTTTTAAAAAAAGCATTTAAATATTCATGTCAAATGCAACCCGCAACACTCAGCCGTATTATTGAATCTATAACGTTAAATTACTCTTAAACAAAGCGTTTTAGGGCCTTAAAAACTAAAATTTTGAGGGCAAAGGCCTCAAAGAAACGTTTCTCACATCGTGATCGATAGGTTGAGATCTTCTTGAACATTCTATTACCTTTTTGCTGGTGAGACGCTTCTCGATTCTTTTCCACCTGTGTAGAGCCTGTGGAATCTGCAACTGTACGTAAAATTAAACTAATTACTTAATATTCTACGCGATTGAATTACACGGGTGTACCTCTCTGCTCGGTAATAACATTGAATAAGAATAGTCTTATTGAGAAGAGTGCATTTTATTGTTATCAACTACAAGAAGATATATAGAACATATGACGAAGGATAAGAAGATCTTGAAGTAAAAGATTTTTACAGACTTATGGAAATGGAAAAATAGCGAAGAGGTCGGGGTTTAACATGCGAGAGTTCTCGCACGGGTACGTAAGGATAAGAAGGTCTTGACACTGGACGGATGAAGAATTCATCGAGTAGCTCAAACACTTTAAAAACCTTACTTGACCAACTGCCCAGTATTCAGTGCTTGTTATGTTTCACATTATAAATGCTGTCATGGCCATGACAGATTGTATTTGTAATAAAAAAAACGGCGTCAAGTATTAGTAATTTAATTTATTTAATTGTGTTATAATATGAAATCAATACTCTAAAATATTATAGATATGGGGATAATCAAACCACAATAATAAAAATAATGATTTATATTTATTTTATGCCCAAAGTAACTTTTGGGAACAATATTTTCCCATCCTCAGTGGGTCTCTAACAAAAAGGAAAAATTGAGTGATTAACATAAAGTGGAACAGTGATATAAAGAATAAAATAGACAAAAGAAGTGAAATGAATCATACAATGATAACATTTTTTGAAAAATAAAAAACACTGAAATAACTTGCTGCTCAAGCAACGTGGATAACACCTAAACATTTAAAATAAAACCGGATATGATCCAGTGATTAACCACTAGGGTGGCCGCCATCTTGTAGAATGGTGGGAAGTGGAAGCCCACCCAATAGTGGCGGAGGGGGGGACTGGAAGAGAAGAAGTTGTAAGTAAAAAAAATAAAAAATTGAAGTTTCTTATTCTGATTTTATATCAAGTTTACATTACATCATTAAAAAGCAGTCTATTTTAAACCTTTAATGACTTACACCTTTATGGCTTCCCGTGTCGTGGTTGTCGTCGTGATACGCAACCTTTCTAGCTCCTGCTGTCTATCGCATTCCTTATTCTCGCGTTCTCGTTCGCGTTCACGTTCTTCCATGAGGATTTCCTTAGTCGCTTCGGCGAGCTCCCGTACCAGTTTATTTATTTATTTATTTATTTTACGTCAAAAACAGTTAAAACTGCGTATGACGTGCTATGGGGAAAAGTGAATTGTGTGCACATTGTCAAAATTCTGTGATCCCTATACTAAGTCATATACTCCTTAAATTTTGAAAAGTATTTTATACTTATAAAATACTTATATAAGTAATTATAAGTAAGTATTACTTATAATTAAGTATTATATTTTAAGTATTATATTTTATTAATAATTAAGTATTATGATTAAGTATTATAATTTATTAATTATTAAGTATTATATATTATTTTAAGTATTATATTTATTAAGTATATAATTATAAGTATTATATATTACTTATAATTAAGTATAAATTAATAAGTAAGTACTTATATAAGTAACTTATATAAGTAAGTATATACTACTTAAATTTTGAAAAGTTCCTCCTCATATTGCGTGCTATTAACAATTATTTACTTTATTGCAACAACCGTTTCATCACCTGAAAGCGTTTCCCCCATTTCCTTGGCCACTCGAACCAGCACCTCCTTCCTGAATCCCGCAAGATACACCATACTGCCTGAATTAAACCCGGCGAGTACAATAAGACACACTTACGTACAGGAAACATCTCAGTGCCGCTTGCGCTGTTGTGACTCAGGGTTGACTTCCCCCCCCCCCCTTGACTCTCGTCCTTCCTTCCCTTCTTCATCCCTTCGAGACCCGGACCAGTCTTCTTTCTTGATGCTCCCGTTGCTGCCGTATAATTTAATGTTATTGCTGCACCTTTCATTCCACGCACATGTAAGCGCACTATTCACAACTTCGGCACTTGCTGCCGTAAGTAAAGTTAATTCAACATTACTGTCAATATGTCAACAACGTCAACTGTCAACATGTCACGCATTCAACATTACTGTCAACATGCCAACGTCAACTGTCAACATGTCACGCATCCAACATTACTGTCAACATGTCAACAACATGTCAACATGTCTGCGTGAACCACTTGATGAATTATTGGTCACAATCGCGTGGATGTCCATTGTCACGGCTGCTGCCATTTAATGTATTAATGGTCATATCCATGTTAAAATCGCTACCACCATTTAATGTATTAGTGGTCTCCTCTGCATGAAAGTTCGTTAAAACCACAGCCACCATTTAATGTTTCCTCGTCTGTGACGTCGTGATGTGAAAAAAACAGGCATGGAGTTGTATTTACAGATTTATTTACAATCTGTGCAATTTTCATACTCCTCAGGAAACTACCGCTGCACTCCACGTCAGTGATACTTTTCTCACCTAAAGGTGAACACGTCTTCACATGGGCTACCTGCAGACAGCATGCAGTAATAATATACGAAAAAATGCAGATTTTGTAAAACAATTTTCTTTTCATAAAAATATGTTTAATTAACTACCTTTTTTGTAACTTGTTAGTCAATGTAAGCTTAACGCTTGTAAAGTGAAAATATTCTGCTACCAAGTTACGACACTTAATTGAAGAATTAACAATAAATCAAAAAATATGTAATAACATTGAAGAAAATAAATATAATAAAAAATATTTCGTAAAAATGCCAAAATATATAAAATATGTGATATAGTACCAAATATGGTACTATAAAATGTAAATGTATGTTAAAATATGTAAAAATTGAATATTGTGTTAGGACGAGGCCGATTCGCTAAGATTACAAATTTAAGAACGGTAAATAGAAAGACAAAAAATATGTAATTACATAAAAATCCGGTCTCTATTTATTACATATTCTTACCGTTTTCATTACATATTATGCACATATTTTGACGTTTTATACTACATATTTTTCCGGTCTCTAGTAATCAGATGATTTACAACACTTATATCGTAAGTAACTATAAGCTATTTTCCACGCCTTCAATATGCACATTTCCAGCGACTTGTAAAAATTATTGCATTTGTAAGTGGAATGGTTTCAATACACTTCCAATGAAGTTTTCCAAACTCAAATTTTTCTGTGAAATAGACCTTCAATTTCCGCATTGACAGTAATGCTTAAACGCCATTGTCTTAAAAACAGGTCCAAATTTTTCAATGAAAATTTCCTTAGAGGACGAGTTTTACTCTTCTTTAATATTATCACGAATATTTCGGTTCTACGATTAGAAAACCAAAAAAAAATGAGAAATTTTTGGTGACAGAAGGCATCTGGCAAAAGTATATGGGAAGCCCGAAGATTAATTAGAAAACAACCCAGACGAGGTAAATAGAAAACTTACTAGTACGAGAAAGTATGTGCCATTCTGTAGGATCACTAGTTTAATTTGGGCTTAATTTTACAAAAAATACGCAAAATCTACTCTACAAATCATAAATTTTCTCATAAGAGTATATAAAGATCTAATTTTTAAGAACAGATTTCATTATATATTCTGACGAACATCCCCGCCCAGCAATTCCAAGGCGCCTGTCGGGAATTCGCAGATGTGCTCTTGCGAGTTTTGTGATACTTCAGGACAGTGGGATATTTTTGGGTGTCAAGAGGAAATCCAAACAAGTACACATAAATCAATTAAACTGGGTTTAATATTCAGAAACCCTTTTAAATAGTTACACTGAACACATAAAAAATACACAGAATAACAAGAATCAATGGTACCTTTTTCTTTTAATGCATGAACCTTCATTCATTTCTTTCGCATATTTAACCTGGGAATTCCTGCCGATCAGTTTACACCTGAAATTTACTCCAACTTCTGTTTAACCTGTCCAGTGACACCGGGTTCTGATTTCCGACATTTAGTCTCAAAACATATTTAACATTAATTTGTGAACAATTACACAATACTCTCAAATAATTTATCGTCACTGTGAATAACATAAACCGAACACAATTTTTATAAAAATTTTATTGGCAAGTTACTTAAAATGGCAGAAATTTTTAGTTTCTCTGCTAGCTCCGTACACTATTTTATCTCTTCCTACCAACGTTCCCTTTTTAAAGTTCTCCCTGGTCACGGGGCGTTGACCTATATTTCAGCGCTTTTGCTCTGCTCGCCGTTACCTTCGCCGCTCCCGCCCGCTGCGCGCCTCGAAGTCGACCTTGGAGTGACGGCGGCGCACGCCGGCGGTGGTGCGCCAGCGTTCGAGGGGCATTGTTGCTGCCAGCTGCTCTCGGCTGCGGCGCGTGCCGTTTCACCTCACGTCTTCGTCTGGCAATTCCTAGGCGCCTTCGCCGCTCCGTCTTCTTCCTTCTTCCTCTCACGGCACCTCACGTCTTCGTCTGCTTTCTTGCCCCGTCGTTTCGTTCACGCCCGCGTTCGAATGTCCCTTGCACGTCGCAACTGATTGAATAATTGCGTATTTGCTTACTTCGGGCGCACGCGTCGCACTAGATATCACTGTCTACTCAGCGCCTCTAATAACTGCGTCTTCACCGTGCAAATTACCGTCCCTTCTTTGCTGACTACTGAATCATTTTTAACTATTTAATTCGAATCACTTGCTCCCGTCCTCGACAGACGACAAATTCTCTTCCGGCAAAAATTCTAATTTCGTGACTATCTATACGTCTCTCTGACGTCCAAAAACTCCTACTTAATCTCTCGCTGAATTTTTAGGTCGAAGTTTCTACTCGAACGGAACCAGAAGAAGGAATGTTCGGTCGCCTGCCGTCCTCGTAGGGGTAGCGGCACGTCGTCTCCCTCTCCCCAGTCTGACCGCTGATACGTCACCTGGCTCGCGCCGTGCCGCGGGCATTGCGCGCAACAGTCTTGGAGGCGCGCCCCTTTTGAATGGCGCCGCGCTCGCTCACCACGTCTACAGCCGTCGTTTGTAAGTTGCGTGGCCGTGTGAGACGAACGTGGGCACCCTTATTCGTCACAATATATTAATAATATACAATAATTATTTTGGTAAAGGGGGTCGGTTTTAAAAAAACTTTTTTCTATTGAAAAATTCAGAGTTTTCAATGAATGTTGTATTTGTGCCATTGTTATAATCGTACATTGCTTTATTCTAAAAAAGAATAATTTCGAAGTTTTTTCTTTCTTAATTTTGAGGGGGCACCCTGGAATGTATACTTAGTCCATCTCCAAAAAGAAAATATTCGTTTAAATTCGAGGAGTCCCGACATTTAAACCTATCGGGCATTATAAATTTTGGGGAAATTTGGGATAAATTCTATATTTGGTTTAAGTGCTAAGTAGTGTTGTTCACAGACGGACTGATAAAGGCGGAATAGACTTTTCTAACAAACTATACATTTTCGGTAGTATCAATAGCCCACAAAACTATTTTGACTATACTGCTTATTCGATAAAGCAATTTAATACTCACATGAACACGAAAAATTAACTTAACACGAAAAGTTCACAATACTTTTTTCCTCAAAATATAGATTTCAGTGAAAAGTAATGATGAAAGTTCTTAGGGAACTCACTTGTTTGTTTTAATCCAAGAGAATTGTTTCAATCCGTGATTATTATTCCACTTAAAATTTCTATGATTTGGCACCGCGGTTTCGTCACGTGAATGCAAAGCATCAGAACCAACGCCACCTTGAGGGCGTTTTCTAGTGGGCGTTGGTCGAAATAATTATTTCCACCATGGTCGGACTATACATAGGTTTTCGTAACGTGGTGCCTGGGAGCATGGTGGAAAATGGAGCAAGATGGAAAATGGCACGGCTTTTCGCGTCTTTCTCGGTAGTGTAGCTAGATGTTTGTTCTACAGCATTGCTTGATACGGTCGCAATCAAGCAAAATCTTGCGGCACGATCGAGAAAGACGCAAAAAGTCGTGCCATTTTCCATCGTGAAGGCAAGTACCCCAGACGCCACGGTATGAAAACTCAAGTATACATACTCTTTCCCACAAATCACGGGATCTCATCACATGGAGTTTACATAGAATACATTCGTAATGGCAGCAGTGGTGAAAGGTGGGTACGTTGAGGTTTGTCAAACATGTACTATTTAATAAATCTGGTTGCAGATGTGTAACGTTTACTTTATGACAAAATATAATTAATGATTATACTTTAATGTGCTTGGTTAACGTGATTGGTAGTGCAAGAACTAATGTTCAGTGAAATTAAATGAAAGTTTGTCATTAACCTATGTAATATGTATTCAGATTCTTAGTTTCTCATTTGTAGCAATATTAAAATAACTTTTATTGGCACGAAGTAATGAATCGACTATCTGAAACGTTTCACAGTTTTTAAAGTTTCATAAACTTTTATTTATTTATATTTATTCACAAGTTTTATCATAATATTTTTTATGGGATAAAGGTGCATTTTCTTGTGTTCTTAAGATTATGAAGGGGAAGGAATCATGTAAAATTTATGTAGAAAATGTTTACCAAGTCATGGAGAAATTTTGAGTTAAATGTCCTAATTGTGCTTTTGAATTATATTGTGATTGGAAATTTACGCAAGTTTAAAGAAAGTAAAAATAAATTATTCATTCATTTTTCAAATATAACCTTCTTTATGAATGTAATGCAGAATAATGTTCATATGAAATACTTTTAATTGAGAAATTGTTTTTTCAAGTACATTTGAAAATTAAAAAAATTAGATTGAATACAAGTTTTTTATGTAGGAATTTCTAGAAGTTTCAAGTGACAATTGTGAAGATTTTCAAAGAACTGTTTTGTGCTCAGCGTTTCTAAGGTATTCAAATTCAAAATTACTTTGGCCTACTCTCAGGTGATTTCATTCAAATTTCTCAAGTTAATGTTGATGCAATAGTAAATTAAAAGTATTTTCATTTTCTGTGATTCTATTTGAAACAATCCATGTTCAACAGAGATTCTGTTACTAATATTGAAATTTGAAGTGGGAAGAAATGAGAATCCTTACATCAGAAAATTATGTAGGAGCTAAAATGGCTAATCAAGAATTGACTTCTGATCAGCACAGAAGATAACTTCCAAATATTTATTGTGTTTGACAGTGTGGGAAAACCTGTTTGAAACATATTATTTTATCAACACACATTATTTTATCAATATTATTTTATATTTTTAATTGATAATGGTTTACATCTGAACCAATTTGTTTATATGAAATAAATTGCTTGAAGTTAACATAATGTTGGCATTAATATTACAGACACTGGGGAGATATGGGCCCGTCTTTTTGATCACCGACCATTTTTGAGTGGTGAAATCAAATTTGTTCTTCGTGAATACGAGGTAACTTAGCATAACTATTTATGAAATGTTACCTTATTGAATTATAATATAACTTTTCTGAAAATTATTGTAAAATTTCTGATTTTTGAAGGAGAAACGTTCTGATAGAGAAGTTGAAAGATTATTTAGAATATTAGAACATGTTACAGAAATCAAAGAAACACAGATTGAACGAGTGAAATTAGTGTCTGACATACATTTACCCACTCTCAATGCCAATTTGGAAGTAGCTGTGAGTATGTGCAATCGTATTCTTGAAAAAGAAGAAAATCACCGCTTGGTTAGTATCAGTGTGTTTTTAAATAATTTCTTTCATTATTGACAAACCTTCCTTTTTTTCATAAATGCCAAATTAAAATTGAAAAATAATTGTGCTATCTGATTAATGTTTCTGAATCCGTGTTTTTTAGCTCTATTCTTCGTATTTGAGTACTAAATTGCATTCCAAGAGATATAACCTGATGGTAAAATTTGAGTTTTCATGCCATTGGCGTTCTTGCTAATTCTTACCTTTTCTGAAATAATTTTTATTTTTTATGTAAAGGTTGTTGTAAACTTTGTTTTTGGCATATAAAAAATTAAGTAATGTGTTCTTTTGTTTAATATCCTGCATTTTCATTTCAATTGTGCTTTTTAATTCCATTTCTCTCCAACTGATCAAATCTATGTGTATTTCACGTACTCTCGATCATGAGTTATAATTATTTTCAAAGGGTCTGTTGGGTATCAGAAAGTATTCTTTCTTTCAAAACAAATCCTGACCTGAGGAGTTTTGGTGTGCTTTCCTATTTTTCTCATTTAAAAATTGTAGTTTGAATTTTTTATTTTCCTTTTTGAAAATCCATTTGCTTTGACAGAAGAAAGTGTTTCTCACAGTATGTGTTATGTAATGTTTACATTCTTTTAGGACTTTGTTCTAGGATATAGTTTGGAACCTTAATGTAAAACCTACTATATTATTGTTTTACAGCAGCTAATCTTTGCGGTAATGAATAGTGTATTTTATTATGAGTAGACCTTGGTTTTTAGGACAAATGCCTATTTAGTTCCTTTAGGAGATTGTGGAAAATAATTGCAGATGTTTACGAATCAGGAAAAATATATCTACTGAAAGCATCTAATAGTGCTTAAAACATCCTAAAAGGGTGGTCGTTTCCTATTTTAATATTTTTTGCCTTAAAAGTAATTTAAAAGAATTGTGATTTTTTATTTACTCACTTTTTTAAAATTTGTTATGCCATAATGCATATACTTTCCCAAACCACAAATATTCCCTGATTGAATACACAATTGATTACATACGGAAAGGTCTCACCCAACATCGAAAATATGGTGCTCTGCTAGTCAATATAAAAGATGTGTCACTCACCTCTGATGAGCATGCACTTCTGAGGCAATTGCACCCCATTTCTAATGCAGCTGCACTGTTGACAGGTTGAGAATGAAAAGTGCAAAAGAATGAAAGAAATGAAAGTGAATAAAATAATATGCTTGTAATCACTCTCATTAATGCTTGACTTTTCTTAATAATGAAAAGTGTCCAATTTAATCCTTAGTTTTAGTTATATCTCAGTTTTAGATCCCAGAAATGTGACTTTTCATGTCCAATGTTTTTATGTCTGCTTTAATGATTTTGTAACCTATTTTATGCCTAAAACATACCTTTTCATGCCCAATAGTGTAATTTCATAATTTTGTTACCTACTTTAGGTGTCTAAATTATAATTTTTTGTATCTAAAATGCCAGCATCTAATTATTAGAACAAACACCATTTTATAACTGGAATGTATAACAGTAAACTGTTATTGTTTCTTGTGCACATCTATTGGAATCTAAATTTTAGGTTTAACTCGTAATTTCCAATGGAAAAATGCAAATTAATGAAAACGTTGAATGTTTAATATCGTATTAATACTAGTTTTCCTGTCTTGTGATTTAGATCCTGACATCCATATGTATTTATTACTAAAATTATAGATTGTGTTGATGCATTTTCTTAAAACAGTGTACATCTGTTCAAGTTAACCAATGATTGCAGTATTCCCTTTAGATGTAACTTCAATAAAAGCTATATAAATGGGTAAAATATAGAAAGTTATTATTTGCATTGTGTGTGTTTTTTTCTCCATCTATTTTTGTTGGAAATCATCATTATTTTGTACTATAGGGGCTGCCAGTAATGAAGTCATTAATCTGAATATTTTTTTGAATGGTTTGTAGTGTTCCAAAGTGTGAGAACATTGAAAGTATGTCATGTGTATTAGATATAATACATTTTTAAATCTGTTTGAAGAAATGTATTTCTTCAGTTTAGAATGTCCAAGAAAAATGTTAATAAAGGTTGGACTCAGAGAAATGCTCTATACCTAGTTGAATAGTGTTTCTTTTTGATTTCAGAATACCACATTAATTGCTAAACAAGAAATTCGAAAGACTGATTGGGAGAATTTTATTGAGGACATGACCCATAAGTGTGGTAAAATTGACACAGCATTTGAAGAGAAAGAAAAAGAACTCAGAGAATTTTACTTTGATCTTGAGAAGAAATTGTATTTGAATCAGTAACCTATTAATATATCAGTCTGCCAACTCTACTTTCAAAATGGGTACCATAATTGACCAGACCATTAAAATCAAACCCTCAAAGTCCATGGAAGAGTTTATTAATAAAATGGATAAAGATGTGCTTGCAAATGCATCTGCTGGTATAAAGAAGTTTGTAACTTGTGATTCAGATGAAACAGTACTGCTGGAAGTGGTGGATTTGCATTGGCTTCAGGGAGAGTTGCGACAAGTGCAGCCTCCATGTTATTTGCATGAATTGCTGAAAGGCTGTGAAATTGTACTTCCAGAACCAGAGGTCCTCCCACGAAGTCCAGAATTAGAAGCCAGAGTTCAGCGATTGCGACAAGAACAAGAAGCCAGAGCATATCGGTCTATGACAAAAAATGTAGATGCAGCTAGGGTGTTTGAACCAGAAGACTCCATTAGTTACCAGTGTAAGTTTGTCTTTTATATTATCAAAGTTGATAATTGTTTAGCTACAGTAAATGTAATGCAGTACATTAAGAGTATTACTTTGCAATGTTATAATTCATGTTGATAGGGTCTATTTCATTTTGGTATACAAAGGGCATCTCATTTTTTAATTTCTTTTGTTATAAACATCATTCACAATTCTGTAAATTTTTTTAGCATTTATCAATGTCTTTCAAATTCTTAATTGCATCATAATATGCCTCTAATATATAATGAAACCACTATTTTATAAAATTTAACTTTCAAGCTTTACCATGATAACGACCAAAAAAGGTTCATAATTTGAAGTGAATTTTGAAAGTAAGAGCTCCTTAAATGTGATTATTTACAGTAATCAACAACAGATTGTTTAAACACATCAGCTTAAATTTGAGCTAGAAACACAAAACTATTTTCATGATAAGTAAGTCAGTGGGGTCATGGTGATTTCGGGTCGTTAGGTCCATGAACAGGTCAAATAACTCAATAGATCCAATGTAACAGGATGTGTATTGTAGAGTAAGGTCTGATGTGACAGAAGGACCATGAGTCAATGTGCAGTAAATCAAGGGGTCTAAAATTAGAAGGCACAATTAAACAAATCTGAGAGGTATACACTGATGGGGTAGTAGGTATGGTTTAATAGGTATATCTGGTCCAATTCCAAGTTGTTGAAAATGACCATCTGTCATAACGTTTCTATGGAAATATCTGTAACAACTACAAAGGGATCAGAGGGATAACGAAGTCTTCATCACTCAGTTGTTGACAGGGCATGTACGAGTTTTAACGCCCAAACACGCCCCCCCCCCCACACACAAAATACAATGTAATATACAATAAAATTAACAAACTTGTGAAACAAAGAACAACAAACAATTTGTAGTAGAGTTTTGTACTAATAGATCATCGATTAGTTTTTATTCAGCATTTAATTGTCTGTTTTTAAAAACTGATTTAGCAACAAAATCGCCCTAACACACACTGAGCTAGTTGGGGAAATCATGTTTAAAGCTTCAATGGTGTCCATAAGCTAGAGTTGTATTAAAATGTTTGCTACAACCACTAAAAATACATCTTAAAGATAATGAGTATTAATGAAAAAGGAATTTTATTAATACTCGTTTAAAGAACAAAATTAATATTGTTAAAACTAAAGAAAATAGTAATTAGTATTCATAGTATTAGTAATATTAACCTTTTTCTTTCTGTGTATATTGATAATATTCCATTTTAAGTGAGAAGCCTACTTCTCACTCATTGTTAATAGGAAAGTGCTCAAGTAACAACTATTACACCCTGTATTTTTTGATAACAACTATTAAGTAGAATTTAATATTGCCTTTCCATAATAAGAAGTAAGTGCCTTAATGACACTTATCTAATCTGTCCAGCAGAATAATAACAAAAGAAATGTAAAAGAATAACAGAAAGGATGAGAAATTCCTAGTTCAAACATACAACACACAAGTATGAGAAATTTACAACTCAAAAGAAGATTATAAGATTAAAATGAGAATAAAATTTCAGAACAGCATGAAGGGGGCTGGGGTAGTCTTACGTGTGGTAGATGTCGCCTGCACAGTGCCAGATACGTTCCTTCGAAACTCCATAACCAATTGACTTATTGTTATGAATAATAGGAAAATAAAGATAATGAAAAACAAATTGTAAAGAGAACTCTTCTCTCTCTATGTTGTGGTTTCCTGTAGACACACAATATGAGAGGCGGTGGTGATCATTAACAGCATTCGTGTCTGTTGTACCATATTTTAGTATATGTTTTTGACAATTGTGGCAAATTTTATTGAACATTTAAATAATTAGATTTAATTTATATTAGACATATTTTTGCAGACCTATCGTCATTAGACTTAAAAAATTAGACTTTTTGTCATCTGACCTAACAACCTCCAACCATCATGGCATCAAACACTGCAGTATACACTCCTCATAGTTCAGAAATGTAGACGAGGCGTTCTCTCTTTCGTTTCCATAAACATCTTGTCCCAACCAGCAGTTCTCATGTTTGCATTGAGCATACAGGCAAAATGTAACCTACATCTTTATTAAAGAATAATGCTATTCATATTTTATTTGCAATGTAAAAAGTTTTTTTCAAAGAAGTAATTAGAGAATGTTGTAGATTGAGATCAATATTTGTTTCTTACATTTGAATTTACTCCAAACAAGTTGACCTTTAACTTTAAAGTGCATCTAGTAATCACAGATTATACTAAAATAATGCTAGGATCTTTCATATTTCATGTATTCATATACTCCTAATAGCAATATTATATCTGTAAAAGCAAAGTATGTATTTCAATATTTGATTAATTAATTTAATTGTTTCAGTGAGGCAAATCAACAAACAGCTCATTGCTGTATTCCAGTTTGTCCTGTCTGTAGCAGCTGGATTTGCATTTGGCTTCATTGGTATTGAGCTAATGATTGGAGACTTGGATTTTGGCTTTAGACTGCTTCTTGGTGTTATGTGTGCATTGATAATAGCCCTGGCTGAAATATATTTTCTGGCTAAAAAGCTGAGTGAAGAAGTGTATGTAGAGAAGCCACAGAAACCTCATAAAGATTGATGTATTTTGTGGTGTGTGCTTAAACTATACGTGTATTAAGCATTTGTACTGTATTGTTTTCTTGCTGGGATATTTTCTTTAATGTGATCATGATTGTTGTGAGTACATTTTGTATATTTATTTTGATATTAATTTGTCCATATTGTTATGTTCGGCTGCTTAATATGTTGATATACACTGGATATTGATTGTGATGACTATTTCCTATGTATAACCTGTAAAGTTGTAATGCTTTGCACAATGTATCTCAGCATCTGCTTATAACATGAAAGTAATTGTTAATATAAGAATGACATGCCATTTTTTCATTGCTCTTAACCTAAACCCTACAAACTCCATTATTGTAAACAAATATCCAAATTTTTCTACTTCGGTCATCGTTTCAAAATTATTCCCCCCTTGGAGTATTCCATCTCTTTATCTGTTGTCTTTGAGTTAACAAGGATGTGATGAAGTTTCCTTGATTGTTTCTGATGAAAACTATTAATTAATGAAAGAAAAGGATAAAATAGGCATATTCATCAAAGAAATGGAGTGCATGGGACAATGTAGTGGTCGAAATATGACTCTTGGAGAGGGTTTCAATCCGAATGGGCGTAGGGATTTGTATTGTGCAGTGACCTTGTCATTGACTTGCCCTTGTAGCTTTTTGCCCTACTGAGCCTGCCCTTCAAGAAAATTCAGGATCATTCCAGTCACAAAAGCAGGAGCAGGAGCGGATCTTCTATTCGGAGTCAAAGTTTAGGACTTCCTTTGTAAAAACAATGAAACTTCCATAAAAATAATGGATGCCTTTCCACAAAAATTTCCTGCACCCTAGTAGTGGAACCCTTGTTAATATGCATTTCCTGCACCCTAGTAGTGGAGTTAATATGCATGCGTGAGAAAGGTTATTTGGTATATTTTGCCTAGATTTGGCAGAATATTTTTCAATATCATAATTTAAAATATTCACAAAATAAGCGCAGGATGGTCTACATTTTTTCATTTCTTTGAAGGAGACTGGAGATCAATTCTTCTTTTGAACCTGTAATACGAGTTGCAATTTGAAACAAGTTGTAATACTTCTTTTTTTATTAACATTTATTATAAAGTTGATAAAGAATTAAATTAGATAGTCAGAAATTTCCAACCTTTCTATTTATGACTATTGCCTTCAATTTTCACCAGATTTGATGGTGATGTCTAGTGACAGGATTTCTATTCACTATCAAATTCTAAAATATGCATGCAAACAAGCACTATCATATAGCCAAATAAGCACAATGCAGGGTAAAAATGGGCAAAACAGACACAATCAAATTTTATTTTACTTAAATTTTTAGTTATATTACCTTTTGTAAAAGTAAATAATTAATAAATTTTCTAAACCGTTCTGTGTCAAATTCTTTTGTCAGAAAAAAATGTTTTTGAAAGCAGAACATGACCTTTTTATGTCACAAGATGTATTTTGAGCATACTTCAAAGACAAAATCTTAGCCATGTTAGGCCAAATTCTGTATTTTCTGATTTTTCACCACAAATAATGTTTTTTTACATTTTGGAGACATTTCAAGTCATGATTTACATTTTAATACTTTATGTAATTTCTTCTTAGCAGTCTCCCCCAAATCAACAAATAATAATTCTAGACACTTTAATCTAATGCAATTAGTCTAATTTCTCTTCAGAAGACACAATAAGTCTAATTTCTCTTCAGAAATTAGATCTTCCTCTAATAAGGAAGATAATTTTTTCATGAGTATGGATCCGGGATGTCCTGTCTTGTAGATTTATCCTTCATCGGCTTTGCTACTTTTTCAAACGGTACATTTGTCTCTACTAAAGCATCACACATTTCTATTAAATGGATTAGTTACAGGCTTTAATGTTGCCTCAGTAAAAAAAGTTTTTCACTAAGTGTGCCATAGTTTCTTTCCTTTCTCTAGCTTTGGCATTACAAGAAGTAGATGCAAGGTGCTGGCTCACTTGAAACTGTTTAGAACATTTAATCTGCATAAATAAATTTAAATTGTTTAGAGCTACATATTTATTAAGAAGAGTATTAGAATTTTCCTACAAAGTACCATGTTTTGAAACAAATTTTACTCACATTTTTACACAAATTAATGTCACATTTAATTTAAGATGAGTGTACTTTAGTATAATGTATTTAGCTAAATATTTAAGTTCAAACAATCTGGACAGAAATTACATAGGCTTGGATTTGAGAGTTGGTGATAGAAATCAGGTTTACTTGTTTTTTCGTACTACTTTCCTGTGTTGATAAAAATATTCTTTTACAGACAAAGTAATGCTACTAGTACTTTGAATGAAATTAAAAGAAAAAAATATGAAATACTTTGTGATTTAAATTTTTTTCAATAACATTAAAAATAAGAGGTAAAATTCTGAAACTCGAGAAAAATGTTCAGAAAGAATATGCATACTACCACAGGCAATAATTATTTAAAATCAATGCGTCAAAGTTTCTACAAAATGATTTCTTCAACCTCGGAAAAATCTCAAAACCACTAAAAAATTATTAATAGTATCCCAAAAATAATTATTTTCACTTTGATAAAAACCAAATTTTATTGACCTATCTATATCATATTTCGCTTCATATCTATTTCATTGACATTGTTTTATAATTTTCTGAATTTCAGTATTTCAAAATATATAGCAGCAACATTAGACTTCAGCATCAAATATTTCGAATAGGAAACATCAGCAGTAGATTTTTTTTTTATTGATAAATTTGTAGAATATAGCCTACTTCTTTATTACATCAGTTGCAATAAATTACATTTTCATCCGTCCTCCACACATTTGTTGTTTCCAATCCATTGTATGAGAAGTGTTGCACACAAAGCCTTTGAAGAAGCCATTTTATACTTAACTTCATGATTAAAAAAACTTGTTGCACGCAAGAAGACTCAGAGCCTTCTTGATTATTTTCCTCTCCCATGGTCAGTTATCAAAAGATATTGAGTTTTAGCTATTGAGTTGTATCTTCCGATCCTTTGCGACGTATCATATGAAGTTGATAGTTCATTTCTCGATCATTGCTCCCCATATGTGTACTCGCATCCAAATCCAAGTAGTGTACTGGGAGGTTAAAATGTGTAGTATAACAATAAGAACTAAAGACAACTGCGTGCTCTCAGTATCTAAAATCAATATACTATTTATACAAAATGTGCATCAGTTTTAATATTCACAAATTATGCACAGAAATAATAAAAAAATATTTAATATACTAGATAGAAGTCTAAATATGCAATATTAATTTAAAAAATATCCAAATATGCATTATGCATGTATTTCTCCAAAAAATTACCAAAACATGCAAACATGCACGGAAAAAGTATGCACTTTTTAAATGAGATTTTCATGAAACATATTTACAAAGTTTGAAATCTCTACGAGGCTTAAATAAAAACATGCATTTGCATGGAAATCCTGTCTCTAGTGATGTCCAAAAGAATTCATTTCAGTGATATTATCTTTGATTCTATATAACACCTAAATATTAGAGTTTTAGAACACACTAATCCAGTGGGTGTTTCATGAAATTATCTCAATGCCATGAAAATTATTTAATATAGAAAGTATGAACACATTAAAATATGAGTTATTTGAGATATTAGAGTTACTATCTTACACATTAATAGTCATTTATGTAACAAGTCCTCTCAATTGGTCTTTAAGGATGACGCCGGAAAGTTAACTCCAAGGCGGAGTGATAACAGAGCCGAGTAGTTAAGGACTAATAGAGGATAATGTTTTTTGTTATTTCTAGTTATTAAAAATTACCATTTAACACATTCATGACTTACGAATTGCCATTACTTGTGATGTTGTGTAGTGAGGATTGTTGGTACAGTCTTCACACCATTTTTAATTAACAATCGCAGTGTGTGGAAGGACCACTAGTGCAAAGAGGGGGGCAAGTGGGACAAGTGTAATGGGGACGGGGACAAAATGGAACAAAGGGACGGTGGGACAAAGACGTAAGGGATACAATAAGGGGAAAAGGGACAAATATTTCAGAATCAATTTCTTGTAATAGTACGAACAAAGATAAATGTCATGGCTACAAATGGTATTACATTCAATGGAAAGTTAAAAAATAGTAATATTAATGTATCTGTACCAAAACAATTGCAAAAATAAATTTTGTTTACATTTATATATTGTGAAAGAATTAGAGCCCACATTTATAGACAGACAAATTTTGTAACCATAATTTATTTCATAAGCTCAATGTGCAACTATAAATTTGGATTGTAATTCCTTTGCAATATATAATTGATCAAAAGACAGACTAAGAAATATATACATGGTTGGATCCTGTTGCATGTTCCTTTCATCAAGATTACTACTTATTGTGTTTAACTGCAAGTTTGATTTTTGAAAGATTACTACTTATTCTTTCTGATTTTAAGTTAAATTGCAAGTTATAGAACGGGTATCTTCTGTTTCTAAAGATTTGTGTCTTTCAATTTAATATGATGTCTAAGTATCAATGTGCATCTCAAGAACGAAATGAAGGACAGTTCGTTCTTGTCATCTCTTCACCCTGAAGCTTCTGCTGCTTTGAAAAAATGTATGAAGGTTAGTGCTTACCAGACATGTGCTGGTAGTCACTTAAGATTTGTTATAATGTGTAAAGTATACAATGTTTTTCCAAAATTGTTGATCCAAAATAAACCTCAACTCCAATTTCAATCTATTAAATACAGGAAGACTTTTGATCATAAAATACAACTGTATTTAAGACAAATGTTGCTCTTAACTATTTCTGATAAATTTTATGAACTACAAAAAGTGGGATCGATGTTGAATGAGATCAAGAAATAACTTTACTTATTACTTTCTTGCAATACTTTAACTATGTTCCATTCTATGCAGACCTTAAATCTGAATCATGTATTTCAAAATGAAATGAACAGGAAACTTGATAACTTCAAAAGGTTATTGTTTTTTCAAAATCATGAAAAATATAAACAATATATTGGCATTGTGGAAAAAAAATGATAATATTAAGTTTGGAAAAAAGTGTTATTGATAAATTTATCTTTAAGAGAATGAAGCTTCTTGATTCACATTTCAAACCAATGTCAAAATATGAAAATACTTCTGAGAATAAATGTTTATTATTACCTTTCATTCCCACTATTAATTATAAATTAGAACAGATTTTTTAAGAGAAGTACCAGTGTAGACTAACGAACAAAGCCCATAATAAACAGACTGTGGTCAGGAATGTCAAAGACTATACTTCTCCTTTGAATAAAGCTAATGCAAAAGTTTTAACTGGAATGAAAGAATATGACGGGAACATCAGAGAAATTCTTCAAAAACAAAACTCTGTATTTAATCATCAAATAAAATTCAACCACTCATTCAATTTTCAAAATCCAAAAATATTTGATATTGAGATTCGGAGATATCCACATTTAGTTTCTGAAACTTAACAGATTAAAATAAATAATTCTATTAATACTGCTGTTGAGAATAATCATTTTACCAAAATTTACTGATGCTGCTTTGCTGATGTTGAATATAGATAGATTATTAGTTGAACATAGAAAAATTAGTGTACCCATCTATCTGCTGCTTTCATACCAAACCCCTCTCCTTTCTTGTCTTAAGTTACCCTGACTGTCACTCTTTCCACCGCTCTCACCAACCTAAGGAACTTATTTTTGTCCATCCAGTGAGTTCACTGTATCATGTTATTATACAAGCAATTAGTTTCATGTTTTGTGAGTTCTCATATGTCTGGTAAGTTCTCATCTGTCATAATTTATCTATTGTATTGTAAATAATTTTAACTTTTTACTATATATTTTAATCATTCAATTTTATAGCCTAATGATGGGGACAATTCCTGAAACCGTTGCACACATTAAGCTTATAAAATAAATTATGGTTACAAAATTTATCTGTCTATAAATATGGACTCTAATTCCTTCACAATACATAATTTGTTTACATTTATCCCCAAAAATTCTGGTTTGTGGCAACAACATATTTATCTAAAGATTTATGAGTACTGGTAAAATCTAAACCTGAAAGTCCGCTAAACTATTTTTAATGGACTCGGGAGCATTTTAATGGTCATTGCTATGGATGTGCTCTTACCACATTATTTAGATGGTTGGTTGTTTAGGAGCTAAGTGCATGTTTACCAATGTAAATACCAAAATTTAAAAAATTAAAAAAGGTTCAATAATTTGAGTATATGTATTTTTCAAAGGGACATGTGAGCTCGTTTACTTTAGCGCATTAGATCAATGCAGGAAGGAGTTGCATACAAAAACAACTAATTTTTTTAAGAGACAATGCTGAAAATCCATTTTTATATTAAAAACAAATTTAGTGTTAACAGAGATTCAGTATGTTTCAAGTCAACAGACAGTTTGCTTTGTTTCTACAATATGGATGGTCCATAATATTTCTCATGATAAGAGTGTTGAAACCAGAAAGTTTTGAAAACTACTGCATTTCTGAAGTAAAAATAATCGGTGCTCTGAAATGTTACAATTATTAAAGATTGATATTTTATTTCACGGCCCCCATGCCCCACCCCCGGAATTGCCACTTAAAAGAATGCATTTAAAATAGTGGAGAATCTCAGAAAATTATTTTTACTCTGTTAAGAATTAAATTGATTACTTCGTTAAGCGTTTTTTTCGTTAATTTACCTTCAAATTCAGCGGCAATTTACGGAGAATAATTTAATCATTCTTACCAACTACCGTGGTTTCTTTTGACAATAACATCGCTGCTATTTTTAATTGTGACCCCCGCATCGAATATTGTTAATTGTCATATTAAAATATAATTTTACTTTGGTTGGCACATAGATCCCTATATATGTATTATAATGTCGTGTTCCAAATAGCTGAGATGTTTTCTTTTATTATACAGATATCTGTGCACATATTCAAAACGTAGAAGTTGGCTTTCCGCAACAACCAACCAACTGGCATTGGAGACAGACAAATATGGGTGCTCTGTGATTGGAGGTCTAGTGGTATATGGAGGAGCTCGCAGTCGACACTTGTTGCATTTGATATAGGTTACCGCCTCATAATTGTGAGTGATTTGGCCCTGAGGAGATAACAAGAATCGCTTAAACGGGTTCGCACTCTGCCGTGACGTAACAGGCCCAGAACTGCTGAGCCCAAGCCGGGAGGGTGGGGAGAGAAACGAGACGCGCATCGCGTAGAGAGCGTTGTGTGTGTGTGTGTGTGTGTGTGGCGCTGTGTGCCGGAGCTTGGAGAGAGTGGGGCGTCGTCAAACCTTGAACTTGTGTTACATAAGTAGTAAACAGTTAGGCTGCGACAGCCGTGCATAGTAACTGCGACTGTGTTCCTGAACGGTCCTGGAGAAGTAGCCTTTCCAAAATGATGCAGCGACGCAAGATTATCGACTTGCTGCACACTATATCAAGTGCATCGTAAGTAGCATAATATCACATTACTTTGTATGTTGAATATCATTAACATTTGTTTGCTGTTTATATATTTTCAGCACGTAGGTTATGTTTATAATGACATTTCGCGTTTTCTATTCCCACTTTCGACTCGTCCTTTACTAATTTCTAGTACAATAATACTGACAGGTACTTTGCCGCTTTTGCGTTTAAAAGTTGTTAGTTCGTAACTTCACCACAACAGCCAAGTGTCATACAATCTGAATGTCAAGGTTGCTGTGGCGTGATGCCGCGAATAAATATTGTCCATTTTGTAAAAGTGTTTTGTTTGATGTTGGTACAAGCACTATTGATATTTTGTTGTTGGAAAACTAACTATATTCAGTATGTTGCCTTACCAACGATATGAAAGGAACTAGCGTACTCGTGCGAGAACTCTCGCATGTTAAATCCAACCCTACTCCCAATTTTCTATTTTCATGTTAAGACTGTAATATATGATTTTATTCAAGAATCTATTATCCTCCGTCACTTGCATATGTCTCCTTGTAATTGATAACAATACAATACACCCTTGTCAGTACGTCAGTACAAACAGTCAGTTCTTATTTAACTTTATTACCGAACAGAGAGGAACACCCGTGTAATTCATTCGCCTGGAATATCAAGTAATTACTTTAATTTTACATGCTGTTGCAGATTCTGCAGGTTCTGAGCAGGTGGGGTAGAATCTAGAAGCGTCGAATCAGCAACAATATTATATAAATGTTCAAATGCATAATATATTAAAAAAAAAAATAATATAAATGTTCAAGAAGGTCTCATCCTGTAGATTGTCATCCTGCGTGAGAAACGTTTCTTTGAGGTCTCAAAATTTTAGTTTTTAAGACCGTAAAATGCTTCCTTTATGAGTTATTTAACAATATTGATTCAAAAATGCCACTCAGTATGGCGGGTTGCATTTGGCATGAATATTTGGATTTTTTTTTTTTTTAATTTTTACAATTCTTTCATATTCAAAGTTCAATTCGTCACATCTCCGTCAAATTCTCTTTATAGACCTCATTTATAAAGATTGGTTACGTGTGAGAACTGCAAAAGGAAAGTATACTTCTGAAATAATATAGGAGGCGATTCACCAGAGGCGAGGTTTCGGATCTTTTATAGGGAGGGGGGTGGGGCAAAGGGATATACGGTAGTACCTGAATACGGTAGTAAAAGATTCCCCTAAACCAAATGATTTATGAGTAGTTACACTATAACTCTAACGTTAAAACAAGATTTTTGAATGTTTCCTTGGCCTCCGTTCCACCACCCACACCAATCTTCAGCCAGAAACTTTTTTTTTTTTAATTTTAATTTTCTTCGACGATATAACACTACTTTATCTGATTAAAAAATATGAAAAACAAGAAAATAATTTATACTATCAGAAAAATATTTTTACTTTCTCGTTACCACTTACGCACTAGAGAGAAGTTATGTAGTGCTGCGCGAAAAAACTGTGAATTTTCGGCAGAATAACTCTTACTGCAGGGCCCTGATAACGAACAAGTGGATAAATTCAGTTGCTGAATGTAGAAAAAAATAATCTAACTCGTGATGTAGCCACAATCCATGTTATGTAGTCCTTGATACCGATTGACCGGAAAACATTCGTCCGTGTGTCTTCTTCCGTTTGGTGTATGTGAACACTAGCGCCTAAACCACGCGAAGAATTTTTCCTAAATTGAAGAAACCCTTGCTGATCTCGTCTGAATCGAAGCTCTGCGAGTTTGAAAAATATTCATTAATTTTTGGGGGATACTTTACATGAAGCCCCAGGGACATTTTCAAAATTTTCTCACAAATGGTTCCAAATGTTTTCTTCAAATTTCTTGTAAGAATAGAGTAAAATAGACTTATAAAGGTACCATAGGTCCAATTTTCACTGTTAACTCTGAATTTTCGATACTTGCAAAAGTGAATTTTTTGGGTGACTTCCTAAAACTACAAAATTGAAGATACAGATTTTTCATTTAAGTAAGATTTGTTCTCCATATTTAGTTCTCTCAATAAGGTCATGTACATTTTTTAAAACTTTTAGTAGTTTTCGCGTAATTTCACGTGCAATACATGCACTTTTCAAAAATAACAAAAACAAGATTTTCTCAAAACGGCTCCAATTTTTTTTCTTAACTTTTGATAGTGATAGTGCCATATGCACTCTATGAGATGACATAAATGCCATATTGCTCTATTCTTTAGTTGTTTTTTTCAAAAAATTACAAAATATAATTTTTTGACGTTTTTTACGTAGAGTTTTGCATTAACGGCCATTTGTTCACTTTATTGCATTTATGAGTAAATGTGCTTTAATACTGTCATATGTTTTTCGAAAACTCAGAATTTTTCTGTGAAAATTAGCTCAAAATTCTGCATTTTCAGAGACGTTCAAATGCCATTTTCTAAAAAACGGCGTCAATTATTTTCTTCAAAGTCTTCATACGGATAGAGCTAATTGCTTAAGATGACATAAAAGCCATTTGCTGTATTCTTTTGATTTTTGAGAAATTACACAAATGTAATTTTTACTTTCTCGCTTTACGAATTCTTCGTAAGAAGAGAGTTATGCAATGGTGCGTCTGAAATCGGCGAATTTTCGCCATAAAAACTCTTATAGCTGGGCTCTGGCCACGAAAAAGTGGATAAATCCTGTTGCTAAAAATAGAAAAAAATTCTCAAACTCATGGTGTAGCCAAAATCCATGTTTTGTTGCTTATTGATACCGAAAAATCGATTGACGGCAAACGTTCATCTATCCGTCCATCTGCCCCACTTATGGTCAACACTAGCGCCTAAAACGTTCAGTCGACTTTCTTCAAAATTGATATTCCCCAAATCGTTCTGATGCCACGGCTTCTGGAATTTGAAATTCTAATTTTGGAGAGTACTTTACATAAAACCTCTCGGACGTTTTCAAAATTTAAAAAAAAAATTCAAAATTTTTCATTTAATTCATTTTCAAAATTTTAAAATTTCTTGATTAAATTTTGTTGTTGAATAGTGCGAAGGACGTGTAAGAGAATGATACAGGTATCATTTTCGTTGATATCCCCTATTTTTCGAAAATTGCAAAAAACAATTTCAAAACTAGAAAATTGAAGATAGAGATTTTTGCTTCCAACAAAGTCGATTGTATAAAATTAGCACTAAATAATGTCGTGTACAACGTTTTGAGAAAACGAGTTGTTTTTGCGTAATTTGCGCTTGAAAGTTTCGAAAATTTTGTTGCTCAAAAACCGCTTAAAAGTTTTTCTTTACATTTTCTCCACATATGTAATAACGGATGGTAAATATATGGCGCTAGTCCCATATTCGGGTATTGTTCCGTTTTTTCGAAATTGCCAAAAAGTGAATATTTGAAAACTACAAAATTGGAGTTGGCGATTTTTGCTTTAAGAAAAAAGTCTGTTGTAAACATCAGTTCTTTAATAAAGGTCATGTAGAAATTTTTGAAGAAAATGAACTGATTTCTCTTAATTCGTGTCTGCGATGTATTCATTTTCTAAATATGTTATTTTCTCATAACCCGCAGCAAATATTTTCATTAAAGTTTCTCCTCGTATGTAACAGCGTATGGTAAATAAATAAACTAGTGATGCTGTAGAATGGCACATAATTTCTCGCGTTAGTTTTCGAATCTCTAATCTCGACTAGCTTCTGGATGGTCTTGATCTCTTCCCAGCTGACATCTTTTGCCGTCGAAATGACATTCTTTCACATTTTCTCAATTTTTTCGGCTGCCTAATGGTAGAACTGAAAGAACTATGCGATTATGACTGTTACAGAAGTGCCCATCCCGTGTTTGTTTCTGGTGGCCGAAGTGGCCAAATGTCGGGCACGGACTCAGCGTTTCGGAGGGAAGGGTCATTGGATCGAGCCTGTTTCAGGGATTATTTGTCACAATTCTCTGTTGCCACAAAAAAAAGATTGATAATTCCAGAAACTTAATTGAAAACCATTTGAAGGAATTCTAATCACAAAAACCATTATGTATAAAAATAAATACCATTTGTTTTTTTTTTAAAATAAACTGAAAGTGTCTCTATGTGATTTTCGTATTTTAATGTTTTAAACAAGTTTTCAACTCTCTTGTTCGATTTGTAAAGCGTATGTCACATCAAATCAATTTCTGTCGGCTACAACAATACAATAAGCATATGGGAGGGGTGGATTTAGTTGGTTTACAGGTTGCCATTGAAATAAAAAAGGTGGTATCTAAGAATATTCGGTTTCATGAGTGATTTGTATGTTGTGAATGCGTGGCTTATATATAGACGAGAAAATGTGGGCAGCATGAACCTCGAAATGTTTCGGGGTAAAATTGCTAATAACTTGATGACTGCAGGGAAGAGGAAACCAGGCAGGCCGTAGTCTCAGCTCCTCCTCCAGAGAAAAAATCAACGGCCTCAGTTCCAGCACCAGACACGCTTTACGGCAACGTTGATCACTGGCAAAAATATGGTCCTAAGGGCAGGTGCAGATACTGCCCTAATGGGTACTCGACTGAGATGTAGCAAATACAACTAAGTATGTTTCGTTGCAAACAGAAATTTATTTAGGGCATTTCATGTGAAGAGATCAATATAGTAATCTGGTGCCTTGCTTGCCATTGTTGCTTACGGGCAACATAATGTAACTTTTAATATAAATGAAAATAAAATGTTTTGCATCATAATAGTGTACAGTGTACCTCTTTTACGTAATTAAACTAATTTTTGGGGATTTATTGAATGTTTGCCAAAAAAGGGGGCTATTAAAGAGGATTTTAAAGAAAAAATTGGGAGAGGTTTTTAAGAAAAAAGATTTTCCTTATATTGCCTCTATTTCGTCCAAAATTACACGAAAACTTCTCATACTTTCGAAAAGTTGAACATGACCTTATGTCAAGATGTGTCTTTGAGGAATATATTTTGTTTAGGCAAAAAATCTATCTTCAATATTATTGCTGTGGGAAGACGCAGCAAAATTTTTGAATTTTTGTTATTTTCCAAAAATCAGGGATTTTAACGAAAATAATACCTTCATCATTCTCTTAAGCGTCCATTATCCTATCCGAGGACAAAGTTTAATCAAAACATTTGGTGCCATTTCTTTTTAAAAAAATTGAAAATGTCCGAGGGGCTTCATGTAGTGTACCCCTCAGAATTTAAATATCGGCTTCAAATTTCAGGGTCCGTGACATCAGCCAGAGCGATTAAGGAATATCAGTTTTGGAGAAAATCGGTTGAACGGTTTTTGCGCTAGCATTGTGCAGTCTCTCTGTCTCTGTCTCTCTGTCTCTCTGTCTCTCTGTCTCTCTGTCTCTCTGTCTCTCTGTCTCTCTGTCTCTCTGTCTCTCTGTCTCTCTGTCTCTCTGTCTCTCTCTCTCTGTGTCTCTCTCTGTCTCTCTCTGTCTCTCTCTGTCTCTCTCTGTCTCTCTCTCTCTGTCTCTCTGTCTCTCTCTCTGTCTCTCCCTGTCTCTCTCTGTCTCTCTCTCTCTCTCTCTCTGTCTCTCCCTGTCTCTCTCTGTCTCTCTCTCTGTCTCTCTCTCTGTCTCTCTCTCTGTCTCTCTCTCTCTGTCTCTCTCTCTGTCTCTCTCTCTGTCTCTCTCTCTGTCTCTCTCTCTGTCTCTCTCTCTGTCTCTCTCTCTGTCTCTCTCTCTGCCTCTCTGCCTCTCTGCCTCTCTGCCTCTCTGCCTCTCTGCCTCTCTGCCTCTCTGCCTGCCTGCCTGCCTGTCTGTCCGTCTGTGAACGCTACTTGCGCCTAAACCATGCATAGGATTTGTTTCCATATTGAAATCCCTGCCCATCCGGCTCTAGTTGAATCTTTGTAATTTGAAAAACATTCTTTGAAAATTGGGGGTAACGTACGTGAAGCTCCCCGGGCATTTTCAAACTTTTTTCTTTAAATTTCATGTAAGAATAGAGTAAAATACACTAATAAAATTGGCTGTGTTCGATTTTCACGGTTAACTCTGAATTTTCGAAAATTGCAAAAGTTTGAATATTTTTCGGTGTCTTCCTACAATTATAAACTTGAAGACAGATTTTTTCTTCAAATGAAAGTTGTTGTCCATAAAAAGTTTCTTTTTTAAGGTCGGGTAGATATTTTTGAAAATTTTAGTTTTCTGACAAAAATTTGCGTGTTTTTTTTTCTTTTCTTTTCTTCACAGCATTACAAAACGTTCTCTTCTTAAGACGTTCCTTCTGAAGGGCGATAAATTAAAAATTGAGATGGTTTTTGTTGAAGAGGTCCCAATAATTTCCATCACTATACAATAGTATCGAGATGAAAATTAAAAAATCCATTACTGGAATCTCCAGCCTTGACTGAATTCTTATTTTTGAGACAGGACCGACCGCGAACCGCGAACCTTGAGTCATGCGTTCTCTTTCACCAGTGTGCTCTGAAATTTATGCATACACATGAATATCGATTTTTTCAATAGTATTTGCTTGACACAGATTTCAGTACGTTATCACATAGTGGATGATAATACCGTGCTAAACGTATATAAATATACCAGAGCTGTATCATGGGTTTGATGTCAAGAATGTAAAGTTGGTTAATTTTTATTTAATTCATTTTCGATTCTGTTAGTTCAACCAATTCAAACATTTATGATAGTAGGCAAAAATAAACAGATGGGATGCCTGGTATCCCGAAAAAAGTTTCTTCATTTTAATCTTGCGAAGTATATTATTTGGATACTGAAATGACTGAAAGGAAATGTACGAATAATCTTCAATTGTGATATCTTCATTTGTTATATTCTCTCTTTCTTTTGTCTCGCAGCGAATTCGTTCGTTGTTCTCGTTAAGGAATGAGGCTGACGGCGGGTTGCAAGAAAAACATTTTATTCGGTCGTTAGCAAACGGATCTTCAAAACTACTTGGTCCTTTTAAAAAGTAGGTCGTTGCAAGAGTGATATTTTACGACCCGTTTACTAATACTTCTTTAAAAAGAAATACAGTCGACTCCGTATATAGTGAACCCTCGGTTATAGTGAACCTAAGTCAATGGTTTGTAAGAAGATTCGGTTATAGTGAAACTGAACTTCGGATATAGAGAACGTAGGAAATAAGTCCTAGATGTTAGTTGTATCTCGTACGTTATTAGGCGAGTGGAAGGCCTTTCGGAGAGTGGGACGGTGTTTCAACTGTGAAAGAGGCATTGAAAGATATGAAGACTGCATTGCGATTCTTAGAAACAGAGGACAAAGCAGAGTCAAGTATGAAGAGAGCACGAACTGTGACTGGAGAAGGATCTAGAGAAATTACTAAAGAAAACTGTATGAAGGAAACAATTAAAAATAATTGATTTTTTAAGGGCAAATGAAGATATTGAAATTTTCAGTTCGTGCTGTTAATGAATTTTTCTGTATCTCTATATTAATAAAATCAATCATTATGAAGAAATTATATATAATTATGATATCATCGAATATAGTGAATCAAACATGTGAGTCCCCAGAAGTTCACTATCACTGAGTCGACTGTACAAATGCACTATAGTTTTCAAGGTTGTAGAAGTTCTTTATCGAAGTCGAAAGCTTCCCACACCTTCCACATGACTGACAACAAACCATGGTGCTTACAAACTTACTTCAAACGCTCTCGTCTGTGGTACGAGTGTCTTCTGTCCGGTGTACTGGGTAGGTTGGTGATGCGACTTCATAATTACAGAATAAAAATAGGAGGAGAAATTTTTCGGAAAGAGAAAAACATATTTCTTTTGGATATTATTAGCAAGTATTCAAATACAATTAAAGATACGCTAACCAGGAAAAAAGAGTGCAGCGAAAAAGTTTGCCACAGCTTGAAAACTCAAGTAAATCGCTCAAGATGGAGCAATTGGAAGTATTATTGTTAGGTCTGCTGTCCACACAGCCTGGACATCAATAGGAAAGTAACTTTTTCGTAGTAGCGTAGGCAAATTATAGCAGAGCGTAGGTTAACGAATGGTTATCAGTTTACAGGTCCGATGTATCTAAAATTTAAAGAATTCTTTAACGAATCGGTAACCTTAAAGAACGTTCTTGCAACGCTTTCTTCCGCTAAGACAACTATTGCAGGACTATTCGCTTTTAACGAATCTTTAAATAGGTTCATGCAACCTAGGGTTAGTCTATTCTGCTTTTATATTCTTTCTTTTAATTGTCGATCGTTTGATGGAGACGATAAGAGTAATATTTCTACGCGCCTCCGATAATGATGATTCTACATAGAATAGATGTGTAATAGATATGGTTGTGCTTAGTGGAGGGAAGTTCGACGAGGATTCTGTGATTGAAGACTCCAAACACTGCAGTGACGCCTCACTAAGGATGGAAAAAAATCGATGTTTTTAAAATATCATACCAGAAACATCGATGTATTAACATCAATATTTTGCTTTCGATGTTTTCTTCACATCGATATATTGTTGCAAAAACAGATTTTTTTATTCTTTTAATAAAGGCTTAAGCACGCTGTACAGTAGCAGCAATATAGTTGTTTTGCGACATCCTCTTTATCACGCTGCACATTTCGCCTGTACAACCTGAGGCAGTTTGGGAGCAGCTCGTGTTATGAATGTAGGTTATCGCCAGGCGTGTCATTGCCTGAATTGACAGTGAAACACGAAATCGTTAGCAAAACATGATGTTCTTTATTATTAATTTTATTCTTTACATTCGATAATAATGTTTATTTACATGCCAGTAGCATGCTGGTAATAAAACAATACAATTTATTCCTTTTATGTACTATAATTAAAAATGGATTGGAAAATAGCATGTTTATTAGTCTATAATTAAATCATCGACATCGAAAACTCTTTAGCGATGTATCGATGTTTTGGTAAAATTTGCCATCACTACGCCTCACACATTTTGAACATGACGATAGCGCACCACTCCAGGAATTTTCGTTGGTGTCCTTCAGCATGACTAGCGGCCTCGCCTCGTGCCAAACAACTCGCACGGCTTTAGCGAAGCTGCAGACGGCAGTCAGCCTGCCTACTACGCAACGTAGACGAAGTTTAACAATCTAGTAACTTGGGGTATTTGTCAACTCGCATTTAACGTTGTTTTATTGGTTTGTTTTATTTAAGTGAACTGTTCAGCTGTTTGGAAACATTTTTCATTTTATGCGAGATTTATCTATCATTTCACGTTCATCATTCCAGTACCGTGATAAGCTTGTAATAAAAGGAGTAGTGTAATGCGCTTTAATTAATGCGTTGTCGTTATTTAAACCATTACACTTACTATCATTATTTAAACCATACATTACTATCGAATACTTCTGCTGATACAGGGCTCATTATTAAATGACATTTTCGGAGAAATTTGTATTTTTTGTAGTGAAATTTTGCGAAAGAACCTAACCTTTTAATTAATTTCTCACGAACAGCTGCATTTACCTTTAATTATTCCTGTCGACGTTATCGTGCAATAATATATGGTAAACTGAGTACTGGCTCAAAAATTTTACAAATTGCTGTAGAAAAAAGTACGATTAAATCATTGTATAAAAATAGAGGCATATTTTGAATTCTGATTTTAAGCAACTGTACATTACCCTTTTTGAAATCGAGAGGATGTTTGTTGTAAAAAGGTGGCTCGAAAAGAGCGACTTATGTGCGCTTCTTGTTTTCCCTTAATTGATTGATAAAAATGATATGAGATTGATTGACCAAATTGATACGAGAATGCTCGCTTTTGGTGTCTTTTTTTTACAAGAAAGAGTCAGACTGTGTCTGCAATTTAATAAGAGATAATGATCCAATTTTTTTATTAAAAGGTATTCATTTACTTTCTCACATTCGGTTTCTATGTAACATTAAAGTCGGTGAAGGGCAGTATTGATGTTCGGTGTCGCCAAAGGAAAGAACATGTTATTTATTAGTATTTTTTTTTTTAAGAAAATGGTAGAGAACACGATGTTTTTTGCTGCCAATTTTAATTTTGTGTCATGGTTGAACAGTCATCATCGAATATACGCGAATCATCTCAGAATACACATGTTTCTGAATAATTTCTCCCGAGAAAATATGCTAGATTTTTCGAAGAATCGTGATTTCCATTACATAATACCTCCCATATGTTGTTTTGCACCGGTCCTGCCACATAAATAGAGTTGACAAGGCTTATCTTCAGAGATATTACCATGATAACGTATCACACGATAAAAAAAATTAAGTTCTAATTTGATTTTTCGTGGCATATAAACATCGTCACAACTTCAGAACACTGCAAATTTAGAAATTTGAATGAACGAAGACAAGCAAGTTTGCTGTTCTTGATTCAATGGGTAAAAAATACATCACCTGATCACTAACGAAGAGTCTTCTTTCAAGAAGTATTTTCGCATGAACAATACAATTTGGAGAAAATTGTCATGCGCATGCAAGTTGGAATTGGAAGTATTATAAATTTATGAATACTCATGAATAAATATGAATTCAGATCATCAATAATTGTTCAGATTTAAAGTGCTGAATAATGTTCTGATTAAAACCGGCTTGGCGGTTTTTTTCTTCGGTCCCAATAACCCACGTTAAGTACCTAACACACACGGTGATCCAAACAACTAGTGGTGCTAAAACAGCTCGTACTTTCTCGCCATTAGTAATGGTTTTGTTACGCTATTTATACTACAATTTCTCTCCCAATTAACGTCTTGGTTATCATTTTTTGTGAAATTCATTACAAAACATAGAACATTTGGTGCGAAAACTAAATATTTTCAAGCAAATATCAACATTAATTTTACAATCAATGATTTTCACACAGCTAAATCATATCACAACAATATGACGTAATTCACAGCAATACAGCTGCTGTTTCGCGGCGCGGAATGCCAGTGTTACATTGCAATCTGATACCCCCTGTAGGCTAGCAAATTTTCTGCCTTATTACATTTAAATCGAATTTCTTTAAAAGAAAACCTAAAAGGGATACTTTTAAGTTTGCGGGTGGCTTGAAAGAAAATGCATCAATACATTGAAAATGCAAATACATTTCTGGCAACACAGACAAAAAATACGGATTATTAAATAGATATTAAAACATTTCAAAAGATTAATTTGTAAATGTATAACAAAAACTTGAATGCAAGAATCTAACAAAGAAATATGTAATAATATACAAATTCTAATTCACTTAACATCTATTGCCTGGACTCCTCCCATATTACGTTCACCATACGCTGGAAATTCGAAGCGGGTGACTAGGTTTGACGTCAAATTGCACAAAAATACGCATTTTATAGAAAAATTATCGTGACCTTATTTGAAGATCTGCTTTTTGGTGAACACATTTCATTAAGAAAACGAGTGGTGCTACAGAATGGCACAGACTTAATTCACTTGGTGTGGACTGGCTTTACGGTCTTGCCCCATCCTCTTGCCAGCTGCCATCTACCGCCGCCCGAAGTACATTTTTTTGACATTTGCTCAATTTTTCGGTTTCCTAATAGTAGAACCGAAATATTGCCTTACGAATATTAAAGATTAGTAAAATCTTATCATTATATCTCATCACATATGCTTCCCACAGCGGCAATATCGTAACCAACGAGCTTGAATTAGATTTCTATCTCGTTGATCGTAACCAATGAACTTTATCTCAGGTGCGATTATTGTTAGTGGAAACTAGTTGAAATGGCAATTTTCATTGAAAAATTTGGAGCTGTTTTTAAGAAAATGGCGTTTAAGTGTTACTGTAAATGCAAAATTTAAAATTCTTTTTCATAGAAAATTTGTGAATTTTCGAAATACATCATTTAAAGTAATTTGAGGCACATTAACTCACAAATGCAACAGTGTTTACAAATTGCTGGAAATGTGCATATTAAGGGCGTGAGAGATATTAAAAAAAAATTCATTGTCGTCATTTTTGAGAAAACAAAAGTATCGCTGTCTCGCTGTCTGTCTCGCTGTCTGTCTCGCTGTCTGTCTCGCTGTCTGTCTCGCTGTCTGTCTCGCTGTCTGTCTCGCTGTCTGTCTCGCTGTCTGTCTCGCTGTCTGTCTCGCTGTCTGTCTCGCTGTCTGTCTCGAAGTCTTCAAAAAATTCGCAAAAGTTTTGCAATTTTCGAAAATTCCGAGTTAACCGTGAAAATGGGCCCTATGCGACCTTAATAAGTGTATTTTTGTGTAGTCTTACAAACAATTTAAAGAAAAAAATTTTGAAGCACTATTAGAGAAAATTTTGAAATTGTCCGTGGTGCTGCACGTCCAAATTTTGGAGAACGTTTTTATTCAAAATCACAGCGCCTCGAGTCGAGCATGATAGAACGGGGAATATCCTTTTTGGAGAAAGTTCTTCGTATGGTTAAACGCTAGTTGTGTTCACGGACGGACAGGAGTTTTGAAAAAAAACACCTTTTCGGTATCAGAGGACCCCCAAAATGTTATTTCCATTGAAATCTCGAAATCGATTTTCCGCAGCATTACGTGACTGTGTCAATGTTACGTATATACGTATTATCTGGATTTATCCTTTTCCTAACCAGCTGTAATAAGAATTTTTCTGACGAAACTTTGCCGTTTTTCCGCGCAACATTACTAAATTTCTCTCTACTGCATAAGCGGTAGCGAGAAAGTAAAAAGTAGTCGGCTCGGTGGCCGAGATCGCTAAGGCAGTAGTGTCGTAATGATCTTGGACCGAAGGGTCGCAGGTTCGAGTCCCGCCTCGGGCATGGTTGTATTTGTGTTCGTCATTTCACCCCTTATCATCACCATATCGTTTCATCTTCACCATACCGTTAACACGAATAGTGGTCGCTAATGACCTAGATGTTGATGCGACCTTAAATAACCTTTTTTTTTTTTTTTTTAAAAAAAAAAAGTACGCTGAGGTACTGGAAAGTTGTATTTGCCTTTATCGTTGCACTTTATTATTTTTAATAAGAGTAATTGTATATGTAAATGTAAAATGAAATTATATCATAAAACCTAAAGTTGAAACTCTTGTTTTATTATCCTGCGACACTGTGCCGTGTGAAAACGTCACGTTCTTGGGTGACTGCAGTGTTTATGGCCATACGTTCTCCCGTATACCTGTGACGATGAAAAAAATGGTGGCAAACCGTACGACGACACTTATTGACCGAACATGCAGTTGCATGTTTTGTAAGAGTCTAGTTCGTAGTGCTGACTACGTACGCCCAGGGTTACGGTTTTGGCCATGATAGTATTTACAATTTAATATAGCTAAAGTATATTAAAATTACGTTCTTGTAATGTTCCTTCAGGTGCAAGTGCCCTGCTCACGCACATCCCGGTGCGAGTGCCCTAGATGCGAAGGTGCTCCTCAGTTCAGCCCAGAATGCCACGCAATCTAAGGACTACGCATTTGAGGTGAGTATTTTCCATTCTTCAGTCAGTACTTTGAATAAAACCTGATTGTAGTAGTGAAAGGAACTTGAAGGAACTTGTTGTGAAATAAAAGTTTGAAAAAATTGATTTACCTGGGACGTACATTGCACACAGGGAAACGGCGAGGAACATGTTTTAGGGACTGATGGAATTGCTAGCAAATTATCGAAGGTAATTCCAAACCACAAGTGAAATTTACTAAGACTATTTCACGAATGAAATTTTCATTCATTTCATAAATATAATGTACTATTAATTATTAACATAGTTTTATTCAAATATTTTCACATCGAAGAGAAATATATACATAAGGGCAATTATAAACAACAAAATAAACATAAGACAAACTAAGAGCGAAATTACTTGAAAACACAGTTATTGAATACACAATCTTTAAAGTTTAAATTCGAAGGAAACGTGTTTTGTTCGCTTATTTTTAAAGTTGATGTTGAATTTGAAGCGCTACTATGTCTTAATTTATTAATAATTGAAGAATGGTATTCCTCATACATTTGGAGATATCTTTAGTGACGATGTGTTGGAGTGTTCTGTAATTTTTATTATTTCTTGCTCCTGTATGCCAACTTGGGGCATTTCAGAAACTGCAGTTGAACGACAAGAATGATTAGTTATTTTCTGTTGTTTTTTTTGTGTGTCAAATCCAACTTCAGCTGCGTACGTTTTCGTCCACGTACACAACTGATTTTCCCCAACAGGGCAGTTCTTGTACCAAATACCTGACTTTCGGTTGGAAGGGTTAGATGTGACAAAAAATCGATCAGTTTTAATGTTACCTGTCCGTTTTTCTGCCAAAAGTATGTATAATCTTACCGGACATCTAGAAGGCGACTCTTCATTTGGTGTCAACCATTTCGTCTCTGTAAGATTTCCATCGCCTCCTTCACAAGTCTTGGAAAATACGGAATTATAGGCTATTCTACCGGTTTCTTTACCATCATGACCTAATTCCGTTTGGAAATAATAGACTAAACATTTTATCGCTTTTCCACCACGCCACGCTAATTCTAGTGAGACGGCAAGAAAGAACTTTATTTGCAACCCTTCTGGCGTATTTTCATCACACATCTCTTCAGTCATTAATTGGTACCCTTGAGATTTAAGAGCTACTGCACTAACCTTTCGTTTCTCCGGAATGTTTTGTAGTAACTTTCTCTGTGCATTTCTAGCCTCTCTAGCGAATTGAAATTCCGTATCTGTAAAGGGGTTAATATTTCTATTGAATTCTTTGAAAAATTTCCCTTGTATCATTTTCGCAGTCACGTTCCATATCGTTTTCACGGAATATTCTTTACATTCTTCACTTTTCTCATATTCATTCTCCAATCTTTTAAGATATTTGATATTTCCTGATTTGTATTACTCGCGGTTAATTTATATTTCCTTTCCTCATAAAATTTCTCCAACTGATTCCAAATATATTTCTTGTTGTTGAGTGTATTATTTGGTTTGGATTTACAAGTAATTTCCTCTATTTCGTCTTTCGACATCGAACCAAACCTTTGCTGCAACATTTTGCGCTCAAACAATTTCAAACAAAAGATACACATCCGACCATGGAATAAAAATAATAGCAAAATTACATAACCTTTATCTGTAGACAAAACAAGGCGTAAAGTTTATCACCTCCTAGGAGGTGATAATCAATAACTGATTAGTATGCATGGTAAAGTCGTCTCTAATTGGCTGGTAGGGTCCCAGTTCTTGCACGCTATTGGCTGAAATTTTATGAGTGGAATAGTCACTATTACACTCGTATGGCACAGTAAATATCTCGGACATGATAGTATGAGAATATACAATTCATCCATAGAGGTCAGTCTTAATGAACGGTGCATTAACGGCAAAAAAAATCGAAAAAAAGAAACACCCGGTGCTTCAGAAGACACAGAGTTTCTCGTAGTACAGTTTTATAATTTCCTTGGTGTAGGCTAGGTTTACGGTATTTCCCCTTCCTCCCGCCATCCATCACCGCCCAAAATATATTTTTTGAGGTTTTATAATTTTTTGCTTTTCTAAGGGTAGATTCGAAATATAACTTTTAAAATATTAAAATAGAGTAAAACCTCGTCCTATATGGTAATTTTCGTTGAAAAATTTGGAGACGTTTTTGTGAAAAAATAGTTTAAGCTCTAGTGAAAATGCGAAATTCGAAGCTTATCATTCAAGATCTTCTGTGTTCATTTGAAAGCTATTTGAAGTAAAAACTTCATTTGAAGTGAAAACTTCATTTGAAGTGAAAACTTCATTTGAAGTGAAAACTTCATTTGAAGTGAAAACTTCATTTGAAGTGAAAACTTCATTTGAAGTGAAAACTTCATTTGAAGTGAAAACTTCATTTGAAGAGAGGCACTTTCACTCACAAATGAAATAATGTACACAAATCCCAGGAAATGTCAATTTAACTCCGTGAGAGATTACATCTGTGTAATTTTTGAAAAAAAAAAGGTATACAACAAAATGAATCCTAGGTCATCTTCAACATTACAAATAGCACTATCCGTAAGAAAAGTTTGAAAAAAAATGTACCAGTTTTCTAGAAACAGGTGTTTGAGCGTTTCCGAAAATGGTTAATTTTGAGCTCATTTTCATAGAATTTTGTTTTCGAGAGAGTATGGCATTTAAAGCTTATGTACTTTTTGCTCTCTCTCTCTCTTTCTCTCTCTCTCTCTTTCTCTCTCTCTCTCTTTCTCTCTCTCTCTCTTTCTCTCTCTCTCTCTTTCTCTCTCTTTCTCTCTCTCTCTTTCTCTCTCTCTCTCCCTTTCTCTCTCTCTCTTTCTCTCTTTCTCTCTCTCTTTCTCTCTTTCTCTCTCTCTCTCTTTCTCTCTCTCTTTCTCTCTCTCTCTTTCTCTCTCTCTCTCTCTCTTTCTCTCTCTCTCTCTCTCTTTCTCGTGGACTGACTGCTTGCCCGGCTGCCAGTCGGTAGTGAGTACTCACCTGCGTCGCCATATGTATGATCCTCAAGGATTAAGTAGGCAGCATGCACGGGTTTCCTGTTTTCCCAATCAAAACAAGTTAATTGAATAATATATACGACTTTAATTTAATTATACAACCCTTTACTTTAGTTATACGCCCTTATGATCTAATGATGGTTAATTCCTTCTCTCTCTCTACCTCTCTTTCTACCTCACTTTCTACCTCTCTCTCTACCTCTCTCTCTACCTCTCTCTCTACCTCTCTCTCTACCTCTCTCTCTACCTCTCTCTCTACCTCTCTCTCTACCTCTCTCTCTACCTCTCTCTCTACCTCTCTCTCTACCTCTCTCTCTACCTCTCTCTCTACCTCTCTCTCTACCTCTCTCTCTACCTCTCTCTCTACCTCTCTCTCTACCTCTCTCTCTACCTCTCTCTCTACCTCTCTCTCTACCTCTCTCTCTCTCTCTCTCTATCTCTCTCTCTATCTCTACCTCTCTACCTCTCGCTACCTCTCTCTCTACCTCTCTCTCTACCTCTCTCTCTACCTCTCTCTCTACCTCTCTCTCTACCTCTCTCTCTACCTCTCTCTCTACCTCTCTCTCTACCTCTCTCTCTACCTCTCTCTCTACCTCTCTCTCTACCTCTCTCTCTACCTCTCTCTCTCCCCTCTCTCTCCCTTTCATTATTTCTGCTCATGTGCCCATTTGGCACTCTGATCCAGTAGATTGTCTCGCTGGCTGTCACTGGTAGGCCGCGGGGTAGGCCCATAGAGAGTGCGGGATCAGTAGATCTCCCGACGCAGTAGAGTTTAGTCGGAGCCGGGCCCCGCGTGAAGGCGCGTGTGTGTGTCGGCCTCACTCGTCCCTCCGCGATGGAGCGGCGCGGCGAGAGCGATGTCTCAGGGAAGAAGCCACGCTGTCTCGCCTCCATCGCAGCGATCGCTCCCACAAATCGTCCCGCACATGTGAGCCACCACCTCGAGCAGGTGCTTTGTGAAACTGGAGGCGGCGAACGCCTCGTCAAACTCACCGAGCAACACTTGGCGGCACTTACGCAGCCGGCGAAACTTCGAGGAGCCGAAACAGAAGCTCAGCATAACAATTAAAGAAGACCTCTCGACGAAAAGTTATAGAAGAACGCTCGACGAAAAGTTTCAGAATACCGGAGAACTCAGGATCATAGTATTTATAGTTTACGCGGGCCCTCTTCGATGACGCGGTGTCTCTCCGCCAATCACGTACCCGTTTGGATATCCCGTGACTTGTCTGGCATCGTGAGCTGGCGCCACGATGTGGGTCTGTCTGCCTGGGTCCGTCTGGCTGGCTGGCTGCCTGTCTGGGGCCGTCTGTCTGCCTGGGTCCTTTGTCGCTTAAGGTTTAATTACAGAGTGATAGTATCTCCACTGAACATGGAGCTTTTGTCACATCTCTTTAAGAAAAATGAATAAGATTTTTACAATGTTCAAAGAATCTGTTTCCTTAAGATTTTTTCTCAAGTCTGAATGATTGATTTGTTATAACTTCAAATCAAACTCTCGTAATAACGCATAACTTGCCTGGTAATTCGTTCTGTCCTTAGTCCAATTAATGAATGGGTTGATAGTGTTATCTCGCGGATGTTTGTGACATAATATAATTGAACACATGCATCTGCTGAATTCTATATCTTCACAGAATTTTCAATGCACTGTATTTTCAACTCACGAAAAAATGCATTTGTATTTATTTGCATTGCAATTTTATTTTCTCTTACATGTAAATATACGAGAGAGTAATATACGTACTATAGAGAAAGTTATGTAATGATCACTCGGCCTCCGTCCGTCCGTATCTCTCTCAGTCCGTATATGTGTCCGTCCATGTCCATTCCTCCGTGTCCGTCTCCGACTGCCTCTTTGTCTCTTTCTGTCTGCGTGCCTGACTCTGCCTGCCTGTCTTTCGATCTCTCTGTCGGTCTGCCTGTCTCTCTCTGTCTGTCTGTCGGTCTGCCTGCCTGCCTTTCTCTCTGTCTGCCTGCCTGCCTGTCGGTCTGTCTGTCTGTCTGCCTGTCTGCCTGTCGGTCTGCCTGCCTGCCTGCCTGTCTGCCTGTCGGTCTGCCTGCCTGCCTGTCTGTCTCTCTCTCTGTCCTCTGCCTGTCTCTCTCTCTGTCTGTCTACCTGCCTGTCTGTCTGTCTGTCTGCCTGCCTGCCTCTCTGTCTGTCGGTCTGCCTGCCTGTCTCTGTCTGTCTGTCGGTCAGCCTGTCTCTGTGTGTCTGTCGGTCTGCCTGCCTGTCTCTGTCTGTCTGTCGGTCTGCCTGTCTCTCTCTCTCTCTCTCTGTCTGTCGGTCTGCCTAGCTATCTCTCTGTCTGCCTGTCTCTCTGTCTGTCTGTCTGTCGGTCTGCCTGCCTGCCTGCCTGCCTGTCTCTCTGTCTGTCGGACTGCCTGCCTGCCTGTCTCTCTGTCTGTCGGTCTGCCTGCCTGTCTCTGTCTGTCTGCCTGCCTGCCTGTCTCTGTCTGTCTGCCTGCCTGTCTCTGTCTGCCTGCCTGTCTCTGTCTGTCTGCCTGCCTCTGTCTGTCTGCCTGCCTGTCTCTGTCTGTCTGCCTGTCTCTGCCTGTCTGTCTCTGTCTGTCTGCTTGCCTGCCTGCCTCTGTCTGTCTGTCTGTCTGTCGGTCTGCCTGTCTGTCTCTGTCTACTTGCCTGTCTCTGTCTACTTGTCTGTCTGTCTGTCTGTCTGTCTGTCTGTCTGTCTGTCTGTCTGTCTGTCTGTCTGTCTGTCTGTCTGTCTGTCTGTCTGTCTGACTGCCTGCCCGTCTCTGTCTGTCTGCCTGTCCGTCTCTCTCTGTCTGCCTCTCTCTGTCCGTCTCTGTCTGTCTGCCTGTCTCTGTCTGCCTGTGTGTCTCTGTCTGTCTCTCTCTGTCTCTCTCTCTCTGTCTGTCTGCCTGCCCCTCCCCCTCTCTCTCAAATATGCCCTGTTTATGAACTCAGAAATAGGTTTCTATTTTTCGTGAAAAAGTACTCGCAACATGTAGCAAAAGACATTTAGACTATTCCAACACTGCTTTCTTGAGGGCCTTCTAACTTCAACACTGCCTTCTAACAAAAATCCATTTTGCATTACTGCACAACTTTTTAATAATCTCCCAGTTACCATAAAATCAGCTGATAATAAATACTTCAGAACATTGCTTAAACATCACCTTATTCGTGTGTCCTTACAAGATATCTGAATTGCTTTAACTTTTTTGTAATTATTGACTATGTACCACTGCAAGAATTCGTTGTACTTCCCGTCATTCAGTTCAGTAAGGCAGTGCACTATTAATATTGTAAAAATAATGTAATTGAATCAGCATGAGGAGAAAGAGAACAAGTCAGAAATGCATTTTTTTCTTATTTTAGAAAGTTGTTTTTTAAGGCAAGACAAATTGTACTTAGAAGGATGTAATCCCATCATAACAGTGTTTAGGCTATAAGTATTGAATTCCCACGGAAAAATTGGACAGAAATATTCACACAAATAATATAACATGTGTTAGTATTATTTAATGTTTTCTTCCTTTTGAAAAGTAGCTAGAATTGACTTGTTCCCTTTCCTCTCAGCCCGATTCAATTATATTCCATGATATTGTACGCAATTTTACATTTATTATTAACATTAATGTATACGAATTATGGTATGTTAATAAAATTTCTACTGTAATATAATGAAATTACTCACTCTTGTTGTAAGTTGGTTGCCACTGTAACATAATCTGCTACTAGTTTATTAATGTTTTAAATATTATTCTTGATTTGTTAACGAGACTTTTGTGTAGTTGAAAATAATGTAAATTGAATGTTTATTGTAAACTTAGATATATTATTAATTTTATAATTTATGAAGTAAAGTATCTGAATTATTATTGTAAGTTAATGTAGATGGAATAAAATATAATTCTTATTGTAATTGATTTAAATTACTAGACAGACGTTGCTTGATACTTTAAAGCCTTCTACAAACCATAAAATATTTTTGTTGTTGTTATTGTTGTTATTATTATATTATTATTATAATATTATTATATTATATTATTATTATATTATTATTATTATGCAGAAATGTCTCCTTTGTTATTGCTAAGCCATCAGGGAAACTGAATTGTTGGAGTGGATCGGAGAAATGGCATTGATGCTTTGAGAGTCATTTCTCGAAGGGCTGTTTGGTGCTTGTGTACTTTGGCAAGGAAAGCAAATGTAATCTGTTGCACTCCCTCGAAATACCCTCATGACCCACCAAGCTTTTGCTTGTGGAGATAAGAAAGAAGGGGTAGTTGCAAGCATCCTTGACACTTAGAAGTTGTTCATTTGACAGTACGATGGGCTACTTCCAAAGAGGAATCTTTATTTCTATTGAAATTCCATGATCTTAAATTGCAAATGTTTTCCTTTTGTAAATTTCACTCCATTCTTATGTTTATTATACATATGCTAGTAGATAAACTATGTTCAAAATGTTCGTTTTAGTGAAGTTGTATGTAATGTTTAAATGATTTTTGGAAAAATGGCTTTCTTTAGGCCTTTTCCTCTTTTTCTTTGATTTTTTTTTTCAAATATCCTTTTCACAGCTCTCCATTACAGTAGCAAATTTGAACATTAATGATACATTGGAAAATGAAATAGCTTTAGATTATTAGAAATAGTAAGAAAGTACAAGTTATAATCGTTTTGAAAAGCCTTGGTTAGCTTGTTTACTAAATAGTGCAGTAATTCCCTCCAGACAATGGGCATGTGCGCCAATGTACGGGAGATGTACACACAAACGTACACGGAGTGCGCATGGAGGCATATGTTCAGTGCATGGGATGCGCACAAGAGCGTGCCACGATATCAATTTTTGTGTACAAATTGTGGCCCAAATAAATGTACATTTGAGTGTGAAATGGGATGTACTTGATGTGTTCACGATGAAATCGAAAGAGCGCGTACACGATGTGCACAACGACGTAACCGTCGCGAAACTAGTGAATTACTTCCCGTGGAAAAAGTTGTAGTGGAAAACTTACTCGATTCTCGCTGAAATTGTCATTAGCTGAACCCATGTGAAAAGTTTGCGCATTTGAATTCAATTAATTATGTGTATTCGCCTGTGATGGATTACTTCACCAGGTGATAACCTCATTGACATAACCTAACCTATGTGAGTGATCTCAAACAGGAAAACCTTTTCCCCCGAACTTTCATTGCAACTTGAAATGTTTCCATATTCGGTGCGGTAACCTCATCTCACTCACTGCCACTGCCAGTTCAGATCGGCCACTGCCAATGGTTGAGTTATTTTTCTTCATTCTGTTAATTGTCCTTGTAAATGTGTATGCATGTATTTCGCTTAATTTGAGCATCTAAGTGCATGGAAGAACAGTCCTATCCATTTCATGTTAAAAATTGTTTGTAAGGCGAAATGCAACTCATAAGATCAAATCAAACTATTTGGAATTTATATCTGATATTACTGTAATAGTCTTCTGTTGGCCAAAATTTAACACTATTTACAGGAACACAAATTTTAATTCTTCAGGCCACACAGAGTTTTACATATCACTTTTGGACAAAATCCGGCATAGGACTATGATTTAAAGTATCTTTCTCTCATTTACAGAATGGTAAAGGGCACAATAATGACTAATGTTGGTGTTTTTATAACTAAATTAACAGCTTTTCTTTACAGAACATTAAATAAATAAATAAATTATTATTACTGGAGACTTAAGTAAGCCTAGTTGTTCATGCGCAAAGCACTGCCCATCCCACTACATGATTTATTTATTTATTGTAATTTCAAATGAAACTTTTAATGGGAACTGTTGTTTGTTAAATTGAAACTGAAATCAGTAGGCATAATGGAAATTCTTGGTATTAATACAGATTGCTGTTTTCACAACCAGTTTGTATTTCACATTCAACAAAATTATTTTTTTAGTTCCTTCACTTTCAATCACGTACCATGGCACAACCATGGCGCATCGCATTCGCATGGCGAAAGATTTCTTAGTTAAAGAGCAGGGACTCCTACCTTTGATTATAACTTATTGAATGACACCCGAGATGTTTCAATAGAATTGTAAAATTCAACAGTGTAGTGTATGCATTTAACGCTGTGAAGAAAAATGTCTATTGAAAACCATGTTTTAATTTCACCAGGCAGCATATGCATGATCTTTAAATTGACAGGATCCACATACTCGTTTGTTGGAGTGAAAATTGCTCGTTAGGGAAGTCATTTTTAATCAGACTACATTTTTGTCAATTGTACATAAATCATGAGCAAATGAGATTCTGCCTTCACATTTTCCTTTTCTAATATTTTATAGAAAATTTACCTCGTGCTAAATCATTATGAATATATACTCCCATATTTTGCTTCAATTGCAATGTTTTCACATGTTTCAAGAGGGAGATTTCTTATACAGGCATTTATGTATTCTGGTAACAAATAATTGCGGATGCTTCTATCAAAATATGAAAACCTCTCAGTTTAGAACAATACAAGCAGGGAAGTGGTCTCATTTATGCTTTGTGTCCTTCCGATGAGAAATAATTGTTCACCCTTCTATCTAAATGATTCAGTGGCGGCTCGTGGTCATACTATTAGGGTGTGCAACGCCTCTCTTCTCTCTCCCTTCCACCCTCTCTCCCTCTCCTTTTCTCTCTCTCCCTCTCCTTTTCTCTCTCTCTCTTTTCTCTCTCTCGTTCGCGAATGTCCATCAGTTTGGTTTCGCACACGTAGCATTCTTCGCCAATCGTTAACAAGTTTCCACAGAAAGGAAGATAAAGAATATGAGCAAGATTTCATTTAGAGTTTATTTGGCTACATTGTATCTTACAAAAAGTTATTACCTACATTTCATTTTATTTCTTACATGTACCTTCGAAGACTATTCACAATTAAATACAGTATATACTAAAGATGGATATATCTTCTTTTACAGATGGCATGTTCCACCATTCGCTACGGGAAAGGAGTCACCCAAGAAATCGGAATGGATATGGTCAATATGAAAGCTAAGAAAGTGTGTGTTATGACGGATCCATATATTGCCAAACTTTCACCTCTTAAAGTAACAGTTGATTCTCTTACAAAGAACGGTGTTAATTTCGAAGTATATGATAAAGTTCGAGTTGAGCCTACTGAAGAGAGGTAGACATTATATATGAACATTTAGTATTCCTAATTCCTTGAGAGATTTCAAATAGTATAATTTATGAATGTTAACGTTGCAGTTTACAAGCAGCTACAAAGTTTGCCAGGGATGGAAAGTTTGATGCCTTCATTGCTGTCGGGGGTGGATCTGTTATGGACACCTGCAAAGCAGCAAACTTGTACTGTTCTGATCCAGAAGCTGAGTTCTTAGATTATGTCAATCCACCTATTGGCAAAGGAAAACCTGTTACATGCAATTTGAAGCCTCTCATTGCAGGTAAAGCTAATTTCCCGTAATACAATGTTTGGTGGTGCTGTTAAGTTGAAATGTAACAAAAGTATTTTTATCAATGTCACATTCATCTTTTAACATTTTGTAGATTAGAAAATATTAAACATGAATCATTGATGAAAAATATTAAACATAACTTACATTTTGACTTTTATAAATACCCTCGTGAAGTGACTCGCGCCAGTGCACGCGAGTCACTTAACGCGCGTGGTAGATTAACACTATCTTATGCGAAACGACACACGAGCGCTTTTAGGACGTGGGTTGTTGCCAACGCTTTACGACGGGCGTCGCGCGTTGTCTAGACTTGCGTTGTATCCTGGGCGTCTTGTTTGAGTTGTGGGCAGAACGCACGTCGCTAAGAGCGATCTTGTGTCGTTTCGCATTAAATAGTGTTAATCTACGACGCGCGTTAAGAGACTCGTGTGGGTAGGCTTCGACGCAGTAGACGTCATCAGCATTAGCTGACGCACGTCAACGCAACACTTGCGTTTACACAGGCCTAACAAAAATTTGGCGCGGAGGAATAAAGCTAAATGCACTCCATAAAATAACATACATGTCACATTGCTCTATTTTTTGTTTTTTTCAAAATTTGTAATTTTTTTTTTTACTTCATTCACGTCTTTAATATTTACATTAGAGTCAATTTCGAAACATTACTGTATTTATGAGTACATGTGCTTCAAATAAAGTTTAAAATTTCTCGAAAACTTAATAATGTTCTGTAAAAATGAACTAAAAATTCCGCATTTTCAGAAACGCCATTTTCACAAAAATGGCTCCAAATTTTTTCTTCAACTTATTGTACGAATAGTGCTTATTGCACTGTTTAAGATCGAGTAGAGTTAATTTTGCTGCATTCTTTTTTTCTTTCAAAAATTACACAAATGTAATTTTCTTGAAATTGATTTCAGATTAGTATTTGCAGTAACGCTTAAACGCCATTTTTGAAAAAAAAAGGGCTACAAATTTTTCAAGAATATTGCTTTTTAGGACGAGGTTTTACTCTTTTCATAATATTCTTAAAGTAATATTTCGGTTCTTTCATTAGAAAACCGAAAAATTGATGTCAAAAATGTCAAAAAATGTACCAAGGGCGGCAATAATGCTGGCTGCTGGCAATAATTTGGGGAAAGTCCGAATAGCTAGCCCAGACAACAGAAAATAGAAAAGTAATACGATAAAGTCTGTACCACTCTGTAGCACCACTAGGTACGTTCTCGCATATTATTACGTGATATGAAAACGTTATGTAATGCTGCAGAAAATCTATTTCTAGATTTAAACGGAAATACACGTTTTGGGGTCCCGTGATACAGAAAGTGAGTTTTTTTCTTTCCAAAACGTCCGTCTGTTTCTCCGTCTGCGAACACTACTAGCGCCTAAACTATGCGTAGGTCTTTTTTCCAAATTGAAGAAACCCCCGTCTATCCGTCTTTAGTTGAAAATTTGAAATTTTGAAAAACATTCTTTAAAATTTGGGGGTACTTTACATTAAGCCCCCCCGGACATTTTCAAAATTTTCTCCAAAACGGTTCCAAATTTTTTCTTTAAATTTCTTGTAAGAATAGAGTAAGATACACATTTAAGGTGTCATAGGTCCAATTTTCACGGCTAACAGGATTTTCGAAAATTGCCAAAATATGAATTTTTGTCGGCGTTTTCCTACAACAATAAAATGGAAGACAGATTTCTCCTTCAAATGAAATTTTTTGTCCATAAATAGTTCTTTCATTAAGGTTAAGATCATGTAGATGTTTTTTTGAAAATTATAATAGTTTTTGTGCAATATTTGCAATTTAAAAAAATAACAAAAACAAGATTTTCTTAAAAAAGCTCCAAATTTTTTCTTTTGGTGCATAACATTTTAAAGAAATTAATATTGTTTTAAATTTTATTATAAAGTTAAAATGTAATGAAAAAGATCACATCTTCTCAGATAAACATGTGTGGTGCAAACCATTGACTGAAGACAGATTGAAAATTGGTAAATTTATTACGCTCAGTGCCAGTTAGAAACAAGTGACTCATCCACCCTTCCTCTACACAATTCAAGAATGACTCTGAATTTATGACTCAAAATATTAACTTAATTGTAACTTTTACTTGTAATAAGAAAACAATATTGTTATTATTGAATTATTGAACAAACTTGGCAGAAACTCAAATTTTTTAAAAGAATTTTTATTTCCATTTCTATTTGTTCCTATTACAAAAATATTTGCAATATGGTTCTGAGATTGCTGCAAATAACAATGTCTGTAGGAAGTGTGTTCTAAAAATAATAGCACAAGGCCTGCCTTTTATGGTTTATTGTATACCTCTTGCTCTATCTGAAAAGTTTGCTGTAATTCTTGATAATGCCAGGGAATAATGTAACATTATGTATACTTGCTTTAACTAGTTCAACTTTATAATTTGCATGTCATTTTAAAGAAATTTCTAAGCACTTTTTTTTTTTCTTGTGTTTCGCAGTTCCTACTACCTCTGGCACTGGCAGTGAGACAACAGGTGTTAGTATTTTTGATTATGAACCCCTGAAGGCAAAAACTGGTATTGCCAACCGTGCAATCCGTCCCACTTTGGGTATTGTGGATCCACTGCACACTTTGTCTCTTCCAGAGCGTGTTTGTGCATTTAGTGGGTAAATATTTTTCTTCATCAGAACTATTGGCATTGAAAAGAATGTAATGTATTAACATGATGCAATGTAAATATTACCTTCTAAATTTTTGAAAGTAGACTTTTAGAATTTTGTTGACCTGTGGTGATACACTCCCCAAAACAACAATGAATTTTAAGATATTACTACAGTAATGTGTGATTTGATGTACTATTTACATAATTGTCTCAAGTACTTAAAATTTGTCACAAAACTTTATCTTTCAATAAGATGAAATTTTAACCTTTCATTAGGACCTAAACTTCTTCAGAAAGAGAACAAGAGAGAGAGAGAGAGATGCATTTCTCGATATTGGCATATTTAATTTTGTCAATTCTAAGCAATTTTCTGAATCTGATCGCTTATAAATTTTACAGATTTGATGTCCTATGCCATGCTTTGGAATCGTTCACTGCTATTCCCTATGATCAGCGTTCACCATGTCCTCCAAATCCCTTGCTGCGACCTGCATATCAAGGACAGAATCCTATTTCAGATGTCTGGGCAAAATATGCTCTTGTAGTTATGAGAAAATATTTTGAGAGGTAAAAATTTATAATAATTCATTCTTTAATAATTTTTTTTATGAACAACACATTTAAAAAATTTAAATATCCTGGCTTTAAGACTGAATTTTCTTTTCCTTCAGAGCTGTTTACAACAGTGATGATGTTGAGGCTCGATCTAGCATGCACTTGGCATCAACAATGGCAGGGGTGGGATTTGGAAATGCTGGTGTTCACTTGTGCCATGGTATGTCATATCCCATATCTGGAAATGTGAAAAGTTACCAACCTGCAGGCTATAGGTAAGAAAATGTAGGATTTTTTTGATTACTTTTTTATCTTTTTAGAGCAAATTAAGCATTGTACTACAATGAGAACATTTATTTTGCAGTGACGACCATCCCATTATCCCTCATGGACTCTCTGTAGTAATGGGTGCCCCTGCAGTTTTCTCATTTACTGGCCCTGCATGTCCTGAAAGACACTTGGAGGCAGCAGAAATGCTGGGAACTGATGTTAGTAATGCCAAGCGTGCTGATGCAGGTAGGTTGTTTGTTTGTTTTTTAACTCTTTCTTTTGAAAACTCTGGAATTTGATATTTGTCTGTGGATGAATTGGGTTATTCACATAGTCAACATGACAGATGTCTGAAAAATCAGGAAAACTGAAAGATACAAGGAAATCAAAGTGCTGAAAAATGCATAGGGGAAGAGGCAGGGAGGAGGCTTGTTACACTAAGAAGAAGTTATTTATTAAACCTGAGACTGTATCCTGATTAAAGGAACAATTGTGTTTCAATGTGACTTGGATTGTATGCAGTGAGTTCTGGTCAGAGAAAGGGTGATATTCCTTTTAAAGTGTCACTTTTAGTTGTCCATGTTAATATACTCAACGCGAAAATTTCAAATATTGTAATGATTACAGATCACTTGTCAGAGATAAAACTCTTATTTTTTATTTTAAAATTAAATACTAGTAATGAACATTTTTGTGGTTTATCCAAAAACATCAGACTTTACAATCAAGACACAGAGAATGGAGAAAATAAGAAAAATCCACGAAAAGCTCAAGGGAAGTAACGTTCAGGCAATTCAAATAATGGGCACGCAATTTGCATATATGGAATAACAAAATATATGAAGAGAGGAATGTTAGCTCATGGTAATGTTGCATCAAGAAGCTGCCAGAAAAATAATTTCTTTAAAAATTTATCTCTGAAAAATATTTCCCTACAAGCTCTCCATATTCTTCATATTTACTCCAATAATTAGAAACTTCAAATATTAAATATTTTGACTAAAATACCATGATTGTAGGATTATTTTATGTAGTGATTTTTTTTTTGTTGAGTGCCCATTACAACACACATTGTACAAAAGCTTTTAAATGCAAATGAATTAATCAAACAAATTAGATATATTAAAAGAAATTCGAAAGTGTTCCAAGTAGTTCACAGAAAAATTTGGGATTTTATTGATCAACATTTTAAGTAATTTGTGAGAACATCTCAATTAAGTGGTTATCATCAAATATTTCCAACATTGAGTAATTGTTATTGTCGTTCTTCTTCAGGAAAGATACTTTCCGACACTGTTCGTCGTTACATGCAAGTCATGAAGGTGGATAATGGACTGAGTGCTTTAGGGTACACAAAGGATGATATTCCTGGTTTGGTGCAAGGAACATTACCTCAGGTAATTATTCTCAAAGAGTATTAGGAGAGCATTTGCACAGATATATCTTCGTGCTTACTTCTATTTCCCAGCGGTGGCTCCTTGGGGTAGGCAAGGTAGGCTCTGCCTACTCTGATGAATATGTACTTGTATAATACATTTCATAATCATTTTAAAAAGTTAAATGACTTATAAAACATCTGGAAATGTATAATTAACATTTAATTGTTGTGGCACAAGTCGTATTTGCATTTCAAGATTTTTGTAACAGCACATGCGCTGTGCGATCTGTCTCATCCCTTCCACAGAGTCATATGCCCGTGTGTACCTCTCAGGGTAGGCACACCCAGGTGTTGCCTTGCTTCGCACCACATTCTGAGAAAAAGCCCAGTAGTGAGCATCAGTAGCATTCTATGTCCATGCTCGACACAAGCGTGTTGTGCATAGGCCAGCGAATTTTCTAGCAGTTTGAATGATCTTGGCTGTCTAGGTGACGCCGAGAGGCTGTGTTGCCAAAGGATTTTCTTGAATCCTTTATCTTCTTTATAAACCGATGACAATCAATAACAGCAGATATTACTTCCGCAGTATTGGCCATTAGTAGTATGAAACTAATTGTACTAACATATTTGAAGCAATAAGAAAGTTCATGATACGTCCATTAATAAATATATTTTATGTGGAAATTCATATTTTGGTGTTATTTTAGGCAAAATGTCAAAAAATATAAAAAACTTTCATTTATATGACAAAATGCTCTGATTATGCAAAATATGCCATATATGCAAGACATTGCTTACCTTATTTTCAATATTTGGCCATGAAACATGCACATTTGAAGTTTCAGGAAAATATGACTATTAACAATAAACATATAATTGCAATTGCATGAACTTCCCAGCTCTAATTATGACAGATACAGTGACTGAACTACTACATACACTGTTTTCTCATCTTAACAATGTAGAAAAGAGACAAATTTTAGACAATGGTTGACCTGTTGAGTATAGTTATACATTGTGCGTGGTGAGAAATGCATCGGTGAGAAAAATGCAAGAAAATTCAATCCTTCAGGGTATGATTCACACAAATGGCTAACAGGTAATGAAGTTAAAGCTAGGCTTTATTGTTAACCATGTCTTTATTGTCAATTAAGGAGACTACTTAGAATAGGGATGGATGTTTTGAAATTAAATATTTTTCAGAAACTCTAAAAAAACAAAACAAAAAATGTCAAAAGATCACATTATGTAATTCAGTGGATCTTAAATGCCTGGAAAAAAATTTGAATCAGATTTCTGAATTATTGTCAGGCCAAAACAAACGTGCAACCCTTTTTTAAGAATCAGAATATCTTGAAATCATGTCTGCATGTGCTTCATGGAAATGATGCTTTGGATTGTATTGATATCAGTGAGACAATTGTTATGAATAAATTGAATAAAATTACAACAACAAAAAAATTAGGTGGGGTATGGCCCTCACGTTCCTGGGATCCGCTGCTATTCAGTAAACATTTTGCCTACCCTGAACATTCGTTCACGAGTCGCCACTGCTATTTCCCAAGTTTTCCACTGCTATTTCCCAAGTCGCCACTGCTATTTCCCAAGTACTTTCATAAAAAAAAAAAAAAAAATGGGTTTTGAATTAATTTTTTTATTTGCTGTAACCAAAGGAATTGCTTTTCTTTCAGCATCGCATCACAAAATTGGCACCTAGAGAACAATCCGAGGAAGATCTTGCCAGTTTATTTGAAAATTCTTTGAGTGTCTACTAAGAGATACTACATTAATTGGTATGAACAAAAACTAATGGGGGACCAACATATTGCTTTTCTTTTTGTTTGTTGCTAATATGTCATGCCTAATATTATTTTCTCTGTTCTAGATTTGTAATTGTCTGTGCTGAGAGTGTATTTTGAGATCTTTGAAATGAGGAATCGCTTAGAAATCACTCTCACAGCTGCGTAAACAAGTAAAAATGTGCTCTCAGATATGTATATAAGCTTCTTTTGTATATTTCCTTGAGATGTGCCAACTGCAGAAAATTTTCACAGGAAGAAATTTCAAAGAAATCATATGAGTAGTTCAGCGAGTTGAGAAGGAATGCTGAAGTTCAATGAGTCAGTTCAATTAATTCAGAAACTGAAATCAAAATAGTACAAAAAAGTCAAGGGTCTATTTTTGTATTACCCTGCATGTGTTTGTGAACATATATTTTTATAACATTGTTTAATTTGTCTTAGGGTTTTACGTATTTTACCAATAGTCACTGTATCAAATTCTAGTGTAACACTTTGCAGCTAAGATAATTTCTCCTTGAAATATCAGTGTAATTGCTTTATGGTGTAGAATGCAGTAGTTAAATTCCAAACCTACAGATGACTCAAACAAATTGTGATACAGATAAAAGTATGATTTTGTAAAATAGCTTATTGTAATAAATATGACTGCAGCATATCTAGATTTTTTTTCCTTCCATTCACTTCTTTGAAATGAAATATTCATATTTAAAAATAATTTTAATAAACATCTATGAGAGCAGTGTACTCTTAACACTTTGGATCCCAAGGACGTATCCGATACATCATTGTCTTATTACTGCTATGTCCTACGGATGTATGTCATACATTCTACTTTATTCATCTTCTTTGTCATGCTATTGACATCTCTTGGACATTCGTAGGCACCTAGAATATGATTCTGAATGTCACTAAAGAAGTCACAAGACAATTGCTAAAGGTGTGCTTCTATTTGTTGTACATATTTGCAATTTTTCCTGGAATTAAATCGTTGTACTTGTGGGCATTGTCATTTATGGTCAGAATCTTTCTTTGTAAATAGTGTTTGTTCTGTTAGAGCCAAATATAGATGTCAAATTCACAGTGACTCTCAACATTAAAAATTCAAAAGATTTTGATTAATGGATTCTAAATGAATTCTTGTGAGAGGACCACAAGTTTTTCCATGGACTGTTGACTAATTTCAGCCTTGAAAATGATAGTGAAGAGAGATAATGGTGCAAATGATTCTATTGGCGAGTCTTCTCGAATTGAAGAATTTTTATTTCCGTCGGAATGGTGTGAAATTGATGAACAATCTGAATTACACGTGTTTGTGCAAAACAGCAAAATAAAATTTCCTGTAAAAGAAGATTCAACTGAACTAGACTCTTTTAATATTTTTTGGCCATGGTATAATTTTAAAAATCAAGCCAGAAACGTATAGATATGTAAATGAAACTATTTCTGAACTTCAAGAAAATATCATAATTATAGTACACCTGAATTGTTGTTTCTTCCCACATTTATAAAACCGAAACAAAACATGACTTTTTGAGTTCCATTCTCACCTCTATCTTATAATCAATTAACATTAAAATGCATAAACTTAAAGAGGAAAGACCATACTACTAGAAGTTATCAGTTTCAAACTGATGTGCATGATACGTTATTTTTTAACGTTTTGAATAATGGCTACACTGTCCAGGACACAGGTGACTGCATTGTGTTAAAACTTTACTGGCTAATAAGAATATGCAATACATAAGAAATCTTGCAAAGCTAAATATCATGTTTGAAAACATTTACCCCAATATTTACGAAACTGAAGGAATAAACTTTTGTGGTTTTTAAAGTCCAATAGTTCTTGGAACTTGCACCTGTCAGGTGTTACAGGCTGCTTGCAGAGCAAGGATGGTTGCTGATCCCACTGTGTCTACTCGAAGTATAAGCATATAACACAATATAAACAATTGATGTTCTGTTATTAATTTTCATGTAACAGTTATTTCAATGTTAATGTATAGAATAATGCAAAAGAAGTGTTTCAATTTGAAACAAATAGTTGCATCGTGAAGATCTCCATCTAAGATCATTCACATGAAGAAACACCATATTTAAAAACCACACAAGCAATCATTCCTTTTCACATTCATTAAAAGTTATTTCATTTGCCAACAAATGGTTTCTTTATCAAATAAATCAAAGATAAAGAAAGAAAGAAAGAAAGCAAAAGAGATAATAAAAGTATTTTTGTATACCATCATTATAAACGACTTTTCGATACCCCGAATCGTGCATAATCCAGTATTTTATCGCACGCTACATGACGTCATTCCCATTATTAAACGCGACATGACGTCATCACACATTCAGCCAATAGTAGCGAGAGAATCGTGGGGAGGTAGAAGAAGACGGAACAGCCGACCACCGTTTTCTCGCACGGATGTCAACAATGCCATCTTGAATTTGATTTCCAGAGGGCGTTGGATGTCAAGCACCCGAGACGTCAGAAGAAAGTTGTTTCGTCAGTGAAAGTTTGATTCTCTTGTAAATTTATAATGCTGTTATACAAAAAAATAGCGTATGCAACTCGTTTATAATGTTGCTTTATTGCATTCGTACAAATTTGAAAACTCGCTCCTAACGTCGCTCGTTTTCAAAACATGTACTCATGCAATAAAACTTAACATTATAAACTAATTGCATAAACTACTATTTCATTAGCTTTCAGTATCAACATCAGTTCTGGATTACATCAACAAAAAGTCCAGTACACTTTCCACAACATTCCGCCCAATTCCTTTCGTCTTCCTTCTGGCCAATTAAGTATTTCTTCATCCCGTAAATAAAGTTAGACACGGAGAAGAGGAAGAAGAAAACGAGCGAATAATATATAGTGCGATTTTTCTAACTGGCAGATATAAGCTGTTGACGGTTTCATCCAATCGGGAGCTTATATGTCGCTTCAGTGGCGTCACTATGGTGACGTTCAAGCTCCCGATTGGTTGAAACCGTCAACAGCTGACACCTTCCAGAGGCACGGTTATACTTGGGTTTTTCTAACGTGGCGGCTGAGGGTAGTATCTCCAAGATGGAATTCGGCACGAGTCTGTGCGTCTTTCTCAGTCCTGCCGCAAGATGTCGCATGATCGTGACCGCATCAAGCAGTGCTGCAGATCAAGCGACTAGCAGCAGTGAGAATGCCAAAAGTTGTGCCGAATTCCATCTTAGAGACAGTAGTTAGTTAGTTAGTTAGTTAGTTAATGCCTTATTTTACGTGGCGAGACTCGGGCCATCAGGCCCACTCTTCCGCCTGACCACGCAAATTTCGCTTAGCTCCTTCACCACCTAGCGGAGAAAGGAGGTATTATCTTGGGCGACGAAACAGGCGATTGGAATTTAGCTCAGAGACTTCTTTTAGGCTTGAGAATCTTTTACATGCAGTAAATCTACTACATGGGACAGCCGGCTTTACGTCCCCTCCAAAGGAAGGCGTACGAAGGATTTTTTCGCCCTTAAAAATCCACGGCTTCGATCGGATTTGAACCTGCAAAACTCGGGTACAACAGTACCCTCAGCCGCCACGTTAGAAAACCCCAAGTGTAACCGTGCCTCTGGAAGGTATCAGCTGTTGACGGCTTCATCATCGATTACTCCCCTCAGCCGCAACGTTAGAAAACCCCGAGTGTAGTGCTGTAGAGCAAAGCGCGGTGCAGTGGGCGCTGGGCGGGGCAGGGCTCCCAGGCGCTGCAGCGGCGCCGCTGACGTCAGCGTCCGCATTCCGCTCGCAGCAGCAGCAGCAGGCAGACCTCGCTCGCGCTATTTTTGTGCACTTGCCCCGCCCACCCCCTCTCCTCCGCCCAACGCTTTCCCTCCCGGCTCCTTCCCTCTTCGTTCCTCCCGCTGCCTTCCTCTCCTTTCCCTTTCCTTTCCAATCCCCTTCGCCCTCCAAGCCCCCCCTCCCTCGACCCGTCTGGATCTTTCTTTGCTTCCCTTCCCTACTCCACGCACTTTACTCCCCTCTTCGCCCCGCTTTCCCCTTCCGCATTAACGCTCCTTACCACCCTCCCCATGCAGTCTCCATCCCTTTTCATTCCTGCCCTCCCCGCCACACACACACACCTCGCTCCATCTCGCACCTCAGGACAGTCACCACGAGATAAACAACGTTCATCCGGGTCAATGGTGTTGCCTTGAAAGCGACTTTAATACGTTTACAGCGTATTGCAACGTCCGAGTAAAGACTTCGAAACAAACTTAATAAAGGAAACAATAGAATCAACTGTGTCTGCACCCATTCGTGTGATGTTTCAATCTGACTGAATTAATTAATTTGAATCCGCATCAATTTCTTTTACTTTCAAACCACAACAGATATCCTCCATACTGCTTGGAATGTTAGACTGAATGACACTATTTCCGTGGCACATTTTTTCTTTTTCAACTACTACCAATGGTCTCCGGCAGGCAATCTTCTCAGGCATCTTCGTCACTGCCCTGAGGAAGCCTGCGACATGCCAGGCGAAACGTCGGCCTCTCAGCCCACTACGCGGCGTCACCCGGATAGCGAAGAAGTCATAGACTTTAGCCGAGGAAGCTTACATGTACGGGAAATCTACTCCTTTCTTCAAAAAAATTGTATACAACTTTTTAAAGGGCTGATTTTCTACAACAGACTTTGTCTAAGGCAAAAATCTCTATCTTCAGTTTTGTAGTTTTGAAATGTTAACATTTTGCAATTTTGGAAAATACGGAGAATTTGCCGAAGTTTGGGACCAGCGCCATTTTTACCGTCTTTTAGTAGTATACACGAAGAGAAAATTTAAACATAAAATGGGGAGTGTTTTTTTAGAATTTGAAAAAAACTTTAATTGCCTATATTTCGCACAAAATTACGAAAACAACTCGTATTTTCAAAAAATTGAACATGACCCTATTTCAAAATCTGTTTTAAGGCCCAAATTTCGTTACGGAAATAGCTCTATCTTTAATATTGTACTTCTTGGATGACGCCTCAAAAAAATTGCACAGTGCGATTTTCGAAAAATCTAGAATTTCAACGAATTCTCTTTCGAGTCTTTTACGCTGTCCGATAACAAAGTTAGTGAAAAACTTTAGTGTGATTTTTGCGAAAAGTTTGAAAATGCTGACGCGTCATATAAAGTATCCTCGAAAATCAACTTATCCGTTTGAAACTCCCAAAGCCTCCAGTTCATTTAGATTGATCGAGAAATATCAAATTTGGAGAAAACCTACTGAACGGTTTAGGTAATAGAGTTGACCACAGACACACGGGCATATAGACGCTTTGCCGTCAATCAATTTTTCGGTATCAAGGACCCATAAAACATGGATTTTGGGCACATCACTTGTTCTAGAAAGTAATTTACTATATACAGGAACAGGATTTATCTACTTTTTCTTTACAAGGGTTCGACAATAAGCGTTTTTCTGTCGAAAATTCTCAGTTTTTCTACGCATGATTACTATACTTTCTCTTCTTACGAAGTAAGGGCGAGAAAGTAAAAAATGTAAGATAATTCCCGTAGCTGCTGAGCTGCACTCCAAAGCCGAAGCCCTTTGCCCTGCCGCTGAGTGATGACCACCCCCTCCCCGACAGAACGCAGCTCGCGGGCGAATGGTTGGGCTCATGAGGAGCGAGTGGGTCGTGGCCGCTCCGCCAGCTGTCGACTTGAGAAGGCCTAAATGCATATTTGTCAATAAAAGCGTACAAGGTTCCAATGTTTACCCACGCATAGTTCATGGCCTCGCCGTTCAAAGTTGGATTTCATCATGAATATACAAGTATTTTGACTTCTATATCAATAATTTACAAAGTGGTGCTCTATTTACATAATCGGTTCAATGAGAAAATATAATTAATATTCGGTTATTCGAAAACTTTATTAGACATCATTTAAATGGTTAAAACATTCTTATTATATACAATACGTGCTTTGTAAACTACCAGGGAAATTCCATAGTCGTGCTTTCGGAATTTATCGGACATTACTAATTCTCTTGTTTTTACGCACAAAAAATACAATCCTTATTCTTACGAGAAGAGAGAGAAATGAGAGGGAGGAGAGATAAAGAGTAAGAGGCGCGAGAGAGGAGACGGGAGAGAGAAAGAGAGAGAGGAGATGAAACTCTGGGTCTTCGTCATTTAGCCTTGCTCCCAATTAGCAGTCGGCCAATGTTTGCGAGAGAGTTCGGGGAAACTCATTTAATTCTGAGAGCTGCCGTTGCTCTGCAAAGACACAAAGTAAATTTATACTACGCTTCGCACACCACGGGTAATTGATGCTACGAAAACATTAGCGTTTTTAATTATTTAGAAAGGAAATTCATTGAAGGGTCCTCGACTCCTTATCGACCGCTCTCAACCACTTGCAACCAAGCCGTTGCACGAACATCGAGAGCCCTTTGCGCTAACGCGAGTGGGAAGACGCTTCGCGGTTGGGAGAAGCAAATGAATATTTGGGCGAGCACCGTTAGGGACTGTCCGCCTCGCCCTGCACCATCCGGCTCCTTCGCCTTCTTTCATTGCATTCATCTCTTCACGATTTACTTACACTTTTCTTTCACATCAACACCACTGAGTGAATGAGAAGAACTGAAGAGAAAATCTGACAAATTCGCGGGGGGAACCACTCCGCTTCCTTCGCGCAGTGAAGCAATTACTCCCCTTCGTTTCCCGCGCCCCGCCATGCGCACATTCCCCGGCCAGAAAGTCCACATCCGGCGGCGAGTGGCGCCTCACAGGCGGCCTTAATGGCTCGGCGCTGGGAGAGGAGGCTCAACGCTTGTTGGTGGCCGTACGGGAGGCGCTGGTAGCAGCGGGGACGAGGCGCGGCGTTGTCGGGGCAGGGGAACGCAGGCGGGGTCGACGACGGGGCGATGGTGGAGGCGAGGGCGAGGGGAGTTGGTGGGTGTGGGCGGGGAGAGGGTGACGGCAGGGCGAGATGGGGAAGGGGACGAGGGCGGGGGCGAGGAAGGGTAGGGGCGGGGCAGCGATAACGTTGGAAGGACGTGGGCGAGGGGGAGGCGGTGGTAGCAGCGGGTACGAGTCGCGGGGAGTTGAATGGGGAGAGCAGGACGAGATCGGGAGAGGGAGTGGTGGGGCCAGTGGCGAGCGATAATGCGAGAGTGGGGCGGGGCGTGGCGGAAGGGGTGCGGTCGGAGGCAGAGAGCGAGTGGGGGTGGAGGAGGCGCGCCGTGCAGGATGTCCTCCGGATGGACGCCCATCCCTCTCCCGGGGCGGCGACGTTAGTGTCACCTCTTTGCCTCCACGAAACCTACTTCTCCAACTAAAGTGAAGGTGGAGTGAATCCTGTTTTTTCTCGAATCGGGATTACGGAAGGTCCTCGAATTCCTCCAATCTTAAATAATAATAATAATAATAATAATAATAATAATAATAATAATAATAATAATAATTCCAAAAAAAGTGAATAATTAGTCAGGCCTGAAGAAAAATTTCGCAGATGCACTCTGTTGTCTTTCTTTGAGTAGTGACATTTGAGATTCACTTTTGTAGTTGCCTCATGTCATCCATAATTTCAGTTTCAGATAATGATGGGATTTTTTAAAAATTACATAATATTTTTTATTTGCAGTATCTTTGTATGTATGGAAACTCTTAAATTGAATCAAAGTTTTTACACGAAGAGCCAAGATCATACACTTTCAATATCACCCATCATCTCAAGGTGGCTCTTTGCACTACTCTATAAAGCGCATTTTGAATGTGCAATAATACGTATAGTAATTTGCTATGCTTTAGTGATTCTCCTGAACAGCTATAGTGGGACTTTCTTCTATAGATCACTATACTATTTGTCCTCTAGATAAGATACACAATGGCGCTTCTATTTATCTTTGAACCAATTCTTTATCGGCTTTAGGACGATATGTATACTCACAGGAGACTGTGTAAATGTATTTTTTTGCTCCTTTTCGAGTAAAGTTCGTCAACCCTTCCGTTCCTTCAAAGCCATGAGGGCCTTGCATCCATTATATTTGGTCACTAGCAGTAAAGATACGATGAACTTTTCATAAGTCGTTTTGCCAACTGTACGACGATTCAGCTGTACACCGCCGTTGTACCAGCAACACACCGAATACTGAAGTGGGTGAGCTTGGCGAACATTGTGGACAAAGAAGAAAGATACACTGGTGTCGTAAACAACACATCGTGCCTAACAACGTTCAATGTCAATTACTAGCATAAGCGTTGGAAAGGTTCAAGGATGTTTTAAGTTAATCGCGATGGCCGAAGTCTCGTTCTGCCCTTCAACACGCGTACGACACGTCAAGTGTGACAAGGATTTGATAAAAAAAGGTGCTTTGGATTAAAACACGTTGGAATTGTGAATTGGACATACTCAATAATGTTTTGAGTTAATCGCCGAGGGAACCTCATCATGAAATTGGACTCTCGTAGCGACGCGTCAGATGTTCCAAAAGGGTTCGGCAAAAAAAGGCTCTTTGGATTAAAACGCGTTGGCAATTCTGAATTGGAGACACTCAAGAATGCTTTATGTAATTCCCGAAGGCCGGAGTCTCGTCATGAAATTGGACTCGCGTAGCGGAGCGTCTAATCGTATACAAGTCTCGGTTTGTAAATAGGGCGTAATTGCGCTCGCGGATGTTAGTTGTATGTTCTTTTAAAAATACACTACTGTGTTCCCTAAACCAATTTACACTTCACTTTCAAAATCCATCAAGTTAATACAAATGAAGTGCGAAGTAGCTATTTGAGCGTTTCCGTGCCACTTCCTCTTCCTCACACCACTGATATTTGGAAATATAAATCATTCTTAGGGGAGGATTTTTACCTCAGGATCAACAGTGAACTATAAACAAGAGTGAAAGAAATAAACTTTAGAATGGCAAATGTATAATTAATAGCAAGTGCGAAGTATTGTACCATTATCATACTTTTAATATTTGAGAATTTGAATAAATAAAATGTGTGTTACGGAAGGGAATGATATATGATAGGAGGATACAAATTTATAAGAGGTATATGTCTGTGTATGTGGTGTGTGTATGTGCTGTGTGTATGTGTGTGTGTGCGTGTGTGTGTGCATTGGTATGTGCGTCTTTGACAAGCTCTATCTGACCATTTGCATCTCACAGTCTTAACGACTATATTTGAACATCTCTAGCGCCTTCATGATTCCTGGAAGTCCACTAGTGACATCGTTCTTCCTGCGGTGTGACTCGGAGTTAGATTTCTTAAAGTATTTTTTAAAACGTTAAACGCGTATCACCTCTTGGATAAAGAAAATCGCCAATTAGAGAATGTCTTAAACTGCATCGAACCCTGGGTTTGAGTTCCAACTCGGGTGTAGGTAATTTTGCTTGTCAAGTCATATTTCATGTACATCCTTTTACAAGCCATAATTCATGACTTTGGCTTGCAAGGGAAATAGTAATCATGACTCCTCTCCTTTGGAAGATTTAGTATGTGCATGTATAATTCGGAAGAATTTGTATGCTCCTAGGAATCAAATGAGTCACCACGTTACGAGGCGCAAAGTCATTACTATTATTATTATTATTATTATTATTATTATTATTATTATTATTATTATTATTATCATCATTATCATTATTTCTCTACGAATCGGCGCACGTGGTACACACATCCTACTGGGGTTCAGACTGAATATCGGGGTAGGTGCACGTTACTTTTTACATAGGGGGAATCTGCAATTTAATGCAGAATTCCATTTTTATACCCCAGGGTTGTTAGCCCTGGAGGAAGGGGCGAAGTGATGATAATGATGGATGATTAAATACATTCACAAACATACATAGACAGCATACAACACAACCATGCCCGAAGCGGGACTCGAACCCGAGATCCACTGATCCGAGACTGCACTACTGCCTTAGCGATCTCGGCCATCGGATCGGAATTGTTGTTGTTATTATTATTATATTGTTTATTCTCAAATGTTTGGTCTCACACACATACAATGTTAGAGCATTATGATGTCTTCGAACGATCTGCTGAGAGTTTTCGGTACGACAGCAGTTGCTGAAAGTACAAATGATACAGTTTTCATTTCTGAAACACGCTATTGTTCTTTTACAGCAAATACTAGTTCTCTGTATTTGTTGATTCTAGCCTGACATGCTGTCATTATGTTGCTGGTATTGACGACTGCAAAATAAATAAACTAAACTTTCTTGGCAGATTCGTCCCCGAGGGTAACATTGGGTCTGTTATGCCGAATTGTTCTCTCGGACGGAACTCTGCGGTCTCAGTAAAACTAGTTAGTTTCATTTTCAAGTACCGCTTCTGGATGATACTGGTGGTATGGTGTATCAACTTCCTGAGGGAGCCTGTGTTTCTTAACAAGTTTGGAATGAATGATGCGGCGCACTTGATCGTGCCTCAATTGAGAGTGAGTGAGAGTCAATGGGAACTAAACAACTACAGCCTGTGATAATATTTCATGATCTCGACCACACATACGGCATTCATCACTTAGTACTCCCGAATCTCTGATGACATATTTTAGGTAGTTCTTTGCGGGAATGACCTGGTCTTGGATTGCTGTTATGAAACGTTACGTTTGCACTCAGAGTATAAATATCCTGTAATGAGCCATTTGTTCAACATTTTTCCGTCGACATTTGGATTGGCTACTGCAGCAAGATTTGCACCATGGAGTGCTTTCTGTTTCCAGGAATCGATCTCTTGCTTGCAAGAGGACTGTTGAACTTATATATGTTGTTTAAGATTGAGGGACGTGTAATTGTCATCTGCGTACACAAATACATTGTGAAAAAAAGTATATCCTGTCTCTGCATAGTACTTCCTCATAGCTATCTGTTTGGCATGGAGATCTGTTAGCATTACAATCCCACGCCTCCCAACTGCCACAGCAATGTGACCTTCTGGATCGCACGTTTGGGATGGCGGTAACTGAAGCGCGTCATTTGAACTCTTGTAAGTCTTTCCAATTCCTCTAGATAGGGTGTGGACCTTTTAAGAATACCCATCGAGATGGTGATAATGGGTACAGCATACGAGTTGATGGCAGCCGTGAGGTTTCGAGAGTTGAGGGAAGTTTGTAAAACTGCCTTGAGCAGGTTGACAAACTCAGATTTCAGCATTCCCTTCAGTTGATGATGTGAAATCATATTTCCTTGTTGTCCACCAACGTATTTGTAGCACTCATTAGCTTCCAGAGCGGTGATGGTTTCTCCATTCACAGCCTCGTATGTGAGTCCATTAGTGGGTTAACCATCTGCATTAGTTGTACTTTGCATTTGATAAAGCCTCGTTGCATATTTATGGCACTGGAGAAATCTTCAGTGACTTATCTAAATGTTTAAGCCTCGTATCGTACCATAGTAGAGTTTGACTTCGTCCACATGTGCTAAGTGAGTTTTTTGCAATCTTTCAATACTTTTCAGTTTGAAACCTAATTGCATTTCTTCTAGGACTGTCGACAAAGGGTTCATTGTCAGGCAGAACCAGTAATGGATCGGGCTATCACCTTGAAAGATTCCAATTATTTATTTCCTTGGCAACCATATCGATGATAATTTGTTCTTTACATCCAAGGGAGCCATTACTGCATCCTTTCTGAACTTCGGCAAAGATAGAATTTGTTGCGCCGTGTTGCTCGATAACCATTGATAAACAACATGTGATGAGTTCGTAAAAAAAATTGAGACAAGTGATTGGTCTATATTTCGTAGAATCTGCAGTATCACTGGCTTTCGGCTTCATACATGTGACACCTTTACACAAAAAGTGCGGCATTTGTTTGGGATTATTAAAATAGTGATTCATGAGATTTAGAATTTTGCCGTGGAGACAGGTGAATTTTTTGAACCAGTAGTTGTGATGATCGCGTGATTCAGGGTATTTCCAATTTTGAAGTTTCTGCACAACTACGTGTAGAATATCTTGGGTGATTTTACCGGATGTCATTTTGGTGATTTGTGCTGCCGCATTCCTGATCTGTTCTAGCCAAGGGTTACGTTGGCCTTAAAGCGACTTTCGGTCGACCATATTTTACTCCAGGTATAGTCAGAAGTAGATTTCTCTGGAAAGCTACAAAGATCACTTCTGTATTTCCTTCTCTCATCCTTCTGCAGAAATCCTTTTGGCTCTTGAGGAAATCTCTGTTGCTTGCCTTCCGCTTCAGACTTTTGATGTAACGTCGTATTCGTTGGCCGTAAACGCTTAGTTGCTGCTTTAGAGTATCTATAAATTCAAGCAGATGTGTATTATCGGCATTGTGATGTGTGTGTTTACGATGTTTCTTCTTAATAAATGTTACTTTGTTTCTGAGAAATTGACTTCTACCTCCTCATTGGAAGGCTTCGAGTGTAGCGATATCTGATCGGAAGCGTTGTATTCTCTTCCGTAGTCGCATTTTCTACGGTGGGTCTTTTTTATGTGTCCGGGAGTTCAGAGCTGAGTGAATTTCAATAATTTCACCACTGTTTACTCTCACATTGCTGCTGCCATATAGCAGTACTGCAGAATCGAGTGTCATAAGTCGTGATGTGAGAGGTCTCATTTACCAAAATTTGTTCGTTTGCTATCTTGACTAGCATTGCCAGTTTCTTCGAGTTGTGCAGTTTCGGAATTCTTGGTCTAACATTAGGATTAATTTCTTCATATTGAATATTTGCCAGCCGATATTGTGATTCCAGGTTTTCAGATAGTTGATCTCTGAAAGTAGGATGTGCGGCTGAAAGCGCTTCGCCAAGAGGGATGCCTGGTGCTGGAGTTTGAATTTGTGGAACGGATGTTATTGTAAATTGCAGCTTCTGCAATCCCTTGTTGCTCTAACTGTGGTTGTACTTGAGCATGAAACATCTTTGTTGGATTTATGGATCAATGCTCTTCGATCCGCGATATTTTGCTCAGTGAGGTAAGATAATAGTGGGTAAAACATCTACGTAATTCACGCCGGAATCCTATGCGAGTTGAATAGCAACGGGTAACGCGATAATATACGTAACCTTATGATATCTTCGTTCATTTCATTCGTCCACTGAACACTGCCACTGCAGGTCTGCCACAGTGGTCCCGAGTGACGGCTGGGAAACATTGTGTTCAGGTGCAGCTGAAAGATCTTGCGCAATGCTTTCTTCGGCTATCACTATCACTATTATTATTATTATTATTATTATTATTATTATTATTATTATTATTATTATTACATGCGGATCGGCTATTTATGACCACGCTACACATTATTTTACGAAGCCCAGGCATATTTATCCCGGAGAGATTAACGTGTGTCATTATGGGGATCAGCTTTTCGGCTGTATCCCTTGGTAAGACACTGTTTCTAAGCCTTGAATTATGATTTATGCGGTGATAGAATGGTGATGAAGGATGAAGGGACGATCACAAATACAACCGTGCCTAAGCAGGACCCGATCCTGCGGCCTCCGAGGCGCAGACAACGGCTGCCGCAACTGCCTGCCCGCCTCCTTACTCTCCGATGATTTTGTTCAGTAATGTTCCCGACAGATATTCCAAGTCCACTATTTTTTTTGCTTTCTCGTATACAAGCGTACATACGGAGAGATACGTAGTAAAGATAAATTTATGTAATGCTGCGAAAAATCGATTTCGAAATTTCAACGGAAAGACACGTTTTGGGATCCTCTGATACGGAAAGAGCTCCCGGCCATAGAACAGGAGTTGATGAGCATGCCAGCACACAAGTGGCCCCGCGTCTCCTCTCCCATGCTCTGCCGCGCGCCGCTCGCGCTGCTGTGAAGGTGTCGAGGGACGCGACTGGGCTCCTCTACCGCTATGGCCACTGGTGCCGTAAGTGAAGTGCTTACCGTGGCGATGCGGCGGGATTTCTCCCCCGCTGGAATGCGAGATCGGGAGCCGATCTTCACGTCGCATTGCAGACACCCTCCCTTAGCAGGGCACCGCCCCAGCTGGGGCAAACTATAAGCTTCCGGCTGGCCTCTTGACATGTACGGTAGTGCTGTGCTTGTGTGTGTGTGTGTGTGTGTGTACGTGGAAGGAGAGAAGAGGGGAATAGGATGAGGAAGGAAAGATCGCATACTGTTTGTGACCCGTTTGAAAAGGTACTCTGGCGTTCGCATGGTGTTGATCGGAGAAATCACGGAAAACGACCGATCAGATCAGCCGGCCGATAGAATTCTCCTCCAGGCACCGTCTGTACTGGACCTGCGGAAAATCCGCCACCGTCAGGTTTCGAACCCTAGGACCTCTGGGTGAGAGAGGGGGGAGCTGGTGCGGCGGAGAGCACTTTCTGCGCAGGAATCGGCGCTTGCAGAAGCAGCCCGCATCAAGCCAATGTTAGTTAGGTTAGTTAGTTTCTTAGTTAATGTCTTAGTTAACGTGGCGAGACTGGCCATCAAGCCCGCTCTTTCGTTTGATTTCGCTACGCTGCTTTCACCATCTAGCGGGGAAAGAAGGTATTATCCTGGACGACGAAAATGGCGATTTGAATTTAGCTTAGAGGCTTCTTTTGGGCGTGAGCATCTTTTATGTGCATTAAATGTACTACATGTGACAGCTGGCTTTACTTCCCCTCCGAAACCGGGAGCGGTAGCTCAGTGTATCAACTGATGTCACTGCAGCGCCTCTGACCAGCAAATCCTAGGTTCGAGTCCTGACGGCGGCAGGATTTTCGACACTAGCTTTTCAGCTAGGTCGAATTCAGTCGCTGTCTGGAGGAGAATTCTAGCGGCCGGCTGCTGTGATCGGTAGTTTTCCGTGGTTCCTCCGATCAACACCAGGCGAATGCCGGAGCAGTACCCTAACAAACGGGCTACGGACTGCGCGCGATCTTTCCTTCCTCTTCCTTGTCCTATCGTCTCCCCTTTCACACACACTAACATGCACACAAGACAGGAGACCGACCGGGAGCTTAGAGCTTGTCCCGGCTGGGGCGGTGCCCCCGTGGTGGGAGAGTCCTCAGTAGGGGGAAACCCCACTAGCTGACGGTAGGTCGGCGCCGGATCTCGCTATCCAGCGGGGGAAGATCACCACCATCTCCCGAGAAAAAGACATTCACTACACTAACGGGGCTAATGACCAAAGCAGTTGACGCGCCCGGAAACACGAAAAAATCAATCAATCAATTCCCTCCGAAGGAAGGCGAACGAATAATTTTTTCGCCGTCAAAAATCCACGGCTTCGATTGGGATTTTTGAAGCCGTGTGAACCCAAGTTTGAGCCCGCAAAGTTGTGTACAACAGCCCGGTACGCTAACCATTATACCCTCGAATCCGCTGTGTTCCATTGTGGACAGCCTGGTCGCAGCTGAAGTGTCCTAAACACCCGGCCATCGAGAGAGGCTTTCTCCTCGCGCCGGGCGGTCGCCGTCTCGACCAAATGCGGCGTTTCCCAGGCTGGTTGCCTGGCTGGCTGCAGGGTGTGTAGGTCGGCGGAGAGCGCAGCGCGGCCGCTGAATCAGAGCCGGTGCGGCGCAGCGCTTGTGCAAGCCTTGCGCCACCGCCCCACCGCCCGACCGCCCCGCCCACGCGGGCGACGCACATCGCGACCCGACTCCTGCAAAGAACATGTCCCCTCCTCATTCATCGCGTTTCGAAACGCAGCCAAGGAGAAAGCGTTCGTTTCCATTGCTCTCCATATGTAACGAACAATTCATTGAAAGTTTTTTTAAATTCTATTTTGTTTATGTTACTTACGTTGAATTGTTTTCTATTTCAAATATTTTGAATAACTTTGTGTCATTCCCATGAGGGCTCTCCACGAACAAGAAGGGCTACGGCAACACAGTGAGCGGACCAACGCCCAAATGCAGCAGTAGGAACAGGAGGAGAAGCAGTTGAGCGTGGTGGTGAATATGGTACAGCCACGTTCACCACGTTCATTGCCTGATTATTGTTTCGAGGCGCGTCTTCTGCTAAGGTCAGTAGTCTCGTAAGTATAGTGCATTTATATCGGGGGAGGGGGTGATCTCGCACCGCCTCAGCCGAAACAAGCTTTAAGCACCCGACTGGCCCTCCACATGTGTGCAAGTGATGCATGTAAGCGTGTGTAGCTAAGGGGTAGGATAGGACAAGGAAGAGGAAGGAAGGATCGCGCGAGGACCATAGTCCGTTTGTGAGGATACTGTTCCGGCATTCACCTGGTTTTCATCGGAGATACCATGGGAAACTACCGATCAGAGCAGGAGGCTGCTAGAATTCTCCTTCGCCAGCGGCTGAATTCGACCTTTCGATTTAGCTAGTGCGAATCACTTGCCACCGCCGGGATTCGAACCCTAGGGCCCCCTTGCCAGAAGCACTGCCGGGACATCAATTGTGCCATCCGTAAGCCACCTACGTCCGTACGTCCCACTGATGTTAGTCGATTTTTATACATATTCATTTATTAGTAGTTGATTACTCAGAATTTATTGGTTATTCATTTATAAAAATCGTCTATTCAACAGCTCGGGCTCATCCAATAAATCATTGAACTCACTTAGTAACATTTCACGAAATACAGACAAAATTGCAAATTATGTCATATGTTTATCTCAACGATATGACAAGGACCTCTTTATTCAATTTAGTTTTCTTAGCCTATAAATATAAAATGATTCACTCGACATTTCATCTGACAACTCTCTACCCTGATCCGATAGCTCAATTTCAAAAAAAGGATTTGATGTCTCTAGCTCTCCTTTTAGCCGAAACTCTATGAGTGGTTCCAGAAGAACGTTAATTTAATATAAACACAATTTAAAATCGGAGGAAAAGCAGAAAAAAGGTACAGATCTACGTACAGTTTCATATTTCAGACGATGTGAAAGCGCACGTTCGTTTAAAGGGCATTTGCTCTAAAAGAGGTTGGCGTGTCAGACGGACATTTAATTGCTTCGCAATGAGAGGCACAAGAGAACCAACACTCCAGAGACCTTATTACACCGACAGGGATGGGCGTTGGCCGGAAACCCATCCAACAAACTCCAGCCCACAAACACGCCCACGCGTCATGTAGAAGAGGGCTTTCAAGCTGCCCACAAACACGCAGCTCAAAAGATGAACTCGTGGTGATACAGATCGCCGGGGGTTTCTCGTGCTAGTTAGTGATTATTCTGGGCTAACTTTTTGGTTTTGGCGCCACTCACTTCCCACTTGCTATCTGTAGTAGTTGTATGGAAGTTATTGCACTTTAGGGTGTATTTCGCATTTCAGTCTCAATTTCTCTCTACCGCTGTAGTCTTCATTCCTCAATCCTCTCTTCACCATTCCCTCTTCTACTTCTCGATGTAAGCCTACTCTTCTTCTTTGATGGGTATCTGGTTGCCATTTCCACTACATTTTTGGTCAATGTTCTTCATTCTTTGCATGTGTCCATAACATTGTAGTATTTTTTGCTTCAGTGGGATTAATTACATTTAAACGTACTTCCACTTTACTTAATTTCTTCGTTCATGAATTCATTAAAGTGAGTCTGCTACTCTAGTGCCTGTAGTCCATTTCCATTGCTGCCATTTTTCACTCTGCTTTGCATCAATGTCAATTCTTTCCGTACTTCAGACGCACAAAAGAGCAATATTCTCTACGACTGTCTTATACAATTTTCTCTTCACACTCATAATTTATCTTTCCATATTAGTGGAAGTAATTGTCTTATATCCACTCTGCCTTTCGTAATTCTCTTTTTTTTTATATCTTGCCTCCATTTAGATTTTTATGTATCTAGGTATTTGAAAGTATACAATTTGTAAACTATCGACGCCTAAATGACCAACCAACGCCACTCGTGGTTCCGTCCGCCCCATTATCATTTGGTAGGCCCGTTTTCGTGCACAAAATTTCTAACTACAAATTATGATGAATGTGTGAAGTGTAAATGCATCACGGGCATTACAACAACAAAACAACACATCATTCTGGAGGGAAAATGCACAAACTTTCAAAAATATTTATAATTTTTTAGTATAATCTATTTAGATACTAATATATAAAGACACAAGTGTGTTGACTTACAGCGCGATAATCTCTGAATCTACTGAGCCAATACCAATGACACTTGTGCTGGCTTCCTTTAAAGGTCTGGAGTACTATAGCCTATGTTTCATAACCATAAATCGTAATATATTACGATTACGGGGACGGAGGCGGGGACGGAGGCGGGGACGGAGGCGGGTGCGGGGCGGGGTGTTCTTGTGTTCAAATACTGCAATTTACTTAAATTGTTATTTAAAATAAGCTCCAGAGCTTCTTCACGTGTATACAAAAAAACAATGTATGTACTACCTTAAAAAAGCAGTCTCTCTACTTTTGTTGATCTGTTTGTAGTCCATCGTCTTTTAAAACCACCGTTTCCTAGTTTGTTTGTTTTTCATGAAACAGCAATAATCGCAGCGAAGGAACGACGCATAGGAGAGAAAATGTCTTACAAGCAATGGACACGCCATTGTTGATGAGTAGAGGGCGCATTTTGAAGACCTAAAACATCACCAAAAACAATGCACTTAAAATGTGTTTGAAATGCTCTAAAAGAAAAGAAAAATGACGTAAAAGTTTGATGAAAACCATTTCAGAAAACCAACCACTTGAAATTTGATGAAAGCAAACTTACGATGTTGGATATGTTACTGAAGTAATCGAGGGTTCTTCCATTCGTCAAGTGAAGTCAGCTTGCAGACTTTTGGTTCGGAGTGTTCTTTACCAGGTAATCTGCCTTTACCCTGAAATCGGCCGAACCGACAATGGCGCTTATAGGCGTCACTGGAAACTAAGGTCACATACAACGGCTGGCATTATAAGTTCTGAGCGGAAAATTCGAATAGGCTACTCAGGAAGTCTGTGGAGATCATTATTGACATTTCATTAAAATTCGCTCCCTGTTGATGACTCGTGAGCGAGAATCTCTGGGCCTATTAATTGGATTCTGGATCAGTTTTGAATGTTCACAGCAGCATTACGTAATCTATCAGTTTTAATCAATAAACCATTGATAAAAGGTTTTCGTTTATAATTTTTAAATTTATTTATATTTTTTTTAATTTAATACTTAATATTCTAAATTTTTAATACAATACTGAATACAATGAACTGTTTAGGCGAATGTTGAAAAATTAAAAATCAGCATTATGGAACCGTTAAATGACACCCTCCACCCGAGTTATTTTAAGTATATCGCACTTTATGGAAGCTACCTCTACCGTTGTCTTTTATTTGGAGCTTTTCTGAAATCCCAATACTATGAAATTCCGTCCTTAATAATTGTTCTACAAGACAATTACACAAACCACTAACTTCTGGATCGTTAACACAGTCCATTTTTTACAAAACCAAAGAGAAGCGTAACTTACGAAGGACCAGAGACTGACTGTTCACTGCAATATTTTGCGGTGTCTGCCGACCGTCCAGACGCGCATCCTCCTCTCTCCCCACCCTTGAATCATGAGGAGCCCTACGTTATATTGCGACTGGCATGCAGTGCCTTCGCCTGCGCAAGCAAATTTTCTGAAGAGTGTTAAGAACTGTTCGAAACTTCTCACACTACTGCACTTCATAGCGCTTACGGATGCGGAAGACTGACTGGCTCTCGGTAGCAAAAGAAAGTTCTTTTTTGGGTCGCATCTGTTTTAAAGCTTTGAAAATCTCAAAAAGTTTTTAGAGGATTACCAAACTTCTGAAATCCTTCTTATCCTCTTGGAATGCCTGAGTGTACGGGCGGTGTATGGGAGATGCATGCTGGCTGAGCCCCCAGAGGCTGAATGGGCTGCAGGTGCGTGTGTGTGAGTGGGCGGGTGGGCGGCCGTGACGCAGCGGGCGCGCGTCGGCTTTCCTTTTGCGGCCGCGACGCGCAGCACCGCCGCCCACGGCCCCCGCCGCCACCGCTCTTCCGGCCACAAGGTTAAGAGCACTCGCTGGCCCCCTCACACGCTCCTCGGGGCGGACCCCGCCAATCTCTTTTCTTCGCCTTACTATGTTTACGCAGTAAAGAGAAAGTAGTGCAACTCTGCGACATAAAGCGGCGATCTTTCGACAGAACAATTCATTGCTGGATCCTAGTAACGCAAAAGTGGATACATCCTATTCCTGTAATAAATAGAACCCGGAAGTTTGGCAAAATCATATTGTTTAATTTTTACGATTTGATGACTTTTAACAATAGGAATCACATCATTGTACTACTTCTAATACTTCCATTTTTCCTTTTTTTTGTCTATTTAGCTTACGATACCTATTTTTCATACTTTGCGTTATTTTTGCTTTTTTTCTTCTCCTTTCGTTATTATTTTCCCTGTTTCCTCCTGGTACTGCTCCCAATCAAGCTGCAAATGTACCTGACAAGCCTGGTCCACACGAAGGCACGGTCTTGTTTCGTCTTTCTGTGAGAGCGGAGGCTCCAGGGTCAGGGAGTGGTAAAAATCTAAATGAGCAAGGAAGATGATACCAGTCAAGGTTGTTTTTTTATACTGATGCCGTCTGGCTTTGTTCACGCACGAGGAATCTCTTCCTATATTTGAGTATGTTCTCCGATTCCTTTTGATGACATAGCTCTTCTACCCTATTGGATGTTGGAGTTTACACAAACGTGAAGAACGATTCCGTTTTCACTGACGCCATTTCAACATTCACACGGGAGACCACAATAGCATTTCGTAGAGACGGCGATGCTAATAAAACAAATTAGTCATCGTATCGGGTGGTGTTTTGCAATCAAGATTATGAAGAAATTATCGTTCCCTTCCACGTACGTGCTAATATACATTTTTTGAGTCAGAATAAAGATGTGAATCATTTGAATAATTAAATTTTTACACATATTCCTTTTATATTATGCTTTTTATTTGTTTAAATGCCTTTTGCTCCTCTCCTTTAGCCAGAATAAATGAACTTTTGCTTGCCTATTTTAGTAAAAATACATCCCTTTTTGCCTACCTATTTTAGGAAAATAAATGCCTGGGCTCTAGTAATAAATTACTTCCTCTAACACATTGAGTAGTCAGAATCCACGTTTTATGGGTTGTTGATATGGAAAGATCCACTGACGGCCAAACATCTTGGCTGCCTGGCTGTCGGACTGCGGTCAACGCTAGTGCCCAAACCGTTCAACGGATTTTTTCCAAAATTAATACTCTTCGATCGATCTGAACGAAATCAGGACCTTACGAGTTCAATCACATTTTTTGATTTTTGAGGAGCACTTTACATAACGCTCAACATTTTCAAAATTTCCTCACAAATGGCTACAGTATAAACTTTGCCCTGGGATAGCATAAATAACGCTCGAAAATGGTGGAGGTCGCCTTTTATTGAAATCTGAATTTTAAAAAATTGAAAAAGTTCAAAATAAGTTTCACGTCTTCCTACAACTACAATATTGAAGATATAGATTTTTTTTAAATGAAATCTGTTGTTCAAAGACATCTTAAAATAAGGACGTGTGCAATTTTTCGAAAATATGAGTGGTTTTCGTGCAATTTTCTTGAAATTTCGCAAATTATTTTCCCAAAACGGCTCCATTTTTTTCTCTATTTTTTTTTGGAGAGAGTAAAGGATACTTAAAAGATGGCGCAGGTTTCATTTTCGTTGAACTCCCGGAATTTACTAAAAATACGTAAGTTAGAAACCATGGGACGAATCACTAGTATTGAACCGTGGGAAGAGTTGAGTGTAGCTGTGCGAGTGATGATGTAGCGGGAACGTGCTTGGCGTGTTGAATTTCGGCGCAGAGAAATTTTTTTTGGAGGTTCATGGGCGGCGCGGAAAAATACTTTTGTAAGTTCATGTAGTAGTATAATATTGAGTAGTCTTGACAATGCGAAAAAGTGTGTGCTATCGTAGCAGCGCTAATTTTAGCAAGTGAGGTAAATTGAAGGGGTTCGCTTCCTAGAGAGTGTCACGTGACCTACTGGAAAAGTACTCAATTGCCTTCCCCGGGGACACGGTAGCCATGCAGCGCACCCAACCAGGTATCTCCCACCAGCGAGGCACCGCCCCAGCCGGGACAAGCTCCAAGCTCTCGACCGGTCTCCCGGAATATGTGGTAGTGTAGTGCATGTTAGGGTAAGTGTGTGTGTAAGGGGAGAGGATACGACAAGGAAGAGGAGCACGTATCCGTAATTTCTTCCGATTATTTTCATGCGGTTCCCGGACTAGTATCTTAAACTACGAACCTCGCAAAAGCTTGTTGAAAGACACAAAAGTTGAAAATTACCGAAAAATAATTAATTTCGTCCACTTTGCATAGCACTGCGTTAATCATTTGATGGCCGTCTTGATAAGTTCAAAATAATTGCAATTGAAAAAACTGCAAAGTCGCACGTTGACTTCAATGAATCAGAAAACTGGAATAATATAAATGTATATAATAGGTCTTTGAAAATCATCTAGCTTCATTTTCTCACGCACTTAAGACACACGCACAAAGTTCAATGAAATATATATAACAGTTCAAATATGATCTTTTAAAATAATTCACATTTAAGATGCTTTGCCTTGCCTCAGTCGCTCTCATCATAGTACTGTCTATTGCTACCTCTTTAAACCTCTCAAACTTCTTTGATCTTCATGTCATTAAAGCAGTTATTTGTCTTTTTTATCTTCCTACCTTTTCACCGAAAAAAAAATTTTAAACGAGTGTCTGACCCAGTGTTTAAATTGTAATTTCTTTTGTTCCATTACGTCACCTCCCTGAATTGTTTCACTTCCCTACCTTCTTTCACTATGTAGTAGTTTGTTTGGCACTTCGTCTAGATCCTGTCTAAGTTTTTTCTGCCTTTCTCGTGTCAGATGACTTGCTGGATTCTGAAGAGGAAACTGTCGAGTGTCGGTAGCAGGAGATGCTGTCAAGGCAGGCTAAGTGGCTGCGCAACTGCTAGCCAATCTCTAATGGATAAACTTTACTCTCCTTCTAATATAATGTTCTTGGGTGCTACTTTCAACAATACCCCTTTGGTTGCAGCGCCGTGTTAGCATAGAGGCGCATGTGGCACTTGCCACGGGCCTCGGCCGCGGGCGTTTCTCGAGGACTCGCGCTCTGTGACGATTTGTAAAAGTTCCAGAAACTTCGTTCACAAAAAACGTTTTCTTTAATATAGTTTATTTCACTTATCGCGAGATTTATCAAAATAAATTGAAAGCGGTGGAAATTAGTAGAAAGAACCCTTTTAATTAAAGGCAATCAGTTTTACTTTATTTTAGCAAAAATAATAGTAATTAATTTTAATAAAGTTAATAGTTTTATTTCACACTCATTACTCCTTCATCCGTCTTAATTTTAATGAACACACTGCTTTCCTAAGGAGGATCCTCTCAATCTAAGAAGTTAAGCGAAGTGAATCGAGATCCGGAACAATGCAATGACAAGCAACAAATGTATCTGTAAAACATAAGTATATTTACATATTTATGAAAGAATAAATTTGTTTCATATGATTTTGGGGGTCCTCTTTCCCTGCGGGACTCTAAGCATGTGGTGGCCTAGCCGTTAGACCAATCTTTCTACTCACCGTCCGATGAAGACAATAAATGCGCCAGTCCGTGACCTTCCGCGAGCAATGCATCATAACTGCAACAGCTTTCTGTTCTGGATCCTTATTATACGTTCTGTAGAATGAGGCAGGAGCATGTCTTCTCACTCTGAAAAATCCAACATTTGTTGTATGTTTACTCAAACTATTCAAGACAATTACATTTTGTTATATTACGTTCAAACGAGTATTCCAATTGTAAATCTTTATTGGTTCAAACAAAAGATAAAAGATAGTATTTTATAAATATTTATGCTATATCTTAAGAGAAAAGTTTGGAAAGTTTTAGCAGCCAATTTGAATTTAAAAAGTATATCCCCCAAATCAAATTTCACCAACCGGGTTTCCAGCTGTAGGCTTCTTTATCCTTGTCACGATTTCCATAGTTCCTTTCTGACGAACGATTTCGGCGCTTGCCTGTGCAGTGCGCTGCCTTCTGGAATTCAAAACACCACTGCGCAGCGCGCAGTCGCAGCAGTGGCTCCGGAGTCGCTCCTGAAAAGCAAGCATAAATCGGGTGTCCATTCCATCCGTGCATGCATGAAGCTCGCTCATTGATTGATTGATTGATTGATTGATTGATTGGTGCTTCAGAACGCCCTTGGGCCCACGATAATTTGAAGGCACCCTATTCTTACTTTCACCGATCTCCCCCCCCCCCGCCACATACATGCACACAATTTAAAGACAAATGTTAAAAATACTAAACTTCTCATCAGTGTATGACATTCTTGCATCAACCAGCAATATTCTAAATTATAAATATGATCCCATGATGCGCGACACATCACTCAGTTATGCTAATTGTTTGCTTCGTATAGTTCAATCATACATTACTTTTGTACGCGTTTTTTTACACTATTTTTTAAAATGTAGTATTGAATATTTTTAAGAACTATCGGGGTCCTTGAATATTGGGAACCCTGGGTCCCGGCCCTTCGGGCCCGTGCGTTAACACGGACCTGCTCTTATGGATGAGACCGTGCCGAAGTCGAACTGGCACAGTAGTTCACAGCACAGTACTGTACTGTTCCACAGGGTGCGCCAATGGCACTATCTTCTTCGCGTAGACTATCTCTCGGTCTGAATGGCCCCGATGTTCTGGTATTTCGTACATCTTTCCTGGTGCTTCACACATGGAGAGGCGGCGAACACAGTAGGCGTAAGGCCCCTCCTCTTCTTCTCGTACCTTTCTTCAGCGAACTCGCGAAGCTCTCAACTCTTGAGATTACTGTGGGTGCTCAGGCTTTCAGGCTGAGTTTTGTTCTTATTTTTCTTCTTCTCGTCCCCTTCTTCTTCTTCTTCTTCTTCAGATTTCCAAACTTTTTTCTAGTTTACACGTAATTTCTGTTATATGTTGAAATAAAATAACTCATATAGTTTCTTGATACAACTTTTTTTGCCGGGGGCTACGTTTCAGCATTGCCCCGGGACCAAAAACGTCTAGCTCCGACACTGACACCACCATAGAATTCCTTACCGGCCCCCACTGAATACAAGCGCTATTAACTAAACCTATACCTTTACTGTAGGTACAAAAAAATTGATCCTGAAACGAAATATAAAATTATAATAATATTATTTTTATTAAAAATCCAGTTTTACAACTCTCGAAATTTTCCCTGTCTTCTGACGCTTCAAATTCCCTGGTTTGCCCCTTTTCTCGTGTTTCCCGAAGAGCGGCCGCCCTGTTGGGGCTGTGCGCAGGGCGAGAGCGAGAGCGAGAGCGAGGGCGAGGGCGAGGGCGAGGGCGAGGGCGAGGGCGAGGGCGAGGGCGAGGGCGCGGGCGCGGGCGAGGGCGAGGGCGAGGGCGAGGGCGAGATCGAGGGCGAGAGCGATGGCGATGGCGAGGGCGATGGCGAGAGCGAGTGCGAGGGCGAGGGCGAGTGCGAGGGCGAGTGCGAGGGGCGAGGGGAGCGAGGGCGAGGGCGAGGGCGAGGAGGGCGAGGGCGAGGGCGAGGGTCGGGGCGAGGGCGAGGGCGAGGGCGAGGAGCGAGTGCGAGGAGGGCGAGTGCGAGGGCAGAGTGCGAGTGCGAGGGCGAGTGCGAGGGCGATGGCGATGGCGAGAGGGCGAGGGGCGAGGGGGCGAGGAGGGCGAGGGCGAGTGCGAGTGCGAGGGCGAGTGCGAGGGCGAGGGCGAGGGCGAGGGCGAGGGCGAGGGCGAGGGCGAGGGCGAGGGCGAGGGCGAGGGCTAGGGCTAGGGCGAGGGCGAGGGCGAGGGCGAGGGCGAGGGCGAGGGCGAGGGCGAGGGCGAGGGCGAGGGCGAGGGCGAGGGCGAGGGCGAGGGCGAGGGCGAGGGCGAGGGCGAGGGCGAGGGCGAGGGCGAGGGCGAGGGCGAGTGCGAGTGCGAGGGCGAGGGCGAGTGCGAGTGCGAGTGCGAGTGCGAGTGCGAGTGCGAGTGCGAGTGCGAGTGCGAGTGCGAGTGCGAGTGCGAGTGCGAGTGCGAGTGCGAGTGCGAGGGCGAGGGCGAGGGCGAGGGCGAGGGCGAGGGCGAGGGCGAGGGCGAGGGCGAGGGCGAGTGCGAGGGCGAGGGCGAGTGCGAGTGCGAGGGCGAGTGCGAGGGCGAGTGCGAGTGCGAGGGCGAGGGCGGCGGCGCAGGTGCGTGGCGCGGCGCGCGGCGCCTCCGCCAAATAAGGCCTCCGCTAAGGTACGGCCGCCGTCACGTGACTCATTCCGAGCGGTCTCCGCCTCGCGCGGCGCGGGCAGGAAGCGAGCGAGTTGCGAGCGCAGACGTCAATCGGCCCAAGTGCGGACGGTGACATGTGTGAGCAGCTCAGGGATGCGCCATTATTAAAAAATAACCGATTAATATCTAATCGATATATTTTTATTAGATTAATAAGCATCGATTGATCGCTCTGAATTAAGCGATTCATCTTATAGAATCGATTCATTTTTCACAAGTTTTAAATAATGTGTAAAATGCGTAAAATCTGTCATTTTAAATGTGAAATTAATTAATCGTTTAGTCGTTTTTTAGAAGGTCGTCACGATTTGTTTATTCATTATTTAAATAATATTCATTCCACACACGTACTCATGAGAAACAACTGTAACTCAATTTAAAATGAAAATAATCGTAGAATTTCTATGTAAAGTAACACCTATAATTGTAATCTAACGACGAACTTGATTGAGGATGATTTTAGGAAAATAGGTAATTCTGACTCTTTCTAATTTCACATTGAATATTATACCAGCACTAAAATATTAGATCACACACAGCGAGTTTTCATTTTATTAGTTTTACTAATATGAAATAAATCTTATAAAATAATCGATTGTTGTATCAATCGCAATTAAATCGCCCATCCCTAATGTCTTGTAGCAAGCCGCGAAACACTATAGCAAGCTTCATTTGGGTGATCAGTGCATCAGTTGAGGTCACTACAGTGCCTCCGACCGGCGGGTCCTAGGGTTCAACTCCCGACAGAGGCACGATTTTCGACAATAAATACTCAGCTAAGTCAAGTTCAGCCGCTGACTGGAGGGGATTTGTAGCGGCCGGCTGCTCTGATCGGTAGTTTTCCGTGGTTTCTCTGATGAAGACCTGGCGAATACCGGAGCAGTACCCTAGCAAACGGGCCATGAACCACACGCGATCTTTCCTTCCTCTTCCTTATACTATCTTCATCCGTTACATGTACATGTGAGGTAACGTAGTGCACTTGTACATACACTACGTTACCACGGATGCCGGGGGACCGGTCGGGAGCTTGGAACTTGTCTCGACTTGGGCGGTGCCCCATTGGTGGGAGATGGCTGGTAGGGGAAAACCCCGCTAGCTGACGGGTAGTTCTCGTGAACCGACTCTAATCTAGTGGGGGAAGATCACCGCCACCTTCCGCGATACAAAATAGGGGCTACACTTGCTTGATAAATGATCTTCGCGTTCGGAAACACCAATCAATCAATCAATCAATCAATCAATCAATGAGTGAGCTTCATGCATGCACGGATAGAAAGGACACCCGATTCATCGCTTGCTTTTGAGGAGCTACTCGAGAGTAACTGGGCATAGACGGTGGGTTTGATCCCGAGTTTAGGGTGGCACGGTTCCTTTGGTTCCTTTTATGATTCATTATTTCTCGTGATTCCTATTTTTAGAGTTGCGCGGTTCACTTGAATCACTGGTTGAGTGCTCGAGAATAATTTTGTTGGCATTGATTAATTTTGTTACGCCAAAGCATAACTATAGACAATACGACTACGGGTCAAAGCCATATAAAGCTCTAATCATTGTATTTTCTTATTTCGCGGCACTTTATTTAGCATCTGCCATGAGTTGCCGCTCTGCTTCACATTTCTTATCGATGATTTTGAAATTGTTGCAGAATATTCGATTTTGCAGTGTTTTCTGGTAAATGATTCCGCGTCAGATGGATCGCGTAGCGGAACCTGACGTGGAAATCGACGTGCGAGCCCATACTGGTCTTGTCCAGAGGATCTGAAAACACGTCTTTGGTCCCGTAGCAAACCTCTGAATTTTCAACTTTGCTGGATCTTGCGACATATTACAGGATCGGGGTTGTTGGCCACGTCAACTTTCTTTCAGGGCTGAATTATTTGTTGGCATAGTACCTTGGCGCATTTATTCACAGCAAGTTGAACAAGTAAAATTCATGTTATTATTAAAATTGGTAATGTCCAATTGGTAAAGTTTTGGGGATATATGAGCGCAATCCGTGAGTAGTTTTGGAGCTACGTACATTTGAATTGTTATTGAATTACTCGTATTATGAACTGAAACTGGTGTAATTAACATATTCTATTTAATATTTTTGTGAGTTTCTTAGATTAAGAACTCCAACTTTGTATATTATTTGAAGCATGTCTATTTTCTTTCAGGTTCCTAGAATGGAAAAGCTGCTTGATCTCTGTCTTTCACAGTAGTTCTGTGTAATTTTATAACAAGTTCTTTTTGTAAAGGGGCCTCGGGCCTGACAAATGTCGTTATTTAATAATTCTGTGTACCAGGGATTTTCATCCTTTTTCTTGTTAGATAAAATGTTAGTATCCCTGGATTTGCTGTGACTTATCACGTGCATAACGTTGTCTATTGCGATTACTGGAGTCTCCTCCTCCTTGCCCTTTATCATTCCGTTTAGAAGTTGATGTTGGCTTCGCCTCATTACGACCCCGGTCAATTTAATTAATTATATTAAAAATTTATTATTTAATTGACGGCCGAATTGGTCTTGTTCCCTCGAAATACAACACAGCGGGTTAGAACCAGGCCGCCACGTAGCTCGTCACTCCCCCCTGGGCGTTTGAAGAGAGAATTGATGGAGCATCGTAGGACTAGTAAATGCTCGTTCAAATGAATTACTATACATTTGGAAGAAACCATATTCTATACACATTTATGGAGAAAAGTTTCTTTTCCGTCCTTTTCGTTGGTGGTGCCATGGCTACTGGCACTTCCCTACAAATCGCCACTGCTTGTATGGTATGTAGCACATATCTTGTATGTAAAGTTAAAGTAGTTTACAATTTAATAGCCCCCCCCATATCTAATACTGTAAATCAAGATAAAGAATAAACCAAAAACTAAAAATATCTTTAAAACATTAGTGCAGAGTTATTGTTTACTAGATCAGTTTTTATTTGGCGTGAAAATATTGTCAATTTGTACTTTGTCGCGGAGAAATCAGAGAGCCGACCAATGTCAGGGTAACTTCAATATTTTCTTTAAGTAGTGTGAAACTACATATCTTGACAGAAAAAAATGCATTGGAAAACCGGGAAGAGTCAGAGAAATTTGGTCCAGGAAATGAGTGGCCACCCTGACCCTTTAAAAATACAGCTAACATTAGCTTTGGAAAAGTATCACTGCCGTATGACGGCATTTATTCTTACGCAATGTAAGGCACTTTTGTTCGGTTTGTGTTCTCAAAAGCCGTTGCCAACCTTCACACAATTACACTGTATAAATTGCGATTAGTTACAAGTAACATTTTTAAATTTAAGTTTGCAACACAAAAATGGCTAGTCCCGTAGGTTCCCCCAAGATCCATATTCTTTAGGTCGCGCGGAAATCGTGCGACATTGCGTTCAGTTTGCGCAGTGGCGTCACCAGGACCCAGCCCGTAGTCAACGAGAGGGACATTCAGAATTGATCCCTGGGGAACACCCATTTTCTAACTGATGATTTGAGGATAACCAAGGGAGGCGCGGAAAGATCTTGACGAGAGAAAAGCTACTAGAAACAAACGGAGTCGTCCCCTAAGGCCCCAAGAATGTAAAGTGCAAAGAATGCCGTACCTCCAAGTGGTTTCATTTGCTTTCACTATATCGAAAAAAATTGCTACCAGTTGTTGTCGGAGCATGAAAGAAGTGGAGATCTGTGTGGCAAGGGAGACTGTTCCATGATTGACCTGTGTTTCCTGCAACCGCACTGAAAAGATGCAAGTAGATTCCTTTGTTCCAGGATCCAGACCTGTTTACAATTCGCTCTAGAAGTTTGTATTCATAGCTTGTGAGCGAGATTGGGCGGTAACTTGGAGATTGTTCTGTCCTTTCCTCCGTTAGGGACTGGAATAACAATGATTTCACGCCAAATCTTTGGTGCGTCATGTTTAACTCCATACAAGTTAAACAAGTGAATGATATATACTAGTGGAGCTCGGCAGACGTTGTTCTGTCCTTCATCTCCCTTTCTCTCTCTGTCCGTCTCTCAGTCTTTGTGTGTGTCACTCTCTCTACCCCTCTCATCACATTTAGTTGCAGATTCTGCACGACTCTGAGTAGGTGGGATAATATCGAAAAGCGCCGGATCAGCCAAAATGTTCTATAATGTTCAAGAACATCTCATCCTGTTAGATTACGGAGAGAGAAACATTTGAAATTAACACAATTTAGGGAATTAAAAACAAAAATTTCAGTTTTTAATGCCCTAGAACACTTCATTTAGGAGTTATTTAACGATATGGATTTTAAAAAAATGCTGCCGAATATTACGGGTTGCATTTCACATGAACATGCTGCATATCTGCACATGATACTGCTGCATAACTGTTTCCATACAATTAGAGACTATACTAAGCATCACAAGGAAAGTAACATTGATTTTAACAGTGATATTTAATGTATTATTTACCATTTGGACTGTATAATTCTAAACAATATGTAACAAGTATTGTATCGCAGCTTCTGGGTCAATGACCCCCATCTCGATCCAGTTTTTCGTCCAGTTTCCCTGATGCATAGAGCAAATGCTAAGATGGCCCCTTGTTTTGCTTCTGGACATAGTTGACTGATCAGTTTCCGCAGTGAAACTGAGCAGCATAAGGTCATCAGTAAGCTCCCCTACCTTCACCTTAGGGGAGACTTCTATGGCCTTTGGCCGACGACATTTGTTTCAAGCTGCCTAGTGCTGGAATTTTGTGGCACTGAGGCGATATATTCTTTTACACAAGGGAATTAATTTCCTGGACGTTGTATTTCCTAGTACATTCATTACAGCCGAGGTTCAAACCCAATCTTCTAATGCTTATTTGTAATGTAGTTAGTGAAACGGAACCAGTGACTTCATTTCGTTATAACCGAGGGTTCACTATAACAGTATTCGACTGTATACATATTTTTTAGTCTATCATGACGAGCGTAAAAAAGACGAAACAGCAACTGGTGTTTCACGTGTATGTAACTGCTCACCAAGGTCGCGCAGCTCTCCCTGCTAGCACGTGCTCGGGGCGTTGCAATATCTGTTAAATACGGAACGCAAAAAATCAAAATAACTCGAAATAATGCTTATCTAACATATCACAATATGAATATAATTTGATTCTTTTTCGCTCGTCATGATAGACAAAAAAAGTATGTACAGTTCCATCTGAAAAAAAAAACAAAAAACAGTTACCTGAATATCTCGAAAAATGCTTACAAATGATAAAATAGAAATGAATGCATGTGTTAATTTATCTCCATTCCCTCATGCACTTTCGTGAAAATTGATTTGCAATAACTTCCACCGTTCAAAACCTGCAGAAGGGTGACTCATCCTGTATTAACCAACATCCATTTTTATATGTTCAGATTTTGCTACACCAGTTGATTTCTTAAGTGTTTAAATTTCTTTTCAATTTCACGTTCATTAGGAGGAAATAAAAATAAAATATCCACAAATTAGTATTTTCATATTGAGCATTATTAAGAATATTAATCTCAATTTTTCTACCATTTTGGCCCTATTTCTTATAATATTAATAATAATAATAATAATAATAATAATAATAATAATAATAATAATAAAAGGCAATTTCAGTTTCATCAATAATATAAGTTTTAGTTTGTTAATCTTTTAATTATATGGTTTGTATTTATGTACATTTATATGTATTATATGTTTTGTATTTATCTCTAATTTCATTATTTAATATAAATTATTAAATTTCATTATTTAATATTTATTCATTTTCTTAAACATGTAATTTTTAATTTTACATCTTACCCTCAAATGCAACTTTTTCTAGGTTTGTTTCTACATTACCTTCTAATGGTTTTCTTTGATTTTTGACGCTCATCCTTTATACTGAGAATGAAGGTATTAAGTATAGATTTCATACATGTACTTCATAAATGAAATTCCAATTCACATTACTTATAGTGTCTAACAATTTTGTGTAGTTCATTACTCTGCTACCATCTTCTGTTATATTATAGATTTTTTTAATATTTATATAAAAATAACTTATATTTAAATTATTTACGGATTCAACAGGAATTACTTTTGTGTAATGTTCAATCAAATAAAAAATATACTCTAGCTTTAATATTAGAATCATTCATCTTTCCAAAAACATGGTCAAAACATGAGGAATTGCCAGTTACTTGTGTAGGTGTATTTATATAAGACAATGTCCAATTCAGACATATTGCTCAGATATTCCCCAGTTTTGATATCTTTGAGAATGTCTATGTAAATATCCCCTAATATGAAGTGATTTTTAAGAGTTTGGTTTTTGTGTAAATAGTTGTACAAATCATTAATAAAAGTTTGAACATTAACCTCACGGGACCTTTTTATAAAGCTGTAAAGAAAATACTATCTTTATCTTATTATTTCTGTGCAGATAGTTTTAATGCGTTCATTTATCTCAGAATTTTTGAAGTTCTTATTACACTCTTAATGCACACAGATCCATCATTTTAATTTCCCCACTATTTCCAATACACAAGCTATAGTTTCTATCTTGTAGAAACTGGGCAAATTTATTTTATAGGTTTCCGTACAAAATATAATATCTGGTTTTATATCCATTGCACTGATTATCACTTTGGATTATCAAAACTTTTATTTATACTTCTAATGTTTACATGTGAAACTTTTAAACCCAATTTGTCAATTAACTATTATTTAGATCACAAATCCTCTCCAAAATATTTGTATTTACAATACCAAGTTTATTTTCTAAAAACCCAATGTGTTAGGATTTATATCAATAATAAAAAAGCGTCCTTGCAATCACCAGTTTTTTAAAATTTGTTTCACAAAACTCTCTGTCGAAAAAACAATGGTTTCTCAATCTTCCAGTTTTAAATTTGTCATTGGACTTATCAAATTGACTACTAACTTTGCTTTCGTGTTTCCCCACGTAGTATTTATATGCGGAATTATTTTGACAATATTTCGTGCTGATTCCATAACCATTAGATTAAAAACACCTACTTATAGTACATCATCAAAGACATTGTATCCTTGCCATTCCATATAAATTTAACTTATTTTCATTATTTCCTCGAAATTTCTGGGCAATAATCTCATAAAAATATTTAATGGTCATTTAGGCTTATTTTTTTGTCTGGAAACTTTGTTATCATCAATACCAGAGTGTTTGAAGTTTTGCTTTTTAATTATTTCCATTTCTTCATTTATATCTAAAATGACTATTTTAATTCTCAGATTTCTCATTTGTTTTGTTCTAATTTCACATGTATTACCCTGTACTTAATTCAGAAGTTAATTTGTCACCAGAGCTTACATTTGCATATCTTAGGAACACCATTCCATCACTTTTCTTTTACCAAATTAACAATTTATCTGACTTGTTATAGTTTCAATTATTTCTCTTTCTTTGTTTTTTACTTTTTGGATGAATATAATTTTATTACCATTGACTGATGTTAAGGCAACAAAATTTTTAGGTTTCTCAATTCAGTCAAACCTTAAATGGAATGTCTATTTAAATGAATTGAACACAAAATTAAGTTCATTATGCTACGCGTTCAGAACTCTTTCAAATTCAGTCAACCTTCATACTGCTCATTGTGTATATTTCGAGATAGTTCATTCCTGCCTGAGATAATATTCTGGGGAAATACATCTTATATCTCCCAGACTTTTAAGTTACAAAAACAAATTGTACGCATAATAACCAAATCCCACCCACGTGATTCTTGTAAGCCTCTCTTAATTAATCTAGGAATTTTGCCATTACCTTGTCTGTTGATTTGCGAATCAGTGGTTTTTGTCAAAAATGACTTGCTTAAGGGCGGGAATATATTTTCAGAAAACGCCGACATCTATTACTATAACACTCAATGTAGAAATCATATTCATCAGGTGACGGTATCAACAGCTCATTATAAAAAATTCACATACAATACATGTACATTATTTTTCAACACTTTGCCAGATGACATTAAACAATTAAATTCGATAGAAAAGTTTAAATCCCAAGTGAAATCATTTCTGCTGCATAACTGTCTCTATACAATTAGAGACTATACTGAGCATCACAAGGAGAGTAACATTAATTTTAACCATGATATTTAATGCATTATTAACTATTTGGACTGAATAAATCTAAACAACCTATAGCAAGTATTGTATCACAGCCTCCAGGTCAATGACCCCCATCACGATCAGGTGTTTTGTCCAGTTTCCCTGATCCATTGAGCAAATGCTGAGATGGCTCCTTGTTTCGCTTCTGGACATAAAAGTAACTTCATTATCTGTGCACATCTTCTAGAATTCAGTAGGAAATATAGTTATTCAAATTATCGTTTCCATGTTGTCGCGGCAGGAAGTATTATCTCTTGACGAAGGACGTGATAGATAAGAGCCCAAATTTATTGCTGATTTATCCTTGAATATATATTTTATTACATTGGAGGTTTCTTTTTTTACAATCCTTGCCAAAAAAGCTAATTTTTTTGCTTTCAAAATTCAAATACTATATGGCTTAGTGTAGGGATCACAGAATTTTGAATACGTGCACATAATTCACTTCCCCATAGCACATCACAGACAGTTTTTAACTGTTTTTGATGTAAAATAAATATCAATTTTTTGATTTTTCAAAGCGGTATACTTCCCTATTATATATTAGCAACTTTTCCTCCAACAAAATATCATCTTTTCTCATTTCTGCAATTAAGATTTTCTGATTTTAATTAATTTTTCAAAACATTTTCAACTCTGTTTAAAGGATGTGTGTTTTTATATTTTGTAATAATAACCGTCTGTTTAAAAAAAGTGTAGGGATGAAAACCTACAAAATATTAACTTAATAACAGTCTGACAGATAATCCAGTACAGTATTTCTACTCTTGCAATCGATGTTAAAGGTACAAAGATATCCAATCTAGGGCAATACCATGAAATGCAGGTAATTTTGAGAACAAAATGTTACAATCAATGACATGAAAAGCTTTCAGATCGAAAAATATTTCAATAGGAGCTTCATTTTATCCACTGATAAAGCAACATCTTTAATAAAAGAAAACTGGTGGTGCTAAAACAGCACCTATGTTCTCCCCTTTAATAATGGTTATGTAATAGTTCTATTTATTCCAAAATTTCTTTAAAAATTATGAATGAATGAATGAATGCCTTATTTTTACGTGGCGAGACTCAGGCCATGAGGTCTGCTCTTCCGTCTGACCATGCAAATTTCGTTACGCTCCTTGCACTTACTAGGGGAGAAAGAAGGTATTACTTGGGCGACAAAACAGGCAATTTGAATTTAGCTCAGACGCTTCATTTAGGCTTGAAGATCTTTTACATGCAGTAAATCTACTAACATGGGACAGCCCGCTTCACTTCCCCTCCAAAGGAAGGCATGCAAACGATTTTTTCGCCCTTGAAAATCCACGGCTTCGATTGGGTTTGAACCCGCGAACTTGGGTATAACAGCCCAATACGCTAACCATTACACCATCGCCACTGCAATTATCACATCTCAGTCATCTTTTTAGTAAAACTCATTGGAAATTGTAGGACATTTGGTGTGAAAATTAAATAGTTTCAAGTAACAGATTTCTTTTATTCAAAACTTCAAATCAAAATATATTGCCGGCTTTGAATTCATTTTATAAGGCATGTAGTATATTCACGAACATTCCGATAAGCTTTTTGGTCTTACGATATTCTGCAGTAGCAGTATGTGAAAGTAAAATAATTAAAAGTTATGATTCGATACTGATAGCGTTGGTAAACAAATGCAAATAGATCAAAAAAAATTAAAAGGAATTATTAAACACTGGTGTTGTAATATTCTCCAGATTATGCTTGTTTTAACACAAATTACATGTTACTTCTAGTCTGAACATGTGCTCTATGTGTCTAAATGCTCTATACGTTTTCACACCTAAGAAAACTTCTCCAAATTGTCTTTATTAATTGAAGAACAAACATTTAATTTCCATCTGCATTCAGAATTCAACATTTAAATGGGATAGGGTAGGGATGCCAGAATTTATGAAAACATTTAAGGCATACATTTCTCCCCATTGTAAGACATACTCTGTTTTTCTGTTTTTGATGTTCAATAAAAATATAAATAAATAAATCAAATGAAGCCTCATAATGGTTGCAAGTCAATGTTCAACAAAGAATACATTCAGCAAGAATTCAACAGAATTGCACATTTCATTATCTTATATTGTTGTCATTCAACCATGAACTTCCAAAATATACACCGCTGTATTGTTTACCAAAGCACTTGATGTAGTAATATAAAATTAAAATGTTCAAAAAAATTAATTTTTTCAATTTTTCTTTCATGTAAAATATTTGAAATGAAGCTAATATAATTCAAACCCAATCAATTCAAAGGAAGCACCCCTGGTGGATACAATGTGTTTATTTCGATAGCCAGGAACAGTAGTAATATCTAACTTTCAGAAATTAAACATACCATAATCAGTGATCAAAATTTCTTGAAGTAAAGAAGTAATTTGTTTGTTCTAAATTAAATTTATTACCTTACTACAATCTACTTTATTTTATAAGAATAGCTACAGCTTTCAAACACCTCTCAACTAATGTTCACAAAGCGCAGTAAATTCAGAGCAGGCAATGTTTTTAGTATTCAAATTCCACAAAAAATACTCATATTTTCAAAAAATTTAACAGGACTTCATTTGAAGATTTTTTTAAGAACATATTTCCTTAAGAAACAACAGAATGGCACAGACTTTCTCATAGTTAAATTTCCTTCGCCCCATCTTATCGCCAGCTGCCATCTATCGCCACCCAAAGTAAATTTTGTACGACATTTTTTCAATTTTTTGGTCTCTTAATAGTAGAACCAAAATATTACTTTAAGAATATTAAAGAGTAAATCCTTTTTATAAAAGGCCATTTTCATTGAAAAATTTGGAGCCATTTTTAAGAAAATAGCGTGTAAGCATTACTGTAATTGTGAAATATGAAGCTCTTTTTCACAGAAAGTTTTTGAGTTTTCAAAAAAATTCACTTACAGTCACTTGAGGCACTTAAACTAACAAATGCAATAGTGTTTACACATCGCTGGAAATGTGTATATTAATGGCATGAGAGATATTAAAAAAAATATATTTGTGTAATTTTTGAAAAAACAAATAATATTGTAAAATGAACACGTCATTTTTAACTGTGCTTTGTCTGCGCTAATAATTAGCACTACCTGTTGGTAAAGTTTAAAGAAAAAATTTGAAGTAGTTTTTGAAAAGATGGCGTTTGAGCGTTTCTGAAAATGCGGAGTTTTGAGCTCATTTTAACAGACAACTTTTGTTGGGTTTTTGAGAAACTTAATATAATATTATTTAAAGCACGTGTACTCATAAATACAATAATGTAAACAAATTGCCGCTAACGACAATAACCCGTTAACGATGTAAGAGGCAAGTCAAAATTATATTTTTGTAATTTTTGACAAAAACAAAAGAATAGAGCAATATGGCATTTATGTCATCTTATAGAGCGCTTTCAGCACAATCCCAACCAAAAGTTTAAAGAAAAAATTTTGGGCAGTTTTTGAGAAAATCTGTTTTGTAATTTTTTAAAACTGGTTAATATTGCTTGCAATATTGCACGAACACTACTAAAATTTTCAAAAAAATGTACATGACCTTCATGAAAGAACTAATTATCAACAACACATTTCATTTGAAGGAAAAATCTTAATCTTCAATTTTGTAGTGGTAGGAAGACGGTGGAAAAAATCCAAACTTTTGGAATTTTTGAAAATTCAGAGTTAACGGTGAAAATCAGACCTATGCCACCTTTATAAGCGTATTTAACTCTATTTTTAAAAGAAATTTAAAGAAAAAATTTGGAGCTTTTTTAAGACAATTTTGATAATGTTAAGGAGGCTTCATGAAAAGTGCCCCAAATTTTAAAGAAAGATTTTTAAATTCGCAGCATCTCGAGTGGAGCCAGATTGACCAGGCAATATCCATTTTGGAAAAAATTCTACATACGGTTTAGGCACTAGTGGGGTTCACAGATGGATGGATGTTTTGAAAACAAAAAAAATCTTTTTTGGTGTCACAGGACTCAAAAATTATATTTTCATTGAAATTTCTAAATCGATTTTCCACAACGTTACACAACTTTCTCTCTACCGCAGTAGCGAGAAATTAAAAATGAAAGTTTCTGTATATTTTGATTGGCTACATCCACGACATGACTAAAGAGTCTGGAAACACTTTGTTTTTTCCAAGAAAAATTTCCATTCATTAGTAGAAGAGCCCTCTCTAATATTTATTGGAAAACTGACAAAAGAGAAATTTACTGATAATTCTGAATATCGTTTTTGTTACATTTTTTGAAAAGTGATTTAATTTTAGAGGTTTTGAAAATATCTGGAAATATTCCTGTGCACTTTTTGCTTCTGGCCACATGAAGCACTGAAGAGGGTCACATTGTAGCAAAAGAACTGCCATTAACCCACAATTAAAAATGTTCTCGGATTTTATCAAATTTTACAGGAGTGGTACCAAAGTGTTCTTAATGAAATTTTGTACATTATTTTTTGAAAGAGAGTTCAAATTCATTGAAATATTTCACATATGATATATCATGCGGTGGAAAGTAAGAGGTAGAAATGCTGACAAGTGTTCCTGTATGATTACATCACACAGTGTGAAGTAAGGGGTAGAGGTGTTGAGTTTTAAATGAAAGACCTTTCAGTCACTGGAGAGAGAAAAACAAAATTCTTGACATGAGATTTAAAAAGAAAATTAAAACTGTGTGATATATATCATTTTTAGTGATTTCCACTCTATTACCACTATGTTTCAAGCAGTAGAAGTAAATAAAGGAAACAAACTGACTTCACTTCTGGGTTCCTTCTTTAAATCTTGAAAAGGAGCCTTCTCTAAATGGTCATTTCTCACTGTTACAATACATTTAACTCTATATGAAGTCAAGTGTTTCAAGAAATGGTAAGAAGTTATAATAATTATCATAATATCATGAAAAGTGCTGTGATATTTAGAACCACTGTTTCACGAATTAAGACATTACATGAATCGAATGGATAATTAAAATCACAGGAATTATGCAAGAGAGAAATATTACTCAAAATTGATACCGGAGTTTGTGAAACTTTCATTCAGCTCGAAGTTATCACTGCTTCCTGGAATAACTTATAATCAAGTAAAATATGACTAACAGTTTAATGTAGAAAATGATTTCAAATAAGTTTTGATTTCATAGTAATAAAACTTTCAAAAAACAATTATAACAAAGCTATTTACAAGAGCATTTTTTAAAAACACAATTATTAAAGTTGTAGTGAGTTGAGTTTTCCATGTGTTTGTATTCCGTGTAAGTATTTGAAATGGAAGCTGTACAAGCTGAATTAGCATTGGGATTTGTCAATTTCGAATGGATTGAACACACGTGTGTACTCATTAAAGTATTTTCCTGAATAATTTTGGTTGGAACGTTCCACATAGTTTTGACAGTACATTCTTTGTTCTCTTCACCATCTAATCTTTGCATAATAATTGTCTAATGCGTAATTGTCTATGTGTAATTTCATTTGTAGTTTGTTCTGTCCATTTTAATTTTCATTCTTCACAAAATTCTTGAATTGTTTCCATACACTTTCTCTGTTTCTTTTGCTGTTTCATGGTACTGAATCATTAATAATAGATTATATTTCAGAGTTTTAAACATTACCAAAAGATACCTTTTAATATTATATTGATGCTCACAAGCTATTATGGACCTAAAATTGCTACCTTTATCTTAAAAAGGTAAACAAAGTGATAATCATGTGGCGATAGACATCTGGGACTGGTTTAATTTGAATATATTCTTGCTTAGCATTTGCTACTTATGACATGAGCAGACATGAGTGAAATAGCCTATGTAAGTAGTACTGATTTGAGGAATGTAGCCAATACAAAGATTTTCAACTACAGAGTGCCCTAGTGTTTTCTTAGACTTCCTCTCACTTGCACAGACATAAGGCTGAAATTGTAAAACACAACCATCAGGTATTGCTAAACACCACAAACCTTAATGTACTGGCTTTCCTCTTATGAAATGCTTCATATAACCGCGTCCATAACGTGTCTCCATGGCTTCATCCAAAGAGAAATATGATCTTAGTGGTACTGCTAAATCTTGAAACATTTAATTTAGATGTAAAATGAGTAGCTGAACTTTAAACGTTATTTTCTTCTTTAACAATGTTAGTGTTTTCATTTATGTGAAAGAAACTATGAATTTTGTCAAAAGCAATTCTTGATATAGAATTGAAAATGAGCATTGTTGCTGTCTGGTCTGGTTTCCCAGAACGGAAGTCTGTATCAAGAGAGAAATAGTATAACAATAAATTTATAAATTTCATCATGGTTCAGTTGTATCATTGACCCTCTTGACTAGCCTATCTTGCAGTTTCTTTTGTGAGAATTTCTACCAAATCATCATTTATTACTTCCCAAAAAAGATCAATGGGACTACCATTAGACGTGTAGAGACAATTTTTTTTTTTCAGAAAAAACAATACAAGATTAAAAATAATCTTTCTGAAATAAAAAAAATTAAATGCTTAAATTAGCTGAACATACTATGCACAGTACCTACACAACTCTTCTCTACCGCCTCAAACCATAGTAGGCCTATAATACTGAAGCTCCACGCACAATTCTGCTGATCATACGTAACCAAAAACAAGTTAGGGCTATACTTGCATATTTGTACAAATAAATATTTTCACTCACTACCCTATTAGACACCAACTTCATTTCAAAGAGATGATATTCTGTTACTCAATCACCTGGTCAAACAAATTCTCCATTTCCTATAACATTACTGTTTTCAAAGATGAATATTGCCAAGCTTTGAAAGAAGATGGTACTATTAAATACCCTATAATAATAACAGCCAAACAAATGTAAAATGATAAGTATTAAATTAAAATTAAAAAAAATAACAACAACAACAACAAATGCTATGTGGACCATAGTAAAAAAGACCTTATTAACAATTGACAAACAACACAAGTTAGATATTGAACTAGCCTATGAAAATTAAAAAACTACAAATCCTAAGGAAACAGTGAGTATATTCAACAAACCTTTCTCATAAATTCATAGCCTTGTACACAAAGACAATCCAAACCTTACACCTCAACCACCACCTCTCCTTAAAAATAGAGAGTTTGTGCACACCATAGCAGGCAGCACTATCAAACTTCTGTGCATGCACAGATGCACTAAAGTGATTCCAAACTTGAACTGCGCATGTGCAGAAGATCGATAGTGCTTTAACAATTGTGGGTGCACAAACTCCCTAATATCCCCTCAAGTATGTTCATTGCTGAAACAACAGAAAAGGAAATACTTCAAATCATAAAGAAATAAGGAAAACAAAGCAAGTACTGGGATTGACACCATTGCAGACTAAAACATACAATAATTGCACAATCTTCCCAAACATATTTACAACTGCAGTCGTTAAATATATCCACAAAAACAAATGAAGCAATGAACAAGATGTCATGAATATATGTCATGAATAAACCAATATCACTCTTATCAAGCTGTTCCAAAAATATTACCAAAACTGTTCTATGAAAGGTTGAAAAGCTACCAGAAATACTGTAACACTATTATCTCTGACTCACAATACGGAGTTAGGGAAAATCAATCAACTGAAACTGCTGTATTTACATTTGTAAATCAAATCCTCATGGCAGTGGAGCAACAAGAAATACCTGTTAGTCTCTACCTCGATGTACCAAAAGCCTTTGACAAAATAGATCAGAATTCTGTTATCAAAATTAGAATCTTACTGAATTCCAGGAATTGTGTACAAGTAGATTAAAACAAATCTATCTGATAGATAACAAATAGTTGGGTCAAAAGGCAATGAAATAAAATCATCACACTGAACCAAGAACTGTGACCTATGGGATCCCACATGGATCTACACTAGGCCCCACTCTTTACTTGTAAATGATTAATTATATTAATATATTAAATTATATTTGTAAATGACCTTCCATCAGTAATGGAAAACCATAAAACAGAACTATTGACTAACACAATATTTAAAAGAACATTAAAATAATACTGACACTAATATAAACTAATATAATACATTCATATAATATTCAAAGGAAAAACAACTGAGGCCCTACAAGGCAAACCCAACTCAGAAGACAAACTAATTCAATGGATCCACCAAAACAAGCAAATTATAAACCCAGACAAAACAATCCCAATGCCCAATAACTCGCACTTAACAAAATAATACTCACCAAATTTATCATGAGAATGCAACAGCATTAGACAAGCACAGAAAATAAAATTTCTTGGAATCACATCTCATCATACAATACAATCATAAGTTGAACTCACACATAGAAGATATTAATTTAAAATTGAGCAAATTCAATAATACTCTTAGAGTAATAACAACGAACAGCACCACTGAAACCGTTTGAACAGTGTACTATAAATGTTCACTCAATTCTCAAATATGGAATAATAATCTGCGCCAAGCACCAGAGGTAAACTAAATTTTCAAAACACAAAAGAGCATCATTTGGACAATAACGCATTCAAAAGGTACACATTCCTATAGTCCCCAATTCAAAAAACACACTTCCACTGTATTGTACATTCATTTATGAAGTCCCCATGTTCATAAAGAACCCAACTAACAATGACATCTTACAAATTTAATTGAAGCTTACACTCATACAAATCAAGACAAGCATTTAACCTGCATAAACACATTATACCAAGAAAGTAATTCTCTACAGAAATATAATTCAACAAATTACCAAATACTTTAGTGACATTACAAGATTACACAGCTTCCAGAATAAACTCAACCACTTCCTTTTGCAGAAAGTTTTCTATAATGTTCAGGAATTCCTTCCTCAGGAATTTCTATGTTCAGGAAATAATTACAAGTTCTGCAATAAGACTTGATGAATAGAAAACCTGGCCAAAACCCTTTCCCTTTTCCTGGGACCGCATCAACATGCACATTATTCACTAAATACAGTCACCCTTTTTATTATTCCTATTGCCATTGCTAAATCATATTTTTTCAAGTAGTGTAACCAATCTAACTCGTCATACACAATTGAAATTGTATAATGTGAATTAATATTATTGTAGTTATCATTATTACCCTTAATTAAATGTACGAGCATACTAATCAATATTCAATTAAAATAAATATGATATCCATGATAAAGAGTAGGCGATACTGAATGTGTCACGAAATATTCGGTAATTTGTAATGTTGTAGTACACAAAATGACTTCACAATAGCTTGTATTATTGTAATACGCAATTTCTATACAAATTCACAATTCCAATTTTTAATCAATTTACGCGCAGTGTACTAATCGATAACAGAATCCACATTCATTGTACGATACAATTCAGAAAAAAAATTATAAAACACAAAAGTTTTATTAAATTTCGCGCATTTAAATGTACAACTTCAATCAAAACATACCATTTCAATACTACGAATGTTAAACGCAGTACTTTAAATGAGTATGTACTAGTATATTCCAGATCAACATCATTGAGTAACAATTCGAGCAATAAAATGGTTCCTGTCGAGTGCTGCTGAGTGTCATAACATTAGTGTTATAACGGATGTCAGACACGATTATCAATGTTTATTGTTTACACCGGATTACTCATGGGAATATTTCATTTTCTCCTATGGGTTTACACTGGCTGGACTACGAAATTGTCGGCAATTTTCATTTGTTCCTAGGAATTAAACACTTTTAAGTGTTAAGAAAATGTAAAAACTTATTTTAGAAAAGTTATAAATAATTTAGAGATTTATTTGCTATTTTATAACAATTTTATTCCATAATACTTTGCAAAAATTGTATGATGTAATTCAGAATTCAAGAAGATGAGAGAACAATTGACTACCACCCAACCAATCCGAATTCACAGCCAATGGAAACGACTGTCTAATTCTGGTGTTTTCTACGATGTTCCACGGGCCCCTGGAAGCGCGGCTGATGAAACGCGCATGTAACACGCCGCCAGCACGCCGCTATATATAAACAGACCGGCGTTGCCTCTTGCATCAGTTAGTTTACGAGAGCGTCCGGAGTTGTGTGGGTGGATTGAAGCTGCTGGAATTTGAATAGAGTTCGCTTGGTGTGTTCAACGAAGTGAAGTTTCTTGTGCAAAATGCTACGTACGGCTTCTCGCAAAATCATGCCGGCGTTGCGGCCAGCATACCAGCTGTCAGTGCGAGATGCGCCCATCAGACATTTTTGGGATTTTCGGCCCTCCACAAGTATGCGGTCTTTGATGCGTGAAATGGAAAGATTTGAGAGAGATTTTCTGGACAGATTTCCTCTCCGGAACATCGCTCCTCGATTTATTCCTGTGGAAGGAAACGAGACCGTTCCGTATCGAGTCAACATTGACGTCAATGGCTTCAAACCTGAGGAAATCAACGTGGCTGTCAAGGATAAAGTTCTCACAATTCGAGCGAAAATGGAGAGAACTTCAGAAGACGGCGGGAAGTTCTATCAGGAGGTATCAAGAGAGATTACTTTGCCTGAGAACATCAAGTCTGGAGAGTTGAAATCCTTCTTGAATAATGACGGAGTGTTGACCATTGAGGCGCCGTACGAGCCTGCTGAAAAACCCAAAGAGATTCCTGTGACTCAAAAGTGAAGAGCAACATTACAACATTGGACTCATTAGATATTAGGTGTGTATCATTCTTTCCAAGTATCAGCTTTCATAAATATCAAATATAGAAATATGTAGATCATGTACTTTCTAGTGTGTAGAAAAGTGTAAAAGACTGATATTGCAACTTGCATGCTTTGTAAGACTTATGAATGTCACAGTAAATTCAAAGAAAGTTTTGAGACACGAGACTGAATGTAGTATTATTAAATGTAAATGACTGAATTGCTTCTTGTTAAAGTTGGCTAAAATGGGAGCTTTGATCCATAAGAAAATATAATCTTAAAAGTTTTGTACTTTTCAGTTTGGTTACTTTGTATTTCTTCATTCTGAAGATCTGGAAGTGTCTGGTCATTTTTTATAAATGTTTGTATTGTTATTTGCAATAAACTGTTCAGGAATGTATGTGTTCTTTTATTTCTACCATTTCACTGTTCTCTTCCTTATTTATTATTATAATTTTATTAATATAGATAGTATAGATCTCAATGTGAATTTCTCAGTGTATTTTAAAATAATGCATTGGAGTAATGCAATTTTATTGTTCTAGCAAGCAAAAGTAAAAAGTTTTTGTATTTTCTTAAAAAAAGAAAGGGAGGGGGATTTGTGTGTATAGATCACACAAAATAATTAGATTGTCTCTTAATTTTGCATTGTTTAAGGGAAGCTCATCTGTTCAGACAGGGTTGTTTTTCAAAGGGCATAATATTATTGGAAGATATAAATTGTTCAAAAGATGTAGCTGCAAACTTTCTGTCACTCCAAAAAATGTTATTGAAATTCTTTTGAGGATTTGTGGACATTTTCATGTAGGAATAATTGTATACCTAAACATTGTATCTGAATGTCATAATTATGCTCTTACATTTAAACTGAAGATTCAATTTGTTTTTAAATTTACAAAATCCAAATCTGGATACATCTTCAACACCTATCCAGAATTTAATTTTCTCTCTCCTTGGGATTCCTATAATATAACTGTGGAATGAAAAATTTTAAAAAAGGATATCAAAATATCTGCAAGTTTGCCAAGTAATAGTGATTAATCCATTAGATGTCTCTATCTAGTGACAATGTTTATATATTTGGAGTTCAACATGAGCAGTAGTGGAAAACTTAATTTGGAGTATTTAAAATTGTCCTTTGGCTTTTTGCCAGATTAAATGAAAAATTTGTGGTACTCAACACCCTAGATCAACAAATTGTAATAATTTGTGTGTTTCTAATTTACAAGTAAACATTAATAAGTGTTGTCTAGACCTGATAAAAATTCTTCTTTATAAAAGTTTGAAGGAATGCAGCTTACTCTAGGTTATTTATTTAACTTTTTTCTTCTGTTCTTCAAAATTTTGTCTTTAAACGGGTGTTGTGTATTTTTCACTATTCAATATTTATTTGTTCATTCCAAATAGTCTGTTTGTACAAGACTTATAACATTGTAAATTGTAGTTCTGCAATTTCTTCACTACAATTTATTTGTCACCCTACTCATCTCAGCAATTGCACTTCTACTTCATGTGAACTACTTTTTATCTATGAATGTCAATTTTACACCCTTGTAAAGCTCTAGGAACTATTATGCTGTCATGAGTATAAAAAAAATGTATTTTTTTCCCTAATGTAATTCTGTAGTATTTTTTATTCCACATACTTTAGACATTATTTTCAGTTTCGTTTTCATCTGCTTTGTTATATGACAGAAGATAGTTCACAAATTTAAACTTTTGTACTTGTTCTATCTTTTGAAAATTATTTTTTCATTTTAAAGCATTTCATACTTCAAATGTCATTGACTTTTGAGTTGCCAATAGGTATATCAAAATAACAGGTAGTAGCTATCAATTGTATAAGTCAGAATAAGCAAAAAATCTTGTTTATTTTAAAGTTTATTTGTAATAGTTTATTACATTTTTGTTTTGTTACTATTAAGAAAGTGCTCAATTTCTTTCTTTTCTCTCAATCAATTCTGAACAAAAATTACAAATTAAATGGAATGAGAATTGATTTTCAACTCCTGTTTGGTTTCATATATTTCTCCATGAATAATGAATATTTTATTCCATTGTCATTACACATTGAGAGGATTTATATCCCTTAAAATCTTGAAATATGCTTTTAAAAATATGCATATATGACCTAAAAATTCTGAAATAAACACTTTAATCTGCAATGAAAATTAACAATATTTCATTTCCTCTATAAACCTTTCATAATAAAATTCAGGAGAAGCAGGCTTGAAATGAAAAGATAAGTTTTTGTGCAAACATAATATAATATACCTTACTTCGCAAGAGAAATAATTGAAGTAAATATTCACCTTAGTGAAGAACATTATATGTCTTGTATTTTTTCCTGACTGTTTAAAAAAAGTGATTAAGAAATATCCTACGTTAGCACAAATATTTTATCATCTATAAAAAAAAAAAAAAAAAAAAAAAAAAAACCCGCAAACTGTGACCAGCTCTTTTGAATTCATGAACACTCACAAATAAATAGATTCTATGAAAGGTGAAGCGTTTTATAGATGTCTCTATTTTAATGAATTATGCAAAATATTACAATTACACAAATGTGTACGAACTGGAAATAATCGGCCAAACGTGCACTAACATATTAACCTATACAGCATCATATTCTAACCAATTGTCAAGAAATTTCACTTAACTAGGCACAGAAGCAACAGACAAAAATATGCAAAATCATAGGAATCTGCTCCCTAGTCATTACAGTCAATTATTTCATTAAATTGAGGTTATTTGAAGATAAACTCTTTAAAAGTATATGCAGCTTGCTCATCTCATAAAATTTTCTTCTACAACATCAATTTCCATGAATAATCAGTTCAGTCATATTTTGTTGCTCCTCTTGCATCAACATATTCTTCTATAAAGCCATACAATGGTGATGTTTACTAATATATCTAATATCTAAAAATCTTGTTAGTTTGTCTTTGGCATGATCAGCATTGCTAAAATTTTCCAAATTCAGATTTTGTTGTGAATTGATTTCTGTAAGAAACTTGTGTTTAAATAGGGAAGTTTTCATTTCACTAAGATAAAACATGCTTGTGTTGATTCCTCTAGAGGTCTCAAAGCCGTGACAAAATCGCCTTGCCAAATCTGCTCTTGTTCCTATGGTTAAATTCATCAACCTTACAGTGATTTCTCAATAACATCAATAATGATTCTTGAGATATTCATCCAGTTTCAAGTGGATCAAAACCTTTTTGCACATGTCTCTTTATTAATTTAAATACAATCTTTTAATAGAAATTGCAATCCTAAGTTGTAGCTAACTTCAGGTGAAAAAATGTCAAATTGTCTGTCTAATTTGTTGATAGGTATATCTATTAAATTGCTTTTAACCTGAATTAACCCATCACCCACATTAAATAGGTTTTATCTTAGATCACTGAAAATCATTCAGGATCAGCACTACTTTCTTGTAAATTACTTTGTCCAGATTCAATTAAAACCCAGGTCTCAAGCCTGTTTTAATCTGCACAAACAATTTACATTGTCAGTTTCATCTTCAAAGTTCTAATGTTGTTTCATATAAATATCTTCTTCAAAAATGCCATGAAGATATGCAGTTTCACTTCAGTGCTTCTCATGAAACAATTCCAAAAAATATCCTAATGGTTTCAAATTATTACAACTGGTGAACTGGACTACGTAAACATATTTTCACAATCAATTAGTGTTCTGAGTAAATTCTTTTTCCACTAGTCTTCCTTTATATAAAACCATCAATTTTATTGTTATTGTTGATCTTTCAAAAACAAAAACCCATTGATAATTAATAACTTTACTGTTAGATGTTAAATCAACTAGTTTCAACATTCATTGTCTTTTAGCTCAGCATCCTTTGCAAATTTCCACTTTTCAACATCACCTCTTTGTAGTGCTTTACTATTATTCTTCAGGATTTCTGTTGGTTTCTTTTGTCTTTTACTGTATTTAATCTTGTTATGTTGCTTATGAGGACGTCACTGGTGCTAGTTTTAGGTTCTGAAGGGCGAGGGCTGGTCGGGGCCCGCACATGTTTTTACCTGAATAAAATTTTCAAGTACTTTGATTGTAACAAGTTTTCTTGCAGCAAATTATTGTAACTAATATTTTATGAAAATTACAAATATATACCTAAATTCAAGTATTATAAATTACTTGATAACAAACACAAATCACAATGCCATGTTTTGTGCTTTAAATTTAGTGAAATCATAAATTCCGTTTTGAAAATCAATTAAATTAAATACTTATCATTTTCAATGGTCATAATAGATAAGCAATTTTATTTTTCTTGATTCACGGCAAATGAGCAGCTTTAAATTTAATATATAAAATATTCAAATAATAAAATTTAAAAAAAAATTATCTGTACTTAGGGGACTTCTTAAAAAGTGGGGCCCAAGAACCCCTTGGATCCAAACCTTAATCAAGCACTGGAGATCGCAGTAATGAAAACTATTAATTTGTACTGCGGGAAGTGTCTTATTTCTCCCACCATTAACATTAACATGCAATTATACACAATCTAGAATTAGGAAACGATTTAATTTTTGAACTAAGTGTCTTAATTAACATACCACAATAATTAATAAAAAATCATGTATATTTTTAAAGTTTGTGAAAGTTCTCATTAAAATCAATTATGAGAAAATAGAAACTATGCATAAATTCTAATTAATAGACTGTTTCATTGCTGTCAACAAAGTTCCAATTTTTTTGTATAATTAAATTCTAAACAAAAATTACAAATTCAGTAATATGAATGAGGATTCTCAACAATGTATTTTGTGGCATTCAAGAACATTCTCTGCAGGAATTTTCATTAGTAGAAATTATGACCTGCTCATTTAGGAGTATTATTGTAAAAAAGTGCATTGGATATGGACTAAACTTAATTTTGTTTCCTTGTTTGCCTCAATGTGGGTTAAATAAACTCAACAATAAACATCTTTGTTTTGTGTCACTGTCATGATATTTAATGCTTTCATAACATTCCTTTCTTTTACTTGCATTTTATATTTTTTTGAGTCTGAATTTTCAGACCCAGAAAGGATTAGGGATCCCTCTATGTAACATCGCAATCCAAATAGTATTTCTGTCAATTCTATCAAATGTTGAATCCATCTTTGTAAGTATTTGGAATTTTAAGGTCGGATTAATTCGACTTTTGTCAGTTTGCGGTGTTTCCAAGCATGGGCCTTGTTTTTATTTCTTAACCTCACCTGGGGCTATGGGGGACATCTGGCAAGCTTTGATTTCTTGGCTGTCTGGGTGTCACCTCGTCATTGGCTGAGAGGCTGACATTTCGCCTGTCATGTCGCAAGCTTCCTCCTGGACAGCCAAGAAATCATGGACTTGAGCCACGGAAGCTTACATTTACATCTAGCAAGCTTGATGAATTCCCATCATCGTACCTAGCTTATTTGGCCTGACTGAGCCTTCTTTCATCACACAGTTGAAGAAACTAAGACAATTTGTAATACAAAGCTACAGCTTCATTTTTGCTCCATCTGGGAATCAAATCCAGGACCTCCAGCTAGCAATACCGTGATTCTGATTTCTTCATAAACTACGCAATATTTAGACAATAATTAACAAAAAGCATGAAAATGCAAGAAATTTGAAATTGTTTACGAGGAAGATACTAAACTAAGTTACAACAAGAAAAATTGGTGTTAGTTTCAGTTATATTAATGTTGTTCAATTGTAGTAGAACATAGCATTATTCTGAGATTTGATCCAAAAGGTAACAATGTCTGTTAGTATAAAAAAAACATGGCACTAAGATTATTGAATTCTGTATCACATGACTCATTTTGTGTAGCATTTGTAATTGTTGTTTGTTTTTAATTTTCTTGTATTTACAGTACAGTGGAAGTTATGCAAAATACGATATCAGGATTTTAAGGGAAATACATGTTTTGGGAGGTCCATGAAAACAAGTGAGTGCATTTTTAATGTCTGTTACTGGTGCCTAAACTGAACACCAGATTTTCCGGAAAACAAATATTCTTTGACACTTCTTGCCATTTTCAAGACCCTGTGATGTTGCAATGATTCTTTTAAATGTTTATGAGTACTGGGAGCCCCTGAGGAATTTTCAAAATTTTCTCAAAAATGCCTCAAAATTTGTTTCTTGAATTTTTTTCTCTTCTTGTACCTGAAGTGATAAAGATAAGTTTTTTCTATTTATAAGTAAATTGCTCTGTATTTATGTATATTTGTGGGTTATTTAAGTAATATCACAATCAATTTCCACACGTGATACATTAAACTTTTTGTACTGCAGGAGATGTGTGACAGTCTTGCTCATATTATTTTGATGTTTTCATAATCCTTTGCTCTGACTGGTGCGAGACCTGTGTCTTTGGTCTATGATTGTAACTGAGGCTTCTGCCTCCCAGAACAATAGAACTATCATCAGGACAGGCCAACGAGCGTATATGTAATGGTACAGGATCAAGATAGATCTAAGAGCCACCTTAGCATGACATTTCCACCCTTTCAACACAAAGGGCAATACACTGCAATTTTCAGTTAGTTCTAAATAAATTAAATGAAGAGCATAAACATGAGCACACAGGGGGGGGGGATCCAGATGGCTGTGGTCCCCCTCACAATTTTCAGAGCTTTATATATAATAAAACATTTTATTTCTATGAACATGTCCAATCTCTGATTTTCTCCCTTTTTTTACCTGTCAATTTGTGGAATTGTTATATGATATTTGGGGAAGAGGCTCCTTGTGACACCTTGCAACAATGTCGATGAAACATGGACCACCTTTTTTGGCTCTTGGGCCAAATTACCATTGTGAATCAAAGTCAACAACCAGACCAAATCATTAAATAAAATAAATTAATATTAAGTAAATTAAACAATTTTCATAATTCATTTATTTGTAATAAAATGCTTTGGTGTAAACCTCAAATAAATTTTACAATGTAACGAACAATATGAAAAATCAGTGTGATGATAGGCCTAGTACTTGATCTACAAGACTGTCAATATTGACTTTGATACCTTTACCTTGTCCCAATTTCTGATTTAGTATATTTCATCTTTAAAAAACTCTTCAAAAGTATGTGTACAAAGAAAAAGAAAAAGGATATTTCTTGGTATAACCTATAAACTTGCAAACTTTTCTTACACTACATAAAATTTATAAAAATCCATTAAAGCAATATTCTTAAATTGTGATTTTGGTACTAAATCGAATTTGAAGCTCAATAAGTTCCATTAGCAATTTACTGGCACACTATTTATATCAGTATCTATTGGACAGCAAGTATAGTAAATATGAAGTCAGCAAATCAAATTGCTCTTTTGGTGATATCAGTTCATCTCCATAACAATTATGAGGGCTATTTGCATGAACTACTAGAGTAGGAAAATAATAAGTTATTGCTTTTATGTGACTTTCCAACAATCTCCGTTTATTTCAAAAAAGCTTTGATATGCCAGTGGAGTTTATAAATCAATTGTCCGTATTTCTGCAATTTAGGTGTCCTGTACCATCTACAAGGAATTCTAAAACACATGCCAACTCACCATCTTTCATTTGATTAATATTGTGTTTCCTTTAATGTCCATAAAATCTTCAATGTCTTTCCTCAAATCATAAAATCATTTTAACATTTTACATTTACTTGATCACCTCACTTCCCAATAATAAGACACATCTTCATACCCCAAAAACGTGTCTGCGAAATACTCGTTAAATTGGCTGTAATTAAGTGCATGTGAGTTATTAAAGTTAATACTAGCTGCAGCAACTTCCATAACATTCGTGATTTTAATTCATTTTGCGAACAGAATGAATAATGTCATGTTGTTAAATTTTCCAGATAAATCTATAGTTCTTTTGCTGTCATGAACAATTCCAAAGTGCCATTCAATCATTGCAGGGGCTCCTTCAGTGTTTATGTCAGGCTGTCATTTGCATTTGAGCCTTGAGTCCAAATATTTGAGACTATATTCACTGTTTCAAACATATCTTAACCAGTAGTTGTTTCTTTCAACAGCTCAAGGGGTAATAATTCTTCTGTGGTGTTAAAATCTGCAATGACTCCTAGAATAAAAGTTGCTTGTTGTGCAATATCAGAAGCATCAGCGGCAATTGAAAATGCTTAAAATCTGTTGTCTTTAAGCTTTTTTTCTTCATATCATCATCCATCATTTCTATCCATTGGACCAGGAGAGATGGCTCAGGGCATCAACTGATGACCCTGCAGTTCCTCTGACCGGGAGCTCCTAGGTTTGAGTCCCGACGGTGGCAGGATTTTCGACACTAGTTTGTCTGTTAGGTTGAATTCAATTGCTGTCTGGAGGAGAATTCTAGAGGCCGGCTGCTATGATCGGTAGTTTTCCATGGTTTCTCCGATCAACACCAGGCGAATGCCCAACCAGTACCCTAACAAACGGGCCACGGACCGCGCGCGATTTTTCCTACCTCTTCCTTGTCCCATCTTCTCCCCTTACACACACTTACACTAGCATGCACTACACTACCACACATGCCGGGCGACCTGTCGGGGACTTAGAGCTTGTCCCGGCTGGGGCGGTCCCTCGCTGGTGGGAGATACCTGGTTGGGGGAAATCCCGCTAGCCGACAGTGGGCCGGCGCCGGATCTCACCATCCAGCGGGGGGAAGATCACCGCCACCTCCCGAGGGAAAAAAAACATGCACTACACTTACGGGACTAACGAACCTAGTCTTTGACGCACCCGGAATCACTGACAATCAGTCATCAATATCCATCGGAGCCGACAGCTGAAGACAAGAACGGGGACCGGATCGAGGGGGGTGGGGGGGCATCGGCCCGCGGGGCGGGAGTAGCCCGTGCTGTAAATGGTCAAACCATGGAGGACAGACTGGTTCCTCTTCGGTTCAAAATAAAAGCGGTTGTATTTATTAATTGAAAACACTAAGTCATAATTTCAATCTCTTTACAGCATATTTTATGTACAGTGGACTCTAGTGAACATTCGGTTACAATGAACTTAAGTCACTCGTTCCGTTTCGCTTACATTACAAATAAGCATAAGAAGATTCGAATATGGTGAACCTGAACCTCGGCTATAGTGAACGTAGGAAATAAGTCGCTGGAAATTATGTGGATCTCATATGTTATTCGGCGAGTTGAAGGGCCTTCGGAGAGTGGGGCGGTATTCTAACAGTGCAAGAGGCATTCAAGACTGCATTTCGATACTTAGATACAAAGGACAAAGCAGAATCAATTGTGGAGAGAGCACGAACTCTGAAGAAGGATACAGAGAAATTACTGAAGAAAAGGTATGATGTAAACAATTGAAAAGATATTGATTTTTAAGGACACATAATAGTACATTATGAAACGATGATGTAACAAGCGAGTATCGTAAACTTCACACGAGTGTATTAATACCCATTATATCGAGTTTCATACGGTACTTTTTCTACGACTTTAATAAATTAAACTTTTACATTCAATCGTTTCGGAAAGCAGTTGACATGCAGGATTCAGCCAAGGCCACCTAGCGGACAGCTCGCTACCCTTGTCTCAGATGGCTTAGGTGTTCCAGTTAGCATGCGAGAGAGTACAAAAGTTGCAGTAATAATTCCGACTCACCATTTTCGCTTTTTCTCTTATGTCTGGAGGTGACAACATCACTTCTGATTCACTCGACATTTTAAACTAAAGAATTTGCCGACTTTTAAAGGTAACCACACGGCAGCCACATTTAACACAAAATCACTTGCGTTTAGATCTTAACGTCAGTCAAGTGTTCCCTCCAATAACTATCACTGCACTAGTCAAAGAGGATCAAAGTAAAATTACGGTCCTATTTACTTTAAGTAATACTCCACGTAAAAATTACTAATAATAAAAGAAATTAAAACTGACAAGCATAATAGAATATTAAATGCAATTGTAATGTACACAATCGAACGAAACATTTTCTAGAAAGATTCTCAATGATTAATTAAGTGTCAATACTTGGTTTGTAAACTTCTCTGTGATTGGCGAAGAACCTGTATCATAATAAAATCTGTATCGTAATGAGTATCATTATGCAACGGGTTGCAGCCATCAAATGACAGAATTATACAATGGAAATCCAAAAAATATTTAGAATTTCAGTTCGTGTTGTTAATGTATTTTGCCGTATTTCCATATTAATAAAATCAATCGTTATGAAGACATTAGGTTTAATTTTGACATCGGATACAGTGAACCAAAAATGTTAGTCCCCAGAGGTATACTAAAACCGGAGTCAACTGTATTTACTTGTACAATGTGATGTATGTCAATAACATTGTTTAACAGAAAGGGGCCCAGAAAGATTTGCACGAGCTCTCTTGGGCGGCGCACACCAGTGACGAAGAATTGCAAATTAAAATGTAAATAGTCTCCAGTGTCTGACACGCAGTCTTTCTCTTACACTGAGTGATGCGTATTCAAGCGATCGTTGACCCGGCCCCTCGAGACAGCAGGAAGTGTTCCAGAGGGCCGATCCGCGCGGCGTCTTGCGTGGGTAACGCGGTCGCCCGTCGATTCAAAACGCGCGCTACGAAGTAACGAGGAAGGCAGATTTTCTAGCAAACGCGAATTTGCGCAGAAAAATGAAATGGGCGAAGCGAAATTGGTTTGGTCAGGCCATGGAGCTATATATGTATTCGTATTATAGCTCCAAGGGTCGGAGGCGACCGAAACACTACCTGGAGAAAGAGTAATCTGAAACAGTGAAATGAGACTTGAAACATAAACTTTGAATTTTGCACACGCAATGCGCGCGCCGGTTGTCTAAAGTCATTTTTGACCCTCTGTTTCTCTTTATGTTGTAGGATTGACCATAGGTGTCCGTAAGGGTAGGAATAGTCGCACCGTAGTGGCGTGAACGTGCACTGCACTTCTCGTACGTTCACTAAACTGCACAAATGAGATCTCTCCAAGGGTCAGGAGGAAGAGCGGACCTAACAATCTGAGCCTCGCCACTTAAAAGAAGACAACTGAATCAGTGACGGCTGGTGGGTTGCGAATTAGGGGAGGCGGCATGTAGTATGTCCGAACATTTTACCTCTTCGAAAAATTTCTTGAACGACGAAAACTATAGCATGCATCCGACTGATTTGCACGCATCGGGATTTTAATACTTGTCTAAAACAACTTTTACGCTGATAACGGAAGATACAATTGTGCTCACGTGAAAATAAGAGATTAAAAAAATCCATCAAACAAATCAGTAATATATGAAATCAGATGAAAGTCTCGGTATTCTTAGCCGAGTTACTAGGCCCGGACTCTGGCAAAAAATACCAAATAGCAGCGCGCTGCCTCCACCCAACTCAAAAATTGCGCTGGGGTTTGCACAAATTAAACGAGTCGATTTAATACTAACAACTTTAATACTTTCTGCAACTTTTCCCGAGGTTGTTTTTTCAGGAGAGAGCGCCGCCCTAGAGCTAAGGAGACAACAGAATTGAAGTGAATTGATGCTGACCCAAAACACGTTACCTTCATGCAGAACTCGGAAATTATGCATCAAATGGCATTGAAATTTGCTTTGTGAACCTATAGGAACACAAGTTATAGATCTCAAGCCGAGATCGGTAAATACGAAATGTTTGGGTCTTTTATTGCACTTTTAGAAGTTTAGCTCTTTTGAATGCCGCCACTTCGTAACAAAGAGTCAAACACTCAGAATCACGAATTTTTTATTTTTTTCTATCTAAAATTATGTAAATCTATCTAAAATTAAATTCACTGTTAGACATTTCATTCAATTTTATCACCTGAGTTTCTATTCCAAATTCCTCTCCGTTAAGAAACATTGAGCAATATTAATATGTTTTCCCATTCACATCACTACATCTATACATGGCCATTGAGGCTATGGCATGATGGCTATGACCTGGATGATGTAATGAATAAATTCAGAGCCTGGCTGTTCAGAAGTTGGGTTCCAGTAAAAAGCTATTCTCACTTTCAAAACAATTATAAACAATTATTTAAAAAGTGCAGAAAGTTTGCATGGGTGGTTCTAAATAGTACATTATGTAATTAATAAAACACGCAAAAATTTATAGATCATAACATTTTAACTTATTTATATTTTGTAGCACTTTCTTTAATTTGAAATGCATTGTCATCTTTGTAAAAGACATAATAAAATGAATTAATTCTGTACATACTGAAAAATTAAAAATAAATATCAGAATGATTAAGATTGAACTTACATCCCCCTCCAATTCTCTGAAGTACATCATTACACGGCCTCAATTTCCCAAAACACAATAATGAGATAATTACGTTGCAAGTATTTAGATACGAAACATTACTGAAATTTAATAATTCATATTTGAACAACCAGTGAACAAAGGATGAAATACACTGTAATCAATGTCCTTTCTTATCATTTTTTGTTTGAAAATGTTGGTGAAACTAGAAAAATAGTGGAATGAGGGATTCAGGAAATGAGTATACAATATTTGGAATCAAGAATGCATACAAAAAGAACAGCTTATTGAGCCAGAGAGGTCTGAATAATTCAGACATTTTTGGCAAGGGTTTAGTTTGGCATGTTTAAGAAAAGATATGTCAAGGAAAAGAGAAACAATGAGTCAAAACAAAGTTCTAAAATGAATGTTATAAAATGTAATGCCACAAAAAAACCATTGATTAACTTGAGGAAAATTTCATTTGAAATATTGCTCATACTTTCTATGCCTGAATTTTTTAATTACCCTCACAATAAATTACAACATTTAGTATTGCCATATAAGTATCTCATTCACCATTAACTGTTTCATGATTTTCATTTTAATTAATTTTACAAATATAAAAAGTACTGAAAATAGAGGCTCCATTTTTTTTGTTGTTTTTCTCTTGGATATGTTTATACCACTCAGAAGTTTTAGTGTTCGGACAAAAGATTTTTTTTTGGTATTGCAGAATGAATTTCATTGATCATGTGAAGTCACAGAGCCATTGATGTGGTGAAATTGGTTTTCCTTGACACAAAATGTACAAGGAGGTATTGTAAGTTTTTATTAACAGTATAGTAATTTCTCATTCCATTCAAAATTAAACAGTTTATTCATCTTTCCAGGATTTGCCTTTATTGGAATGGAAGTCATAATATTAATTAAAATTTCATAATGTATTATTACTAACCTTTTAAAACCTGTTAGCCCTTATACATGTTTTAATAGTAAAACTGGACAACTAATTTTATTACAAGGTGCCACAAATAATAGAAACAGGCCTGTGACTATGAGTCCAAAACTTGAGGTGTCGGGAAAGCAAAACTGGCCACAGTTTTAACAGCTGTTAAAGATCAATAACAAAATATTTTTCTCATGATTTATAAAAGAATATATTATTAAAAAGGTAGTACTGAAATGCTAATTTAAAATTATTATGGTTGTACAAGCAGTACTACTATTCTTCCTTGCAGCATGTTTTTTATTCTACACACAAAATGAAAATTACAACTATATGAATTATAATTATGAAATTAATTAAATTATTTAGAAAAATATTTGTTTTCCTATTGAGATAAATTTTATCAGTTGTACATATTAAAAAAAATATGAATACTCTGCCTAACATTTATATTTATGTCATCTTTCTTGCAACTTTTTGAATATTAGTACAATGTTTCTTACGAAAAATATGTAAAATCACCTAATTTTTTATGAGAGACTGTAGAAATATTACTTCTTACTCAGCCATAATTATGCTGCAAGTGAAACAATAAAATTGATTTGATAAATAATTTCCTTTCCCAATGAAGTTATATGAATTAAAGCATCATCACAACATTTCTGATTTGGTGAACTTCAAGGAACACACATATCATACTACTAGCTAGAGTATTATTGCTTACATACTGGGAAATACTTTGGAAACAATTTTTTTTACAAGGATCCAGAAAAATCATATAATATAAAGGTAGGTTCACACAAAATTGCTATGATTTATAACATTATAAACAATAATAATACTTTTTACATCTATACTGACGTAAGACACCTTAAAGATTTTCTGTGGACTAGTCACACCTGAGTTCTACTTTTTAATTACCCAACAAATACATATGTTTCACTTTAACTTTTAAATGTAGTTGTAAAACACTTGCGTTTCACAGTAAAAGCATCTAAACAAGAATATTTGGATGAATTACAGTGTGCTCTTTTGCTTTGGGTACATGCTCATTTTTTAACTGCTTCATTCACCTGGACAGGAATTTGATTATTGAGGCAGTGTTGCACGTTATCATCAGTCAGAATGTTTAAAGTGTTTACATACACTGACAACTAGTATTATTCAATTAATTATAACATTTTATTCAATAGAATTTTGAGATTTTGAACAAAATAGGAATGCAGAACAATAATGTCCAAAAACCACGCATTTGCACGGTTACTAATCTTCCAAACATACAAGCAACTTTCATCACAATATAACAAATATCATGTGAATAGACTAATATGCTATACGTTATGATTCAACCTTTCCAGTGGTATATATGAGTATGAAAATTCAGAGAAATTTAACAGAAAATCTAATAATCCTAACTACACAATTGACATTCAGAATTAACAAGGCTATACATGGTAACTGAAGAGAAAAATATTGAAAATATGCCACAATACCATAAAAATAAATATTTTAATCTGACTACACATATTTCATAGAAACATTTTAAAAACTGCACCTGTACTCAAAATACACCAGATATTATGTCTGGAATGTGAAAATTGAGTTGTCTTTGGCAGAAATGACGTATAAGAACATGTTATAAAAAATAACAATATAAATTGATCACATGTATATGTATTGATTCATCAATTCCATTATTTAGAGAATAACAAGAAGTATTTAATAAAGTATACAGACATAACAATTGGAATAAGATGGAACTAAACAAAATAAACTATATAATACATTCAAAGAAGTTCACAAAGAAATAATAAAACAGATGTACGTAATAACACACAACCTTTTTCAGTGCATTAGTGCCATCTTACACCATCTTAACAACAAATCACTGAGCTTTTTTGTAAACACACACATTAAAATATAATCACTATTTTGAGCATGTTCTCACCTCTCTTTTTCTTTCACTGTCTGTTCACAGTTCCCAAGTGATGAGACTGACACTTGTTTCCTTTAACAAGAGTTCTTGACAGTGAGAGAGCATTTAGTCTTTACGCACATACACAAAACAACAGCAGCAGAAGCAGTACTTATTGCTATATTGATCATGGATTTTAAAACTGCTTAACTCTCAATGAAGTTTCTTGCAGTCACCATTTTGTAACATTGCATGTTCAATTCCATTCATATAACCATTTGCCACATGCATTTGGGACCGACTATTACCTTCAAAAACTTTACTTCCCTGAAAAGAAAATTATACTGTGGAGACACTTGCATAAACAGATTAATACAACAAAAGAAAGCATATACACTGTTACACTCTCTTTAGAAAACTCAAGGAAGCCTGTGCAGATGATTTTCTCCCCCATACATCACATACAATTTTTTACTGTTTTTGACTAACTAAATATCTAAATATCTAAACTTTTGACCAGAACTAGTTCCATAAAAGAAAGATTAGTGAACTGTCAAATAGTTTGAAAACAATAAGCTAATTGAGCCAATAAAAATGTCTTGTTTGATGAAGAATTATTTTCAGCTTTACACTGGAATAAGAATTCATACAAAATATGATTTTGTTGGTATCATTGTTCACATTCTCAATGTGTTTAGTAATTGAAAAATTTATTTTATTTTTAGGAAGGGTTTCTGTACTCTTGTGATTAGCAGGAAACTGAAGTTGTCAAAAAAAAGTGCAAGTCTGCTGAAATATATCTTCTTCTTGCACCAATTCATTAGAAATGACTATACATTTACAGACCAATAAAAAGAGACCAACAATTTAAGAATAGAATTTCAATTATTTATACATCTTTCCAAAGTAGTCACTTATGTTACATCATAACTATAATTAGAAAAGTCACTCAGAAGGTGATAAAGATGACAAAATAAAATGTTCAATAAATATATTATTATCTGTGCATTATTTTTTGTCAGCAATTCGTTGTGTATAACTTACTAAATAAGTTATTAAAATATGAACTTGAGTATTGTTAGTATAATACCTCATTGTAAAACTTTATAAGAGGGAGTAATACAATATTATCCTTAACCTACAAATGTTAATATCTAGCAGAGCTAAATCATACATAACAAATTACAAAAAAGGGTAACTTTTTGTATAAACGGGCACTTACCTTTTCTATATATGCTTTTATATAAAAGTTTCCAAACAACACGATAAATGAAATCATGTAAATCACAAGAGTATATTGCATCCAAAGAGGAAAATCACAACCACTTCTTATTCCATTAATGCCCATTAACATGGCAGTTGTAAACTGAATCTGTCAAAATGGAAATAAGATTATGAATAAGAAAAAAATAGCAAGGTACACTATTATGGGTAATTAATTTTTTGTGCTTACCAACTGAAGTATTGTCAAATATTTCTTCCACCACAAATATCTAGCTATTTTTGGACCAAAAGCAGATAGTCCATAATATGTGTACATCAAAACGTGAATGAAGCTATTTGCCATTGCGGGTAAAAATGCTATAATACAATGAAAAAGAATAAAAGACAATGTGAATGTAATTTTGAACCTCTGAAATCAGATGTACTCAATTCAAATATAGAACATTATATTTATAAAACATTTAATTTCTTGGGAAAATTAGTATAACGATCAGAAAATGATACAGGAAATCTTGTTTGTGCATTTTATATTCCGATTTACAAGACACATGTACTAGTGAACACAAACTTCATTATTTTTGCAATAGGGAACATTTGCAAAGGGATATTATCTCAGAAAACATACATTTTTTATTTTTATTGAATGTTATTCAAACATAAAATCATATTAGTTTTATAATATTAACTTACTTGAACCACTTGGTACCCATTTGATACCTATCCACCACAATGAAAACATAGTAGAATGGTGATAAACATGCAGGAATGTGAGTTGATTGTCTTTTTTTCTTAGAATAAAGAAAAACGTGTCACAAAATTCAAGGAGTTTTGAGAAATAATACCACCATACTGCACTTGCTATCTAAAGAAAATAAATTCAATGTAGAATTTAGTATTTTTGAATACTTCATCTGATTAATATTGTCTTAAGAAAAATAAGAGATACTTACTCTTATTTCATCAGGATGCCTTAGTTTTGATACAGGTTGACAAAGGTAATTGTACCTTAATTTTGTTGATGCACATAACAACTAAAAAAAGGAAAGATAACAATTAAATGATCATCACTTACAATTACTTACCATTATGAACATAATTTTTCCTAAACGAATTTGCTGTATATCTTTGTAACATTTAAATCTCCCCATTTGTTTACATACCTCAACAGCAATGTACAGGTTGAGAGCCGCCATAGCCAAATTGTATGGTACAAGAGCCCATGTTAATTGAAATGGTTTTCTATTTTTCATTAGTTTAGGGCCAGCCCAAACAATTAGGAGGTATATCACTGTATAAACCAAGGTGGGAAATGGTGAATCAACTAACATCCATCCTTTTGTCCGTTGATCTACGAAATGTGAAAATCAAATAAACAAGTTAGTCTCAGAAGGAGAATATTTTAAGAAGTTTAGGTTGACATATTTTCTAGATTTTATAGACAAACTATTGAGAATTGTGAGACATTCATACAGAAAGAATAATGTTCTAAGTACATTTATAATTCACAGAATTCAATTATAAATTGGGAAAACTAAGGAATAAAGTTGTGTTTTTAAAATTTATAATTTTTATATTTACAAATTCCACCCCCTTCAAAACAAAAGAAATTAAAATTTGTCAAAAACAAAAGAAATAAAACGTATCAATTTGCAATTATTATGTTTTTTGTGATCATTGGTATAATTTTTTGTCAAAATGATGGAATATGTTTTGCTTGAAACTGTCAATAATTCTGATAACAATAAAGAATTGAATTGCAATTAGGATTTTTCCTCTTAATTTTAAGCCCTTGTCAGAAGTTACACGTATAAAATAAGTTGTCAAGTAAACATTTAAATTATTGCAGAATCATTTGCACATTAAAAACAGGTAATAAAAAATTATTTTAAATATACTATCCCACATTTTCTTTTATTTAATTTTATTTAATGTTTTATTGTATGGAACAAAGATTCGAATGTCTAAAAATTTAAAGTTTGAAACTATTATAAAAAATACAAAATTGTAGTTATAATTGCTAATAGTGTTTGGAGTACATACCATATTTTAAAATGGATTTTAAAAATGAAGGGGTTTTCAAGATTGGAACAAAAACAAGATGGTTTCGCTGAGTATCTCAGAGAAACTCCACCCACCTGACATAGCCTGAGTCCATTGATAGAAGTTGTAAAGGTCATAGATGAAGGACTGAGTAGAATTCACTACGTTTGCCATCTTTGTATTCCTCTCAATTTCTAATCTGAAAATATATAATATTAAAATTTATAGTTAAGAACTGATTCTGATACAAAGTTAAAAGATTCATGATTCAAAAAACTTATCAATTGCTGATTATAAAATGTGATAAGACGCTTTTATTCAACTTCGACTTATTTGACTTTGACTGATGCTGCTTGCAAGAGTATAAGAGAAGACATCCCCTTTTGCAGCACATTTGAAGCAACTTTTCTTGAATTTGTAGACAAAATTTAAAGCGTTTTAAGGCATACGTACTTTTCTTTACATATTAAAAATATAAATAAAATACACAATTTTCTTTAATAATAATAATAATAATAATAATAATAATAATAATAATAATAATAACAACAACAATATTTGAATAAATTATTTAAAATATAAGTTACCCCTACTGTGAATGGAACACACGTTCTATTCACACTACCATAAAGGTGACTTAATGGTAACAATTAATTGATAATAATAATAAACAATTTTTAAAGTGCAGATTTGTAAAAAAATTCTTATTTTGCATTTTTAGAATAGTGTTAGTAAATTTGAAATTAAATTCAAATTTGTACAACTCATTTTTCTTTTATATAACATTTAATTTTGTATTAAGTAAACTTGTTTAAGAGTATGCAGATTTTCTGCATGAGGAGGCGACATGAAATGACATAAAAAATTATTTAAATGTCAGAATTTGAACACAGTTGTATTTTTAATTTTAAACTTTTAAAATTCTGAGGTCACTAACAAATGAAATGCAATTTCAAAAGCAATTGTGTAGGAAACATACATAAATACCCAATGAAAAGAACAGCCCACTATTTTTTTTTCAAAAGCAGTTATATCAAATTTCACCAAAAAAATGTTTAAATATTCTAGAATACTTACATATATAAAAACGTTTTGCCGCTTATCCTTCAACTACAAATGCTACACTAACTGCTGAAGACTAAGAGGTCCGCACAAGCTCACTGCTCACCACACAGTCACCATCGTGCACAAGACCCTGGAGGTCCCTGGAGCCCCCAAGCCTACAACCTTCCTCCCACAGATCTCCACTGTTAATGCAGCATTCCCTCCCAGCAAATGTGTATAGGGGCCACTGGCAGAGAGATTGCTCCCTCCCTCCCTCCTACTCATTTCCTTCCCTCTCTCCTTCCTGCCCGATCTGCCCCTTTCTCCAACCTTTCCTCTCCCTCCCTAGGCACCTCTCCTCAGCTGCCCCCGCCCCTCTCTCCCCCCTCTCACCACCCCCTCTCCCCACCCACCCTACCTCCCCCCGGCAAATATAGGTCGAAACTCTTGACCCTACTTTCTGCAACTATTGGGGTCTGGGCCCAAGCAGCCATGTCATTACGGCAGGTGTGACGGGGGTTTTGTGCCAATTGCCCATCTGTCACACACGAGCAGCCCCAAGTTCCTAACTAACAGCGATTTGTCATCGGACACTAGCGCGGACCGACTCTCTTTCGCAGACCAATTGCGGGAATACAATCACCGCCTCACGACTACCCCTATCAATCCGTGTGACATGAGCATCGCAGCATGGATGGAAGAAGTAAATAAAAACGCAATACGAAGATATGCAGAACATCGATGCAGTACATAGGAAGAATTTAAAACCGAAATAACACCAAACAAAACACTGAAAGCAGTTCGAACGCCCAGATTTCACTCCGCACTATCACTCGCGGGTTCGCACATCTCACGCCAATCAATGCCGTGGAGGGGGCGGAGCGACCGCACTGATTCACACGCACGTCCGTCGTCGCCCGGGGCGGGGCGGGGCGGGGGTTGGGGGCGCGCCCGAGGGGAGGGTTGGGAAGGCGAGGAGGGCATACGCACCGTCTCGGCCGTCGCTGGGCGGTGGAGGTGGCTCGATGGGCGGTCAGCGGCGCATCCTGGGCGCTGCACGGGGCGTGGGCGTGGGCGCGGGCTGATCGATACGGCCGCCGCCTGTGACGCCACCCTGTCTGCGACCGCGCGCCCCGCGTGCCACCTGGCGACGCGACGGTGTCCGCGGCGCCCTCCGCGCCCTGCCCTCGCGTGCTGTGCGCGCTCGCGCCCATTCCTCTCGCCGACAGATTTATTAGCTGACAGCAACGAAGCACTTTAAGCGCCTGGGTAAATTCACCAGAGTTCGAAACAGGTCAGTTTCTTGATCGTCTTCGATGTTTCTGCGGTTCGAAAGCACTGCGCGTTTTTTTTCTTCCTTTCTTTACGGAGCGCGAAGACACGCGCGTGTGAACGTAGGTGTTCGTAGACGTCACAAACGTTTTTGTTCTCCGAGTAGTTGACTTCACACAGCCAGGTTACACTGAAGCGTAGTAAAAGTAAGTTCGCAAGCGAGTAGTTTTCTTTTACGAAGTGTTTAAACACCTCGTGAAAACAAACCTTTTACACGCCCCAAACGACGAGTGACTTAATGATCATTGCACGTTTCGAACTTCTCTGTGATGTGAAGTCGTAAAACATCCTTCCTTGTTCTTCCCACTTCATGCTCTCGCGCCATTCCGCATTACCTTTTCTCGGCGACGAAATAATTTTCCCACTTTGGAACAACCACAGGCGAGTCGTCTTCTGCTCACTGTTTCATTCTTCTCGGGTTTCCAACCTTCAACACGTCCCGCACTTCTTTTCGGCGCAAAATAAATTATTCGAACGACGACTTCATTTTATCTACGGCGGATTTTCTTTCACCTGTACCTCGTTTGTCTTCATTTTCTTACAAGAATGTAAAACGAAATGCAAGAGAACGCAATAGCTGTTTCTGGTTGCGATTCGAAACGAAACACAAGAAAAATCTTTTTTAACATTTCGTCTCGAAACGTAGCGAAATCTAGAATATTTTCGTTTCATTTCGAAACGAAACGCATTAGGAAAAACCATTTTTGTTTCGTTTCGAAACCTAACAAAACAGGCAGGCATATTCTCTCTTGTGCGGAAAGAAGTTATTAGGTTCCGTCCCGTGCCAGATCTCGCGCCCGCCCACTCGCGTGGGAGCCCGAGAGAAGCGGTCCGGCGCAGGTGGCCTGTCAGTGCGGCTGTGTCGGTTCGGGCGGCGCGGGCTGCCAAAAAACCGGCGGCGAGAGTCCTCGCAGACGCTGCCTCCCAGCGAGAGAGGAACCCTGCCACAAAAACAGCTGACGGCGGCGCCGCGCTTCGACGGGAGGCTGGCACGTGAAACCGAACAGCTAATTAACAGATCGCTTCCGCAACATCGCAGCCACGGAGAGAAAAAGCCACTGGACTTGACCGCCGCCGGTGGCAAAATCTTCTCGTAAGGCCTTTTCGGTGGAGGCGCACTGTCCACCCCGAACCAACTGCTAATAAAATTTGTTTTCCGAACTTTTTCACTTAAACGTGGCACCGACCGCAGAATGTCTTCTCGAAGAAGAAGAGCGCTGCAGAATTCTTTCTTTGCACTCGATGTTTCTTTGGAATTGCGTCGCAAAGGATTATTTATAAACGATTCACGAGCTTTTCGCCACCTTGACAACCAAGTTTCCTGAGAGAGACTGATGTGATACGTTTCTTCTACTTGCAATAAATACTTCGTAAAAAATCTTTCTCGAATTAATTGAAATGCCTTTCTGGTGACTGGCGAAATATCATACGCACTAAAAGATGTTTTTACAATTCTTCAGCATTGTAATAAAATAAAAACTAATTTATAAATAGAATGTCATTAACAAAATGGAAAAAATATATAGTTGTCAATTAACGAAAACGAAATATTTTAAACATTTTAATCTATTTTTACAACAGTACTGAGTGGACAACAATTCTATCATCAAGCACTCACGACTGTTTTCTACCTTTCTTCTACGACACCTCGTGACAGTTCACGGTTTTTAGTGTCGCTTTACATTCTTCTATTTATATCCACAAGTTTCGACTCTCGAATGTCGTCGAAAATGCTACGTGTCCGACTCTCTCTCGCATCCGTGTTTTCGCTTGACCTCTGCAATCCGTCGCTATTGTTATTCAAAACGGTCGTGACACCCGTCATCTTCTTTCACCACCTCGAAACCTATTTACATAAATTTTATTCTTACGGATCTTCGAACGAAATTTGCTGACTGTGCGAGAACAGAATCTGTTTCGTTCCTGGCAGATTTTCCAATGACGCGTCCATTTCGTTAACGACCCACGCCCGTTACGATTCGATGATCATTATCGAGAAGCATCGGCTTCTTTAATGGAGAGCGACGATGACAAATAAGAAGGCAACGCGCGACGAGCGAAAACTGAAGTTTGTGAAACAAACATGAAAATTAGAGACAGCAGATATCTCGTTAATTGTACGCAATGGAATCACATTACGCGCGATAAGACTCTTAATGCTCGTTTGGGATGGGAGAGCGGGCTGAAAGACTCTGCTCTGGTATTTCTGAAGTCAAACTAATTTGCTTTATTGTAATTGGGAAACAAATTCACAAAATAAATACTAATATCGACATAAATGCCATTCATAAATATTTTAAACATATTTTAAATATTTCTGACACAATATCGTATTACTTCCAGAACGAAAACTACGGAGAATCTTAACTACTGTTTCGAGACGTATTGAAAATTCAAACAGCATTGCAATTACCAATCTATTCTTTAAAATAAACATCCGAAAGCAATGAAAGTGACAGACATTTCTGGAGGATTCCCGACTCATCACAATATTTGCATTTGTGTCAGGATTGTCAAAAATTTGAACTAGTATTTCGTGACGTGTATGACCCCAAACAGTCTACAACTCACGAAAGTCTTCAAAAGAACGGTTCAACAACAACGATTAAGTTATTATAAATATTTTTATAAATAATACTTTCCAATGATTAATTCGAATCTTCTTTTGGTATTGGCAATTAACGAAAAGCGAATTACAAAACGCTCCACAAGTACATCCAAAATAACGTTCTGACTGTAACAAAAATTAAAATATTTGCTTGCAATGAAAATAAATCAAATTTGTTACGAAACACTGTTCAGAAGGGCAACAACATGATTAAATCTCATGACTGTGTGACTTCGGGAGCGTCGGGAATCGAAGCCCGGCCTGCCACACGCCGCGCCGCCCGTATTGCGCCCTTCTTCCGGTCGCCGCCGGCGTTTGTTTCGGCTGGCAGTCGACCTCTTTTGTTATCGAAGCGCGTTGAGTGCGGCGGCGGCGGCGGCGTTTCAAATCCTATCTGCCAGTGCGCGTCAAAAAGTTTTTCCGACGATTAAAATCACCTGCACTTCATACTGAGAGCTGCGGTTCTCGGAAAAGTTGAAACGTCCCTGCAAATTGCCACCATCACCACCATAAAACTCTCCCGACCTGGATCTTACTGTTTACAATGCTCGTCGCGATTCGCGTCAACAAATATTTCCGACACATTCGGTTCGAATCTCCTACTTTATAATGAAAATATTATTTTAAAAAATGTCGGTAAAGCAATCGCGTGCCTGCCAAATGCCACATTTTCTTCTACAATTGCTGTCCTTAGAATTTTTGTCGGTGAAAATCACCGCCGCTGGCGCGTTTCCGCCGACGTAAGTCTTATCGCTAACAAGAAACGACTTCGGCGTTTGTTTTCGCAGGTTCTTTTGCTTTTATTCTTGCCGATCGCGACAACCGACACTAACGTTGCATTTCCTCTCTGCCGGAACGCGTCAAGTTTTTTTTCCGACGAATTAAATTCCGATCAACACTTCATCATATGGAATGTTGGTCATAACCGAGACAGCTAACACGATCCCGCAAAATGCCACAATTACCGCCACAAAACAGCTCTGCCTCTATTCTTCTGTTCGCGACGTCGGCGTTTCATATTTCTGTTCCAATGCCCCCATTTCGCGCCATTTTTTCGACGCTTTCAATTCGAAACAACTAGTACACTTGAAAATCGAAGTGTTTTCGACGCAGAAGCTAACACGCCATGTCACAATTGCCGCCACAAGGTCTCCCGCCTCTACCGTGAGTTGCCGGCGTCTGAACCGCCGCTTGTCGCGCCTCTGATCTTGTCGCTCGCAACAATCGGCACCCGCGTGCGTTCCCGCCGTCTCTTGTTTCGCTCGCGTTCCGTTTCCTTTCCTGCCGGTCCGGTCCGTCTTCGTCGCGTCCCACGGCCCGGGCAGCCAGCCACGCCGGGCGGCAGCCGGCCGCGGCGGGGGCTGAGCGTGACTGCGGAGCCTGCCACCTCCAGCGCTGCGGTCTGCCCACTGAGGGCGCTGGCGGTCGCAGCCCGGCCTCCCGCCGCCGCCAGCCCGTTACCCGACGCGTCCCGATCGACCGCGCAGCCACCTCCCCGCCCCGCCCCGCCCCACCCCCGAGACGATCGCAGGCGCGGCCCGCGCGATTCCTAGAACGGGGGTCGGGACAAGAAAAGAGCCCACTGCACACAAAACACCCCAAAATTGCAACGCTGAAACCAAAACACGCTTATAATTGATCAATGAACAAAGACGATGTCACTACCAGAATCGTTCATTAGTCCATCAAGTATATCCATGTAAAACAGTTTTTACTTATATACTTTCTACAATACAGAGAAACTATTGTAATCGCGCAACAAAATCGTCGATTTTTCGACAGAAAACTCATATTGCTGGTCCTTGATAGCGAAAAATTGGTTGACGGCGAAACGTCCATCTTTATTTATCATGTCTGTCTGAGTGTCGGTTGGGATGTCCGCCTGTGGTTAATGCAAGCGCCTACATCATTCAGATGATTTTCTCCAAAATTGATATTCCCCAATCAATCTGGGCGAATTTGAGCCGAACTTGAATTTGAAACGAATATTTTGATTTATGTAGACCCACAATTTTTGCAAAAATGGCTTCAAAATTTTTTGATTAAATTTTCCCTCGGATAGAACAAAGGACATTTAAAAATAGCACAGGACGCATCTTCGCTTAACTCTTGAATTTTTCAAAAATTGCAAAAGTTAAAAAAAAAAATTCAGCGTCTTCCTACTACTACATTATTGAAGATGGAGGGGAAAAAATGAAATATGTTCAAAGTCGGCTCTTTAATAACGTCATGTACATTTTTTCGAAAATATGAGTGTTTTTGTGCAATTTTGCATGAAATATAAGCCATTAAAAATATTTTCTTAAAAAGGCTACACATTGTTTCCTTATTTTTTCTCTCGAGTAGAGCAAAGTAAACTTCTGATTTATCCATTTTCAGTGAACTAAATATTTTTAAATTAGTTTAAAATTGTAAAACTACAACACTAATGATAGAGATATTTTTACTTAACGAAATCTGTTCCTCAAAATTAGATCTTTAAATCAAGCATACAATTTTGAAAAGAAGAACAGAGTCTCGTAATTTTTGCGAACGAAATTGCAAATTCGAACTTCCCGCGCTTCTTTTGCTGAAGAATGTCTTTCACGGGATAGCTGAAGAGTTAGTTGAATACAATTTGCAATATATATATATATATATATATATATATATATATATATATATATATATATATATAATATACGTTACAGATAAATCGATAAAGTATGTGCTGTTGTTTTCTTGAAAATAGGCCTATTAGCGGTTTTATTGAAATCGTGACCTCGTTTTAGTTCAGATCAGGTCGCAATACGAGAATGGCGACGTCGCGTCACGGCAGTTTGAAATTCTTAGAATTCCTTCTCACTGTTAGGCAACAATTAATTTCTCTCGCTGTATTTCAGGAGCGCTGAATTGGATTGACGAATTTGAGTTCATGTATTAGTTTTAAAATAATGTTTTCGCACTTCATGCACTACCATTGACAATGAGTTTTACCAGTGATTTTTGAGATGTGTTGATATGGATATCATGCCGCATTATATTACGTAATCGTTACTAATGCGAGAAAGTGCATGCTATTAAATCACCACTTGTTTCATTCGTTTCAGTTTAATCTGTTCTGAAGAACCCTAACAATGGCGAAATCTTCTATGTTGGCTATTGTGAGAACGTTTAATTAGAATTTATTGTTTTTTTCAAGTCTAATCATCTGTATAATTAAAATTAAGTTATTGCATTCTGATAGAACAGATCTCCTGTATTAAACTAACTAAAACAAACTTTGCGCCTCTGAAGATTTAGGCCCTCGGTCGGGGATCTCTTGGAGTTCATAAATAAAATCAACTTCGTCTGCGAGTCATAGGTAGTGAAAAAGGGGGCTTACCTGGAAAAGGTTTTAAACACTTTTTCTTTGGGTATGTTGCTTGCACCCAAGCTCTAGTTAAAACCCCAAGTTTTCGACCTCCCAGACTTTGTGCTAACTCCAGGGGACCCGTAAAACCGGTATTTTTCTGTTTTCTGGGAGAATCTCTCTAACTCCTTAGGTCCTGTAGAAAAGCGATTGAAATCAATTGTAAAGAGGAAAAAAAGTTTCTACAATTTTTGTATAAAATATATGTACCAAAATTAATTACTAAGCGCGCATCAGTATTAATTACCAATAATTATTATTATTATGCTGTAATACATTTATCTTACCATTGATGTAAACATTACCTAAAAATGTACCCATTTCTCTCTCTCTCTCTCTCTCTCTCTCTCTCTATATATATATATATATATATATATATATATATATATATATATATATATATATATATATATATGGTTGTGTATATATGTGAATCTTCGTGTTCCAGCTTAACTCTTTAGCGCTGAAACAAATTCATTTCAACAGAACTTGATATATATAATTACTGGGGAATTATGGGAAAATAATACTGTGAGGATAAGATACATCTAGACGAGAAGGAGGTAAGAGAGACAATTTACGAACAAAATTATTACGCAACCCGCAATGCACATCCCGCATGTAATGAGCACTGAGCGGGCAGTTGAAGATACGGGTGGGGTTGTTTAAAAGATGATTGTGACTATTCCCCTCGTGAAATAAAAATCAGTAGTGTTTAGCTGTACACATAAAACGCCCCAATCAGGTCGGTGTATCTGAAACAATTAATTGCTTTTTCTTCTCACCACTCCTCCCTACTGGCCAACCATAAGCTGCGACTCATCTTTCTTATGAGGCGGTATGTATCAATCGCTGTGTTGATACGCAATAAATCGCATACCTACTATAACATAACCTCTTTGATTTTAACATGCTTTCAGTTACTTTCAAAATTAGGCGCATTTTCAAACTATGTTGGACGTAATTTCATTCGTGGAATAGTCACATTAAATACCACTCGCGCTTTGGAAATGTTCAGATACATCCCTCCTCGCTTCGCAAATCGGGAATTTATGGACAATTTCCAAAGCACTTGCCTTTAATAAATACACCCTATTTTAAAGGGAATACAATTTTCTACTTTTGTATAAACATTTTTGGTTCTAAACGTCACACTAAATGAGCTACAGTCCCCAAAACATAACAGAACAAAAAAAGCTGTAGTTTCATGATTGGCATGCGTGACGGGGCCCTGCCGGCCACTGATTACTGGGGCCTGCTCCTGCGTTTTGTATTTTCATTTGTAGCCTTTTGGTACACATAGATAAATGCTTGTTTATACCAATCGCATAGTCGTTTTTTGACCATTATAGTTTTTAGTTCGTATACAATAACCTTGTGGTTGTTGGTTAGATTTACGGCTGCCCTAACGTTGGTAGTTGTCCGTGCTTTAGTGTCGAACTACGTCGTGTAGTTTGGTGCCAGAAGATGGATGCTTAATCGAGGGAACTGTGTTTTCAATACCAGAATAATTTTGACAGAATGTGGGATTGTTGTGCAAAAGAAAAGTTTCCAGGTTTCAAAATCCGCAACAAAAATGCCTTCGGAGAGTTACCAAAGAGATCGGAGCATTTACTGTTTACAGTGATCGTCAGAAAAGACACGATTGTAAATATTGCAATACACTGCTACCAACTCTGATAGAGTTATCATCGTACATGAAGTTATGCATCTACTGTTCTCAGAACGGCACTAGCTTTCTATCAACACATTTGTTGCTAGAAGACGGAATAAGTTCCTGAGATCAGAATCATTAAAAAAACGACCCAGAAATAAACATTTCCTTCGTGCTTTTGGTGGATGTGATACATTCGCACAGTGCAGACAATGCACGGAAATATTCTGCGGTGCTTATTGGAAACAATGTGATTTGTCTGAAATATTCTACGTCATGAGGCAGAACAGCAGAAGAACATATTGCTGAAGCAGATCAAATATTTTAGTCGATTTGTACGAAAAGAGGTGATGAAAATGACACTAGACCATCTCGAATACCAAGGAGTATTGGAGTTCGAAATCAGTGATACAAAACATTCAAAGTTTCACTTTGCCAGAAATCCAGCTACATATGATGCAGCCCGCAAATATGGATTTAGCACCTACCACCAAGTTTGGGAAGAGAAAATATTCCTTAGGATCGGGTCTGAACGTCCAACACACGCGTACCCGGCTAAAATAACACGAAATGCACCTTACGAACCTTCACTTCATGCAATCCAATGCGACACAGTTTCAACTTATTAAAGTCCATCTGAGAGCCTGACCCCACAAGTCACACTCACCGTCGCCCAGAAAGCCACGAAAGCGAGAGAAAGGCGACAGCCAAGTGACACGGAAGCGCGAGGAACACCTGGGGGGTCACAGCCTCCTCGCGGTATCACGCGCAAAGACACGCACGCGCAAAGATACTCTGGCGCGAAGATTCTAAAACGCAAAAATTCTCAAGCGAAAAGATGCTATAACCCAAAACATTATCAAGCGCAAAGGTTCTAAAACGTAATGATACTCAAGCGCAAAGTTTCTCAAGCGCAAAGGTTCTAAAACGCAAAAATTCTCAAGTGCAAACATTCTAAAACGCGAAGATTCTGAAATGCAAAGATTCTCAAGCGCTAAGATTCTGAAATGCAAAGGTTCTCAAGCGCTAAGATTCTGAAATGCAAAGGTTCTCAAGCGCTAAGATTCTGAAATGCAAGATTCTCAAGTGCAAAAATTCTAAAACGCTAAGATTTTCAAGAGCAAAAATTCTGAAACGCAAAGATTCTAAAACGCAAAGATTCTCAAGTGCAAAGATTCTAAAACGCTAAGATTCTCAAGCGCAAAAATTCTGAAACGCAAAGATTCTTAAGCGCAAATATTCTCAAGCGTAAAGATTCTAAAACGCAAAGATTCTCAAGTGCAAAGATTCTAAAACCCAAAAATTCTGAAGCGCAAAGATTCTAAAACGAATGGGCTCTGCCGATAGGACTTGGGCGGAATAAACACTCCACACCGAATCAAAATAGTTTAGTATGTAATGATGAAAAATACTAAAAAATATATGCCCTGAGAAATATAGTTGCGGAATTCTGCTTGAACACAAAAAGTAGTTATTTATCATTCAAGGTAAAAGTGACATTTGATTTTGCGAATAGGAAATGTTGCGACACGAGACCGTTAGGCCAAGTGAATCCTACGAGAAAAATGAAAGCACTTTTACTCCGTGTGTGATACACTTCCATTTTATTTTAGTTCAAGTGAATAAATCACTTGATAATGCATGGCGGTCAGTTGTAGCTGATGCGATCAGAAGAAATTTTTTTTTTCTTCGTTGCATGCACAAATTGATCTGAAAACCTGAGCATCGTCTCAACTTTTAGCAAGCTACGCAAAAGCCCTGAAAGAGGCCGCTTTCAAGAGTGTCTATATAACATAGTTATTTAAGTATCTAAGGCATTAAATAGATGTTTTTGTCCTGAGGGCGACTTCCAAACTCGAGGGCCTCTGGCCGGAGAGGTTGGATGTCGCCTGAGGGGTAAAACAACTAGTAACACTCGTGGTGCATATAAAACTTCATGGTTTACTAGTTCGTTTCTGTATTAAACGAGAATTCTGTAAATGTTTGATTGTTTCTGTAAATGTTTCTGATTGATTCTGTAAATGTTCGTAAGTTTCCTTGCGTCATAAGGGACAAGACGCATTGTAATAATTAGTCAGTATAACGTCAGATAAACAAAACAGTGTGTATTTAATTAGTATTGCATAATCGTTGTTGGACTGATTTTTTTACAACAAAATGAAAAAGAAAATTGATAAGTTCTGCGGAAATTCTCGCAAAGAGCTAACAAGCTACGGACGGTGGTTTCCAGTAAAATCTCGAGAAAGTATGAAAATGTCCATGGTGTGTTTGAGTGTTATTTAACAGTGTGAATTGCGCTGATGAAACGGCACTTTTAGGTTACTTGCCTCAATTGCCAAAAGTTATTTAGAATATTTCATAACATCAAAAAATAACATTTCCAGAATGTTAGCCAATGTGCCTAATACATCGTATTACTACGAGTTGTACTGCTACTCAAGAAGCATGTCTCTAAAAAAAGGTGACACGTAATAGTGAAATATGGGTGACTGGTGGTCATTGTATGTTCACAGGAACATTCTAAATTTTCAATTTTCATCTCAAGCAAAATAAGGTTTATAATGTTATTTTACTTCTGCCATTGTTTTATTGTATTTGATTGCATCGTAACTTTAATAAATCGAATTCATAAAAATGTTGTACGTGTTTTGTTGGTATTAGAGCAGGCCATAAAGTATTCAAACGACCCGAGGGCATACAGAATCAGAAAGGCCCGCAAGGGTATTAACAATACCATTGTGTTTTGTTTGAGGTCCGTAAACACTCAGCAATGGACTAGTAAACCACAAAGTACTTGATGCTGCCTGAAGAGGAGGGCCAGGAAGCGTTGGCAAGCAGTGCACGAAAGTCACGCACTACGCACAGCGAGCAGCCGAACGCACCCACAGGGGACCTCTCCTACATTCCTGCACGAAACAGGCGTATTATTTGTAACTGTTATGTGATATTTGAATACTGGTTGAACCCGCCAAATATTTGTAACCTGCGAAATTATTTGGCGGGCTAGGCGCGAGCTAAGGACCTTTGGTCAGCAGACGACATTTTATCTCTCTGAGTTAACATTTCTGAGCCCAGAGTCAAAGAACTGGTATCAAGCACTCGCTTTTGTAGTTCGGAAGAAAAAAATTTCGACGGGGCTACCAAATTTCACAAATCGGACCAACCACATTTTTATAAGCGTACTTTGTTTAATTTTCAAACAAATAACAAAACGTTTATACAAATTGCAGCCATTTTTATAAGCGCAATTTAATCTACCGAGAAATGTAAGCAAATTTAGGGCAATTTTTGAGAATAATTTTAAAATGTTCTAAGGACCTCGGGTAAAATTCTTCTCAAAATTGATATATCCGCTGCAAATTCGCATGGCATCAAGAGCGGCAGAACGAGTAGGGAGAATTCAATTTCGAGAAAATCGTTTGAGCGGTTTAGGCGATGGCGTTGACGGACCGGGGAAGATCGGAGTTTGTTTTGTTTTTTGTGAAGATGTTTTTTGTCGATAAATCGGCACTTTTCGTTCCATCATTACACTATCGTCTCCTATATTATTTCAGCAGTGTACATACCTTTTGCGGCTCTCACACTCAACCAATCTTTTTAAATAAGGTCTTTAAAAAAAAGAGAGTTTCACGGAGACGTGACGAATAGCACTTTGACTTTAAAAATATGAAGGATTTGTTTAAAGAAAAAGGAAGCATATAAATATTCATGTTAAATGCAACCCGCAACGCCCGGTCGGATTTTTGAATCTCTATCGTTAAATAACTCCTAAACGAAGCGTTTTAGGGCCTTAAAAACTAAACTTTAAACTAATATAAACTAAACTTTTCAGGTCAAGGGTCTCAAAGAAACGTTCCACACATTGAAGTACACAGTATGAAATCTTCGTGAACATTCTATTACATTTTTGCTGGTTCGACGCTTCTCGATTCTACCCCACCTGTTCAGAGCCTATAGAATCTGCAACTCTAAGTGAAATTAAACTAATTACTTGATATTCTATGCGAATGAATTAGACGGGTGTACCTGTCTGCTCGGTAATAACGTTAAATAAGAATAGTTTGTTTTTTCTTAATAAAAACTTAAACGTTAAAATAACGTTAATTAAGAATAGTTTGTATTGGTAAGTGTGTATTGTATTGTTATCAATTACAAGGAGACATATAGAACAAGAAAGGGTAGGGGGTAGAGGGTAGAGGGTCTTGAAGAAAAACATATGTTACAAGCTTAATATTGAAAAGGAAAAATAGGGTAGCGGGTGGAGTTTAACCTGCAAGAGCTGGGTACGGGTACGCTAGTACACGCTAGTACTCGCAGAGGTACGATAGTTTTCTTTACACGACATGTACGAGAAAGTAAAAGTTGTCGTGGACGGCTCTAGTTTTGACGAAATCTCGGCGAGTTGTGCCATTCTCATTACCGAGAGTGTAGTAGGCGAGAGAGAAGGCTTGTGCTTCCATGAACTCCTCTTTCCTCACAGGTGACCGTAGTAATGGTTGGCTGTGGAATAGATTATGCGAGGTGAATGATGATGAGAAATGAACGATTGAGGATGGGATGATGGTATCGATGTGATTTTCAAGAACAAGTTAATCATTCATTGTGTAGCCTCGTTGCAAGAATGTTCTCAACATCGACAGGTACTCAAATAAGATTGCAATGTGATTATGAGGAGGTCTGGCTGAGAGAGAACGATGGGCTTTCCACAAACCGATGACGCACGACGGTTTTGATATTTTTGTAAAAATCCGATAAGCGGTGAAAGAGAAAGGTATCACTAAAGGTTCTGAAATATTCTAAGAATAAAAGTAAAAAATGATGAAACAATAATTTCTTACCTAAACAAAGATGTAAGAAAACTCCCTATGTTGGGGGACGTGAACCCTCTTTGGTAATTCGTCTGTTAATCCACTTTGGTGGGGTTACTGGGCTACTGTGGAAGATGTAGGCTACGGGATTATGTGGCTCAGGGCAATAATTGATGTCGCTGCGGTGCCTCTGACCGGAAGTTACTTAGGTCCGAGTAACCGATGGTATCCGGATTTTCGACAATAACTGGAGAGCTAAGTCACATTCAGCTGCTATCTGGAGTAGAATTCTAGCGGCTGGCTGCTCTGATCGGTAGTTTTTCGTGGTTTTCGATCAACGCAAGGCGAATGCCGAACCACTGCCCTAACATACGGGCCACGGACCGCAGGCGATCTTCCCTTCCTCTTCCTTGTCCTATCCTCCCCCCTTACATGCACTACACTACCACTACCGGGAGACCAGTCGGGAGTTTAGAGCTTGTCCCAGCTGGGGAGATGTCTCGTTGGTGGGAGATACTTGATTGGGGAAAAACCCACAAGCCAACGTGTAAATCGGCGCCGGATCTCGCCATCCAACAGGGGAAGATCACAGCCTCCATTAATACAAAAAAACATGCACCACACTTACGGGATTAATGACAGCCGTTGTCGCGCCCGGAATCACCAACCAATCCACGATGGAGGAGGCTATTGGCGGGGCGCGAGGACCGGAGGCTCCGGGGAGGGAAGGGAAAAGGCTAAACCTCGGCTGGAATGGAATGGAATGGAGGGAATGGGCGGCGAGTGGTGGAGGGCCGCAGCACTCACCTCCGCGATTCCTCCGCGACCGCTGCCCCCAAGCGCCGCTCCGCACTGCGGCCGCAGATGCAGCCTCGCGGGACCCCAGCGCTCCCTCCTCAGTTTACTCAGGGAGTTAGAAGGGGCGTCTTCTCCTCTTGCGATGCGGAATTGCAACGCTCTTCACAAAAGGTTGGGGGCTCCGCAAGCACCCACTAGCGCACCGGCCGACCACATTCCAGGTTTGCATTTGATTAACAACACATTGCACAAAAGAAGGCTCTTTCCATCGGCACACGAAACAAAGTAAACTGGTGGTGGCACAGAATGACACAGGTTTTCTCGTACTATGTAGTTTTTTTATCTCTTTAGCCTGGGCTAGTTTTTCTCTTCTGCTCCACTCTTCCCAACTACCACTTACTGCCACTTGAAAGAAGTTTTTTCACATTTTGTCAATTTTTCGGGCCCCTAATGGTAGACCTGAAATACGACTTTAAGAATATTATAGAAGAGTAAAACCTGGCCTACATGTGTAAATATTCATTGAAAAATTTGGAGCTGTTTTTCAGAAAATGCCTCTTGAGAGTTTCTAAAAATTTGCAATTCTGAGCTCATTTTCACAGAAAAATTGGCATTGATGTCATGTTATTCAGTGCAGTTAGCACCGACCGTGCAAACATTTAAAGAAAAAAAATGAAGTCGTTTATTTAGAAAAAGGCGTTCGACCGTTTCAGAAAATGCGTTTTTTGAGATCATTTTCTCTCTTTATTTTTCGATAAAGTCTAAAATATATTATTTAAGAGCACATGTAGTGATAAAAAGCAATAATATATACATTTTGCCGTTAGAGTAAATATTAACGATATGAAAGGTTTAAAAAAAATATATGTGTAATTTTTGAAAAAAACAAAAACAAAACAACAACAAAAATATAACAAAAACAGTTTACGTCATCTCATACAGTACATTTGGCACTCTCACTGCAAAACGTTTAAAGAAAAAAATCCGAAGCCGTGTTCGAGAAAAGCTTTTCAATATTTATTAATATTTCACTCAAAATTGCGCTAAAACTACAATTTAAAATACGTACAGACGTTAACGATACAATTAATTCTGAAGATCAAATTTCATAAAAAAAAATCGCTGTCGTCAATATTGTAGTTGTAAGAAGTCGCCGAAAAATTCAAAGTTTTTGTAATTTTTGAAAATTCAGAGTTAATAGTGAAAATTTAACCAACGCCATCTTTATAAATGTATTGAACTCTATTCTTAAAACAAATTTAAAGGAAAAAAATTGGGGCAATTTTTGAGAAAATTTTGAAAATGTTCCAGGAGCTTTATGTAAACTATCCTCAAAATATAAAGAATGCTTCGAGTCAGGCCAGATCGTCTAGAGATTATTTTGGAAAAATCCTTCGACTAGTTTAGGCGCTAGTGTTATTCACAGACGAACAGACAGACGCAAGGTCGGACTGACTGACAGTCATTTATTTTTTTAGGAAAATCCCTTTCTCAATTTACGGGAACCCCAAAATGTTTTCACAGAAGCCAGACGGACGGACAGACGGACATTTGAAAAGAAAAAAAGAAAAAAACCAACACTTTTTCGATATGAGGGGATCCTCAAAAGTGTATTTCCATTGAAATCTCGAAATCGATTTTCCGCGTCATTATATAACTCTCTCAGTACTACGTACCTTCCTCCTAGTATACGTACCTATACGAGAAAGTAAAGTGGACTTAAAACCGTGTGGAGTATTGTGCTAAATTTCAATTGTTAATGTTGAAGGTGATAATAATCATCTAATATTATTTAATTCGTACAACTTGAATAGTAAATATAGCCAGTCATCATGTCTGACAAGGGAGTGACCTATTGTGCTTTGTGTTATGCTGAAATACTCTTAATTTTTGCGTTGATAAAGAAGGTTACTTGTAATTTATAAGCACAATTTTAATTGTCGCAAAAAAATGCAAGTTACTGTGAAAACTAAAATTGGAATTATTTTGAGTGGCTAAGAAGAATTTGACATCCTTCGGATGGTAACCCCAGCCTATTTTCTCGTCTGCGAGTCGGAACTGTATTTATATGGTGACAGATTAGGGCTGTACAATCAAAAAATTAAAAACCACAAGGAACAATCCATACACATATCATTTTATTTCTTAGTAACTTTTAGGCTATTTCACCAGCTACAACATTTCATATTAACTACATGCGACCCCAGCGTCCTTTTAAAGTGAGTAAATTTATTTTATAGTATTTTAGTTATAAATAGAGACCGGATTGGTATGCAAATGCATATCATTTTTGCTAATGGTTTTTGAGAAAATTATAATTTTTTTACGAATCAGCTCAAATTGGAGCTTAGACGCGAACTTTTATTTCGCAGATTTTTACATTTTTTCGTTTCTCTCAAGGTTATTACATATTTCTGCAATTTCAGCAAACGTTTTGAAACAATAAGGGAAAATTGGTAATTTATTTAAATATTGATGAATAATTAGCTAATTTAAAAAAGAAGTCTTAAATCAAGCTTTTAGGAACTGATGAATTATAGTTATCACGGTTCATAAAACACCTCATAATGGTTTGTGTCGTAATGAACTTCACGAACACGCACGGCTTCAATCAGTTTTTCTTTCATCTTGAGCAGAGTAACGGAGAACCTTCGCAGGAAACTGCGAGCAAAACACGGCGTTCCGCAGGGCCACCACGCGCAGAAACGGCGACGTCACTCTGCGCTCTAGCGGGCGCGGGTCCAATGAGCGTAGTGGTTCGCAGAAGCTTATCACGAGTCTGCGTCATTTAACAGACCTGCGTCTCGTTTTGCGACTAACCTTATTGGACCCAGCACGAGCGCGCATCCAATAAGCAGTGGTTCCCAGAAACCATGAGTCACCCTGCGTCTCATTTTGCGCCCAGCCTGAGTTTTCCATCCCGGGAGGTGGAGGTTTTCCTCCCTCGCTGCTGACCTGCACGTCGACTTGCGGATTTTCCCATCAATCGGTCCCTTCGCCCAGCAGGGCATCGCCCCAGCCGGGACGAGCTCTAAGCTCCCGACATAAGGGATAGTTTAAAGCGAATGTATACGGGAAGACGAGAGGAGAAAAGAGGAAGGAAATAATGAGCGCGGTCCGTGGCCTATTTCTTAGAATTCTGTGCCGACATTCGTCGGCTATTTACGGGACTGGAACCGATTAGAGCAGTCTTGTAAGTTCTGAGTACTGCCAGCCAAGAGGGTTGATGGAAGCCGATCACTGCCTGGATGAAAATTGTTCTGACAGCTCCTTTGATTTTGTGTTAAAGTGGATTCCTTTCACAAATTCCAGGCGGATGCTGCCTGTGGGGACCCTGTACACGTATTTAGTTAAAATTACATTTTCCCGTCATCGTAAAAACTGCACCTGTAAAACCAAATGATATAAAACTTCAAATGTCATTAGTAATAAAAAAGAAAATGTTGTAAACATTATTTTCATCGATTTACCATTCAAAGTGAATAGTATTTCAATCTTAAACTAACGTTCCGAAATGCATTACGAGTCTGATCTGCGCAGTGCAAACACTGATCTTGCTCACGGATTCGCCGTTTATCATTCCCCGCGCTACTTGCGGTTGTGCGGTGGTTCCTGCGATGAGCGTTTTACAACTAATTCTCTAGAAAAGTAAATTTTTACAATTTTATAAGAATCCTAATTGAGGTACAACACTTAGGAAATGATATATTTATTTTGTAAATATAGCTTTGTGATCTCCACCAAGAGATCTCGAAAACATCTAGCTGGGGCGGTGCCCCGATGGTGGGAGAGTCCTGGTTAGGAGGAAACCCCACTAGCCGACGGTAGGTCGGCGCCGGATCTCGCCATCCAGCGGGGGAAGATCACCACCATCTCCTGAGAAAAAAACACATGCACTAAACTAACGGGAATAATGACCAAAGTAGTTGACGCGCCTGGAAACACGAAAAAATATCTCTCGTCTACTCGTTTAAAAATTTATATAACCCATTGTATATTCATTGTACTGTATTGTCTTTTAAATAAATGCACATTAGTAAGGATTTAACATAATTGCAATTTCAGTAAACTTTCTTGTTGTCGTAAACAGGGTGAAAGTTAGCTATAGCTGATATGTGCACCGGGTAACGTTCCTTTTATTACAGAAATCATAATTAATTGAAACAGTTCCCAACTAATAAGGCTTATTTTAGCTTCAAACATGGAATTTATCATGATTAATGTTTTCTGGTGACGTTTAGGGTCCCAGGTTCATTCCTTTCTTTAGGCTTACATCAACTGAAAATGACAACTAGCTGGAATTGAATGAATATGCCCCTAAAACATACAAAATAAACAAAAAGTTTTTCTGTAATAAAAGAAACGTTATAATTGGATCAATGTAAGAGAGCTCTTCACATGTGCTGGACCGGGGGCGGGAGCTTATTGCGTCAACTGATGTCACTGCAGCGCCTCTGACCGGGAGGTCATAGGTTCGAGTCCTGACGGCGGCATGATTTTCGACACTAGCTTTTCAGCTAGGTCAAATTCAGTTACTGTCTGTAGGAGAATTCTATCGGCCGGCTGCTCTGATGGGTAGTTTTACGTAGTTTCTTCGATCACCATCAAGCGAATGCCGGAGCAGCACCTTAACAAACGGGCCACCGGCCACGCGCGATCTTTCCTTCCCCTTCCTTGTCCTACCCTCTCCCCTTACACACACACCTACACTAACATGCACTACACTACCACATATTTCGGGAGACCGGTCGGGAACTTAGAGCTTGTCCCGGCTGGGGCGGTGCCCCGCTGGTGGGAGAGTCCTGGTTAGGGGGAAACCCCGCTAGCCGACGGTAGGTCGGCGCCGGATCTCGCCATCCAGCGATGGAACATCACCGCCTCCTCCGGATGAAAAATATGCCCTACACTTACGGTGCTAATGACCTAAGCCGGTGAATGACGCGCCCGGAATCGCTAACAGCGAACCAACGAGTGCTGGCCAGGGACGTCAGGTTCCTTTTTCGCAGACGCGCCCCCGAACACACTCGAGTGGCGGCGCGGGCGATGTGGAGCGCGCGCCGAAGCAGGTCAGCCGGGGACCGCCCATACGGCGCCTTTCTAAGCCGCGCGGCCCAGCTGCGTTTCCCGTTTCCAGAGCAAACGGCGGCGGCTGATGTCCAAGGCAGGGCCGCCCTGGGACACGCCTCTTCACTGCCCGGAGGGGGGACTCGGAAGAGGAGAGGACAGTGGCTGCTTCGGATGGCGTTGGGGGCGATCCACGGTTAAAGATGTTATTAACAGAAATAACGATATCAGGCGTATTAGGTTTTATGATGTGACTCTGTTATATGCTGCGTTAGCAAGCGACCTTCTTCCCTCAAACTGTTCGATATGAAAGAAAATTCACTTCAAAGAGGATTGACTGATTGATTGCCGTTTCCTGCCACATCATCTGCTACGGTCATTCGTCCCGTAGCAGTTGCGGTGGTTGTAGTTGACTGATCAGGGATTCCGTGTGCGTCAGCTGTTAAGGTCGCTACTCCCGTGAGTCCAGTGCGTGTTTCTATGGCGGGAGGGGGCGGTGATCATCCCCCGCTGGTAGGCAGGATCCGGCGCCGACCTCGGCTTGTTGGGGTTTTCCCCAACGAGGTACCTCCTACCAGCATGGCGCCGCCACGGACGGGACAAGCTCTAAGCTCCCGACCGGTCTCCCTGCATGTGTGGTAGTGTAGTGCATCTAAGAGTAAGTGTAAGTAAGGGGTGATGAAAGGACAAGGAGGAGGAAGGGAAGATCGGACGCGGTCAGTAGCCCGTTTGTTAGGGTACTACTCCGGCATTCCCTTGTTATTGATGTAACAAGCGCAGCCGTCCGCTAGAATTCTCCGCCAGACAGAGACTGAATTCGACGCCGTTAGCTATCAAGACCGCACCGTCGGAACTCAAACCCTAGGACCTTCCGGACAGAATCACTGCAGAAACAACGGCAAAGGTGGCACTAAACTAATCTGTCTGTGCGGGTGAGTTTTGCGGTCGCTTTGGCTTGCTCCCCAAGTCTTTTACTTCATTTAACTATGAGTAATTTGACGATTTCTCGGGAAAGGCGTGTTCGCATTCGACACGCGATGGAGAATTATTTCTGGCCCCAAGCGTAAAATGCCGGGTCACTATTCCCGACCCGTCAATCTTCTGCAAAGCAATTCCCGATGTCTGCGCAGCCGCAGCTGGGACTCGTTCGTTAATCTTGCGAGGCGCTCGCAAGTGGCGGCGGCGCCTGAAGACGGCTCCACATTCGCCGAACAGCGAGCTAGCGCTCGCCCAATCCCGAGCAGCTGACGTGTTCGGCGAATGTTTGCTCCCTTTGATGTGTCCAAAAGACCGACACGCGGTGGGTAGGGCGAACCCCGAATATTCGTCACTCGGCAAATAGCAAGCAACTCATCCAGCCACACTACTCGGGATTCGGCGAGAGCTTGGTCTGTGCTCGCCGAATACCGAATGTGTGGAGCCGCCTTTAGGCAAATGCGGAATGTGTGGAGCCACCTTTAGGCGAATGCCGAATGTGTGGAGCCGCCTTTAGGCGAATGCCGAATGTGTGGAGCAGCCTTTAGGCGAATGCGGAATGTGTGGAGCCGCCTTTAGGCGAATGCGGAATGTGTGGAGCCACCTTTAGGCGAATGCCGAATGTGTGGAGAAGCCTTTAGGCGAATGCCGAATGTGTGGAGCCGCCTTTAGGCGAATGCGGAATGTGTGGAGCCGCCTTTAGGCGAATGCCGAATGTGTGGAGCAGCCTTTAGGCGAATGCGGAATGTGTGGAGCAGCCTTTAGGCGAATGCGGAATGTGTGGAGCCGCCTTTAGGCAAATGCGGAATGTGTGGAGCTCCCTTAAGGCGAATGCCGAATGTGTGGAGCAGCCTTTAGGCGAATGCGCAATGTGTGCAGCCGCCTTTAGGCGAATGCGGAATGTGTGGAGCCACCTTTAGGCGAATGCCGAATGTGTGGAGCAGCCTTTAGGCGAATGCGGAATGTGTGGAGCCACCTTTAGGCGAATGCCGAATGTGTGGAGCAGCCTGAGGACGCTGAAAGCGCTGGCGCGCCTTGAGGTCTCGAGGACGGGAGGCGCACTAGCGCGAGTGCTGGAGCGAGACAGGGGACAGGGACATCGGGCGTCGCGACGCGTCGGTGGGAGCCGCGAGTGTTATGCCTCATTCACAACGCGGACGTAAACGTAACGCAATGCAGTACAATTAGCAGTAAAATTTACACGTAAAAACAAGCATTTACAATGACGAACATAAGGTGGAACGTAAGTTGCGCCTACACCAATCAACTTTCAACTTATTGAAGCTTGACCGACTGTCGATTCGTTTCTAGCACGGTGGAAAGATGTTTTCACAATGGTTGCATCATGTTTTCTTATCCTATCGATTTTCCTATCGATTTGTCTTTATACATAAATGTGAGTAGTTGTTGTATTAGTGTTCGTATATACTTTATTTTATAAATAAGGATTCTCTTGAACCAAATTCACGAATAATTCGTCGAACGTAATTATTTTATTCGGCAAGTTAAAGTCACAAGAAAAATTGTCCAAATTCTTACTTTGAATTCACTACTCACATCAAAACCGTTTCCCAACTAGTTTAGTTCATAACAGTAATGAAATGACATAACCACAAACCTGAACACAATCTGAAATCCATCTTGTTTTTTTCTTTCGTGCTGCTCTCTGATTGATCTTCGGTAGAATTCCGATGTAAGCTTGACGTAAAAACTTGATGCTTGTGAACTCTTAAGTTTACGGCTTTACGTCTACGGTTATGTCAAGGTACTGCGAATGGTCTCGCTTAATAACTCATTTGTAGGTTTTGCGGCTACGTTACGCGTACGTTTAAGTTTGCATTGTCAATGAGGTCTTAGGATGAGACACAGAAGGACGTAGGAAGGGGCGTGCCAGGGGTCGTGGCGGGACAGCGTGTGTGTGTGTGCGAGAGAGAGAGATGGGGCTCTGAAGGAAAGGGTGAGGTTAGAATGATTGGGTTGGATGATTGATTAGTGATTTCGGGCGTGTCAACGGCTAAGGTCTTCGTCCCCTAAGTGGAGCGCATATTTTATCGCAGGAGGTGGCGGTGATCTTCTCCCGCTGGATGGCGAGATCCTGCGCCGACCTACCGTCGGCTAGCGGGGATTTCCACAACCAGGTATCTACCACCAGCGGGGCATCTCCCCAGCCAGAACAAGCTCTAAGCTCCAATCGGTCTCCCGGAGTATGTGGTAGTGTAGTGCATGTCAGTGTAAGTGGTAGTAAGTAAGGGGTAAGTTAGGACAAGGAATGGGAAAGAACGATAACTCGCAGTCAGTGGCCCGTTTGTGAAGGTACTGCTCCAGCTTTCGTCTGGTATTGCTCGGAGAAACCACGGAAAACTGCCGATCAGAGCAACCGTCCGCTGGAATAGTAGAACGAATGGGGGATGTTGGTGGCCTTTGAGAAGGGCGTGGCAGCCGGGGCGGGGGGGATGTGGAGAAGCGCGCCGGGAGTGTCGGGCACGTAGAGCGGTTGAGGCTCGACCCAACACGCCATCCGCATCCCCAACCCCACCTCCCTGACTCATTCCTCTGCGGGCTCGCACGAGGAGCGCCGCGGAGGCTGGCTGTGCGCCGTGCCGTGCCCCGCCCCGCCGCGCCTCGCCTCACCCACGCCCCGACCCGTCCCGCCTCAACCCGCCCCTCCCCGGCCTGCCCCGCCCCGCTCCGCTCCGATCCGATCCACCCCGCCCCCCGAGGTGTGTCCCCAGCGCGCACCGCAAGTGGGGCGGCGCGAGGGCTTCACGCGGCGATGGGCCTCGTACGGGAGGGGGTGGGAACCTCTTTGGAGCCTCGTTAACGCTGCGGCGGCTCCCACCCCCTCCCCGGCCTAAAGGGGCCGGCGCGGTGGCGAGCGGCTACTCTCGGAGCAACTCCTCCTCTTCTTCGGCTCGACGACGGCCGCCACGGGCCTTGGCCGCCCAGCGGACCCAGCCTCTCCGCCATGGGATAAGGGGTTCACGTAGTTAGCACGAACACATCACTTTCGTCGTCACCGCTTTCTCGTCGTCACACTGCAATAGATACTGGGACATTTCTTAGGAATGGTATAATTTGCCTCGGCGGTGAATCGAACCTGGGGTTGCGCCGTGGAAAGCAAACACGGTCAGCAACGAGCCTCGACGGAGATTTTGGAGCAATTACTAATGTTTATTATGAGATAATGTCTGTAAAGTCTAAAAAGATGACTCGATAGCACCTGTGATTTACAGCAATTATTTTTACACATACCTTTAACAGATGGCGTTAAATTGGGGTTAAAAAGATATAAAAAGGGTTATTTCCATTTGTCATAACATAGAATGACATTTCATTAAAATCCTCCTCCCTCTACGTATCATGATCAGAAATCCTACGCAAAGTTTCAGTGGCGCTTACTGCTTAACCCATCAATTATGAAGCATGTGATTCCTGCATTGTATTGTCAACGAAAACTTTAAACACATTTATCTCGTAACTTCATTTCTACTTTATACCATACTTCCTTTTTAATCTACGTACCTACCAAGAAAAGAGAAATTACTGCGAAGTTGAAAAAAAATGGCGAATTTTCGACTGAAAAACTCATATTGTTGGTCCCTGAAACCAAAAAAATGGATCATTTTTGCTCCTTTATATAATACATACATTACTTCCTTCAGTTGGACAGACAGTATCCACGTTTTCTGGGTTATTGTTACGGAAAAGTTTCATTAAGACGAAACGTTGGTCTGTCTGTTGAACACCCAAACCGTTCAGACAATTTTATCCGAAATTGGCGTTCCCCGATCAATCTGGCCGAACTCGAAGGTCTGCAAATTTCACACCTCTATTCAGATTTCGATGGTTACTTTATACGAAATCTAAACGAAATTTTCTCAAAAATAGCTCAAAGGTTTTTCTTTACATTTTTTCTCCAATAGAGCTTGTAGTATAGCTCAAATTTTATTTTCGTTCAAGTTTTTTTCTCGAAAGTTGCAAAAGTTAAAAATTCTCACAGTCTCTTCAACTACAATAATGATTATTTTTTCTCCAATGAAATCTGTTCTTCAAAATTAAATAAGATCATGTACTATTTTTTGAAAATATGAATAGTTACCGTGTAATTTTCATGAATTAAAAACAACTTCAAAGATGTATGTAAACGAAATTTTCTAAAAAAAACCGCTCCAATTCTTTCTTTACACCTTTCTTGAATAGAGCAGAGTGGGTTTCTAAAAGTGGCGCAGGTCCCATTTTCCTTGAACTCCGTGTATTTTCAAAAATAATTATTTATCAAGTTTAATTTTTTTTGTGTCTCCGTACTTAATATTAAACATAGAGAGTTTCTTCTTAATGAAATTTGTTCTTCAAAATTAAATTTATATTAATAATGTTATGTACATTCTTTTGAAATGTGAGAATTCTTGAAGTAATTTTGAGTAAGCATTACAAATAATACAAGAAACGATGTACTGTTGTAATAAAATTAGTTGATTATCACAATTAATTAATATTCTGATTTAAATTATTTTCTTTGTAAAAGAGCTCGTGGTGCTTGTCGCAAGCCAAACACACAGAAACAATCAGCAAACTGCTCCCTGCGCACGCTTTGGGGATTGTGACTCGCCGTCGAGAATGAACGGTTCCGATGTCGGTTCTTGACAGATCCCCCGAACAGAGTCACAGGCGGATAACGAGCGCTCGCGCCCTCCGAGACTGCGGAAGGCAGCCAACAAGAACGAATGGTAGCTGAACGCGGTTTGTCCGGCTCTAATGGTCGGGTTAGTGTCGTGATGACATGATGGGAGGGAGTATATATCGGGAGAAAGACGAACTCCGGGTTGATTATTAAAAGTGGTTTATTATGAGCCCTTGCGGCTAGTGTGTGGGTACATCCTAACAGAGGCTACGCATCCCAGCACTCAGTTGTCGTCGTCATGAGGAGGGTGGGGGAGGGTGGCAGGCAGCGGCGGCGGCGAAGGCAGATAGGCTGGCGGTGAATCGCTCGGTTCGGCACGGCGTCGATTCCCGCCTTGGTCAACCCGAGGGCAACCGTAGAGTGGGACGCCAGCGATCATTACCGCGCTCACGAAAGGCAGGAAACGAGCGACCACTTCTGAGGCCGTACGCGGTCTTATACTATACCGCCAGGCCTGTCCATCCCGGCGCCAGCGGGGGGTGGTGGCATTCGGGGGTGGCGAGCGGTGAGCCTGCACACCTAGACCGCGTCGGCGTCGCCTCACCACACTAGAAGTAGAGCTTTTTTCCTGAGCTTGCTAGTACGTTCACCGGTGGAAGAATACAGAAATATTAACTACGTCATTTATAAATAAGAAATGAACTAAATTTACAATAAATATCCTTCGTTCTAACACATGAAAAAGACATTTACATCTCGAACATATGCACATTGTACACAGTCACATGAACATACATACAGTTACATATTTATAGCTACGTATAAATATACATATACACAGAACTACTTTCTATTTGCCAAACGGAGTAAAAATATATTTACAGAGACGATATCGTGTACATAGATCACAATGGTATTGTATGCGAGTACTTCAAATATTAGCAGCACTTACAGAAGAAATAAATACGCGAAGTAGTAGGCTGAATATTTTGCGAGTCTTTCCCAGACGCGAGTGACAATTTGGGGAGGCACCGATGGCTCCTTTTACAGGCGTGTGCTTGGATGTCATTATCGCGTCGCGTGTTGTATCTTCTGTGAGGGGGGCCGGAGAAGCGCTGGCCCCTGCTTTTTACGGTTTGCCCAAGCACTTAAGGCCGCGCGCCGCCTCCAAGCACCTTCTTTGGGCATTCGCCGCCCGGGCCGCCTCTTCCGGGGCAGGGGCACGAGAGCGCCCCCCCCCACAAGCAGTCTTTCCTTTCTACTCCCATTGTTTAATGGCTCCAATCCGTTGCATAATGATACTCATTACGATGCACATTTCATTATGATACAGGCTCTTCACCAATCACAGACGAGCTTACAAACCAAGTATTTACACTTCATTAATGATTGAGAATCTTTCTAGTAAATGTTTTGGTCGATTGTGTACATTAAAATCGCATTTAATATTATTTACTATGTTTGTCAGTTTTAATTTCTTTTATTATTAGTAATTTGTACGTGGAATATCATATAAAATAAATTGGATAATTTCACTTTCATCGTAATTGACGTGGTTGTGGTAAAGGGAACATTTGACTGACGTTAAGATAAGAACGCAAGTTGTGTGTTGTTGCCGTGTGTTTGTCCTTTAAAACCGGCCATTTCTTTAGTTTGAAATGTCTAGTGAATCAGAGGAAGAATTGGCACCTTCAGAAATAAGGGAAGAAAGCGAAAATTATTGGAAGAGCAACTTTTGTATTCTCTCGCGCTGGTAAACCGAAGCCACATGCGGCAGGTACGATAGCTGTCCGCTAGGTGGCCTTGGCTGAATCCTGCAAGTTAACTGCCATGAAACGATTCGATGTAAAAGTTTAACTTATAAAAGTCGTAGAAAAAGTACCGTATGAAAATCGATGTAATGGGTATTAATACACGTGTGAAGTTAACGATACTCGCTCGTATCGTAATATCACAGTCGTGTCGATCATTACAGCATCGTTTCATAATGCACAATTTCTTTTGGCTCGCGAAAAGGCCACCTTGAACCACGCAGGACATGCACTTGCACGGGCTCGATGTCATTTTATTACGTTGCAAGTCTTGCAGGTAACTAAACACGGGGATCAGCATTAGGCTGAACCTGATTTTTATACCCCAGAGTTGTTAGTCATGGGGGAGCGATGGAAGATGGAATTATGATGATAATGACGGATGAATGGACGGCACACACAAACACACCCAAGGCGGGACTCGAACCCGCGATTCTTCCGTCCGAGATCGCCACGGCACTATTGCCTTAGCAATCTCGGCTATCCGGACTGGCCCAAGTAGACTATTGATTTTTTTTGTATGTATGTATTTGGCGTTATTGGGTCGGTAATCCTACTTCCCCGGCCAGCTACCGGTGTCCCCCTTGCTTGGGCCTAGTTAAATTCCCATGCTTGGGAGTAAGAGCGACATGAGGCGAACATGCCGTATTCTCTTCACCGTAACTAGCAATATCCGCCTACTTGAGCTTTTCTTCGTGTCACAGCTACAGAGACTGGGGCGACTTTATAGAAAAGCTACGACTCTATTTTTGTCTCGACCGGGAATCGAAGCACAGCACGCGAAGCTAGTACGCTACCCATGAGATATCCAGAGGCGATTTTATTTATTTTACGGCAAAACAGTTAAAAACAGTGTGTGACGTGCTATGGGGAGAAGTGAATTCTGTGCCCATATTCATAATTCTGTGATCCCTACCCTAAGCCATATACTACTTGAATTTTGAATACAGAAAGAAATGAGCGTTTTTTGGAAGGATTGTAAACAAAAATATTCGCTCCGATGTAATAAAATCTATTTCCAAGGATAAGTCAGCTAAATTCGGGCTCTTATCCCTCATCATGTCCTTCGTCAAGGAATAATACTTCACGCCGCGACAACATGGAGAACGGTTCTTTGAATAACTATATTTCCCTCTGAATTGTAGAAGACGTGCACAGGTAATGAAGTTGCATGTAGTGAGTCAAAGGCATTGGGGCGGGTGTCGTTCTGGAAGGTGCTGCTCCTGCAGACCGCTTCGACGTCCCGGAATGAAGGCTCCTTCACAATTAAACTTAAACGCACTCGTAACCTATACGCAAAACAGGGTGGCCACTCAGTTCCTGGACGAAATTTCCCTTACTTTTCCAGGCTTTCCAGTATTTTTTAAAAATTTTTCACTGATAGGATTTCGAGAGATTCAAGACGATTTGTTTCCTTATTTTTGTTTTATGTTGTGTCATTAAATCATCCAGTTATTTATTGTATTGAGCAATAATGTAAAATAAATTAACAAGTCTCTTTAAGTCAACAGTTCTCACTTACGAACGGACTGCGCTTTTAACAGACAAGAATATTTATGCATTAAACCTAACTTGAAAGTAGAACGTTCAGGCTTTTATATCACAGTTAGGTAAACATGGTTACAAAATCAAGATACTTTTGGTTCAATTTTGAAAACAATGTTACTCTCAATTGACAACTTCAAAACTGACTGACGTATTATTTCATTTTAAAGGATCATTTCTTTTTCTTGATGGGAAAATAGGAATTAATGTAAGTAAATTCGTGACATTAATTGTCAAGTAACTTCTCCCAAAGACTGTCATGAGTCAGGTATCCAGTGACGTACCTGCCACTCCGTAGCATTTGTACAACCCTCACTTTTAAATCTCGCGCCAATTTCTGTGGCCGCGAGCTTTAGCACGTTTGTTACCTTGCCTGCGACCTTGACATGCCTGGACTGGGTGAACTGGGCTGCTACTTGAGGTCTAACCTCCCCCATACGTCACATACAGTTTTTGACTAAATAAATAAAATAAATAAAATAAAAAAAAACCTTATAGAGAGCTCCAGATGATGTTAATAAAATACAATAGGAGCCATGGTAAATTGTGTATGTATATATATATATATATATATATATATATATATATATATATATTGATAGTAGTATTTATTGAATCATATTTTAAAATATTTGGATTACTGGCTTAGTAATTATAACAAGAATTATATGCCAATAATTTTAAATTATTTATATTATCTTATCTATTAATCTTTTGGCCATGTTTTTGTTCAATTATTGTTGTAGGGAGGGTCCTCAGTCCGTTGTTCGCCTAGAGACCTTGTGACTAGAACTCCGGTCCTGAGCGAGACACTTCTAGTGTTTCCGTTAGTAGCGAACGCAATTTGTAGGAGCATTGTCGTTCATCGCCATCATTGCTCCTAAATCGTTCCACAGAATCATTCGTGGCGCACAAGCTTTAAGAAGTAGTTACCATCCACGCACGATCGAGTCAATTGTAATTAATGTCGCTCAATTCTATACGGAGCTTATTTGGAGAGAATTCATTAGGGACTTTAAGCACAGTACAGTGCATAGCATTTGAGCGTAATATCATTATACGCATGCCATGTTCGAGTTGCCCATCCACAAATGCTCAAAGTGGTATGGAGTGATGGAGATATTGTTGTACGCTAAGCCGTAGTTGGAGTACGTATTGTATCAATATCGGTAAGTATCTGTGTCTAAGTTTATGTTCACGGTCATCGGGAATGGAACATCTATGGTTTTGTTAAAAGTACATTCTATGTTTCCCGTCTCTGTTGACATTTTACTGCGAATGACACTTAAGATTCTTTGTAAGCAGTAAAGAAGCCTGGTTCGCTTCCAATAACCAATTCAAACCATGAGTCATCAACCAACACAAGGAAGTCGATCTATCCATAATAGCTCCAATATCTCTCACTCTTCAAATACATTTCACAAAACCTTATCGTCCCACCGCACCTAATTTCGTTCTTGGGAAATCCTGCTCTCGAAATAATAGAATCGTCTAGCCGCACCTATTTTCACTTTGGGAAAATCCTACTCCCAAAATAAAAGAATTCCATCTAAATTTCCCCAAAACCAATTCAACCCGGCCCCCATAAAAACCCATTTCCTAACCTACGGTCAGTAACCTGTAGAAATTCCTAACACTATAAGCAATCTTCCTTATCACCCCATTCACGAAATCAGAAAAATATAATGAGTGCCCCAGAAGAAGTTACCTCCCACTGAAAACGATCATATAACGTTAGATATGTTATCGTCATACAAAAAAATCTTGTGAAGCACTAAGCCGCCACGTAATAAAAATTGTGTAATAAAGAAGTTCCCTGACCAGATATCTTCATTGTCAGGTGTAATATATTATTTGATTCCTTTTGTTTTCAGCAAAGTAAAAAATAAAAGTGGTTGTGTTAATTGAAAGCATAGGTTTTAGGCGGTCGGGGTCAGCTGCTCCTTGGTTGCCCGAGAGACACCGCGTCTTAGGCACAGGTGCCAATGTTTCGGCCATCATACTGCGGCCTTTTTGCAATCATTTTCCGCATTGCTGCGGTAACTGTGACACCTTGGATGTCGTTGCTGACGGAAAATCCGGTGGTGCTCGGGGTCATCGCTGCTTCGGTCTCAGGACGAAAGAAGAGCCGGCAAAACTGCTAAGAGTGTAATGGTAGAACCACAGAGACAAGACGGAAAACAGTGGTCAAGCAGAGTTGCCAGCAGATCGGTATTAGAAATGGAGACAAAAAAAGAAAAGAAAAGAAAAGAAAAGTAAAGCTTCCTGGTGGCGCCGTGGCTTAGCAGCAGGGTCGATGCTCTCCAGGTGCGAATCGTTACGCATCACTGCTGCGCGATTATTTTTATGAACCTGCGCGGGGCGCCGTTCTTACTACATCCGACCGAAGTTTAAACACTGCTCTGCCTTTCCGGGATGGCCTCCTCCAGACACGCTTCGATCCCTGGCAACGGTGGCACGCGATGAAAAACACTTTCAAAGGAAATCTGTAATTTTGAGACTAAAACGGAAAAGGAATTATTTATTGCTAATTCATGTTTAAGAGATTAATTAAGAAATATTTTATCTCAAATTATATAAAGTTAAACACATACTAGTATTTTATTCAAATTTCCATTTTATTACAATTATTCGATTTCCAAAACATGTAATTATACTCGATTAATCAAAAATTAAATTAATTTAATTCCAATATATTATGGTCATCTGTCACTCGAGTTAAAGTTTTAATCAACTTCTCTATTTTGTACCGGTTTATCTGAAGTGGTCAAATATAATTGACGAAACATCAGAAAAAGAAAATATGATTACGATTCCCTCTGAGTGTTGCGTGTTCCATCCATCTGCATCTTCATACTGAAACAAGCCCTTTTTCTCTACCAGCAACATTCGTAATTTTACGAATTATTAAGTTAGATTCATGACTCGTTTCGTTTGAATGACACTCGTAATTATTTTCCGAATAATTTAGTTATTGATTTGAGCACCAGGAAATAATTACGACAGTAACCCGGATGATTCCTATGTAATTTCCATATTTCTCATCCAAAATGATGTCGTTAATTAATAATTAACTCAGTTAATTCGGTTCGCAGATCATAATTGTTTCTACTTACTCTGCAACCAATTACTCAATCTGCCATCCATACGGAGGAGCGAGGAATCTGAAAATCTTATCAAAATATCTACTACTGGATTGCACTAAATGAATAATGATAATCGGCTTTCTTTTAAAGTAACAAATTGGAATTTATGATAATGTGAAATATGATTCTAATAAAAACTAAACATGAATTGTTACATCGTTAATCAAAATGAAATTATTTCGGTCGTGACCAGCTCTCCCTATCTTGTAATAATTATAAATCAACCTTGTTGTATTCGTGGATCTTCGCTTCTCCATTCGACGGCGTCCCGTAGAATCTTCTCCGTCGTCGCAGCAGAATCTTCCTTCGTCATAAAGTCGTCCGCCTAATGTTCGCGATCAAGTTCCAATTCTCCCAGCGATACTATTATTACCCGTTACTACACTTACTCGCATTACGGGTGAACGCCTATACACGTACTGACTATTACTTTGTAGAATTCCTTCGTCTTTTCCCACAACGTTTTCTCCTAATATAAGAAACGATAGACTTAATTATACTACAAGTTATAGCATTGGATTTGGTTGTCCATCAACAGTCTTTCCTCGACTTAGTAAACTATCAGGAGCCGACCCGCTCATTACCGCGTTGCTAGAGATAGTGTCCCTGTTTTTCCTAAAACCCAAAGCATCAGAACTACATATCATCCTCTTTTGTCAAACAAAAACAATACTATTCCACATCCTCTTCACCTAGCGAAAATGACCTTTAACGCTGGTTGTTTACATGTCACATAGCAACCCCTCCGCGCTCCTCTAATGACATCCCTGTATTCTACTTCATATAAAATAATTTTTATAAACAAAATGGTTCGTCAGTTTGGTATATCACAATACATTAATTTGGATCAATCGGAAGCCACATCACAGTACAATTATTTCTAACATTACGAGGGATGCGCTGCAGTGCTTTTCCCAGCTGAAAAGACTCAATCTGCGTAATCGCGTGTGCTCAAATTCCAGTCCGTTTCAAATCAACATACCACGCTAATCGCAACTGAACACAAGCTTCATTCTGCTCGAAAGCGCAAGAAAATTGAATCCACCGCAGCGCGCTCTAATCAGATGCCGCGCGCCCCAGAAGCGGATGAAGTGTGGGAGCGTCGGTGGGCTGACCCACTCCCTCGCGGCCGCACGACACCCAGGTCCCGTTGGCCCGATCCTTTATCTTCGAGCGGCACAAGTTGCACGAAAATGCCCGTCACTAGGCAGCAGACTTTATAAAACAGACCAAGGCAGGAATTAATCAGGCATTACCGGTATTACATTGAAGGCACAGGCAGGAAACGCTTTACAGTTTAAAAAACTTCTCACACAGGTGTCCACACTGGTGTCTGGAAAATGCCGACTTCATAAGTTCCTCCAGAAGGCTAAATTATTTTGCATAAATAAGTCATTTATTAGAAAGAAATTAGTACTGCAGAAGTAAACTATAAAACATTTCTTTATTTTTAGTCTCGTAAATTTTAAAACACATTATAATTTTAAAAAAGTTGTCATTTTCATTTGTTCGATAACACTTACACGTACACGAGATATTTAAAAGAAATATTAAATAGAATATTAATATCAACAAAAGATGAATAAAACAAAGAAAATGCGTTGTAAAAAGAGAGAAATCTGAGAATCGCGAGACTTAATACGGGTTTCTTTAATGACTACTATTGCAGCCCTTTCAGTAATTCAGACGTCTGATCTTTTCTCCGTTTGCAGGCCATCTCATTCTGCTGAGCTAACGGCACAACTTGCTCTGGTAAAAACTGTAACTAGTTGGACTCTTTTTACCCTCTCTGGCATATATGTCAAGAGCAGCCTCGTCCGGTAATTTCTGTTAGTTGGCATGTTTCGGATAGCCGTTTCAAGGTCTGGGGTTGTTACAGTCAATCTAGGGTAACGATTGTTTCATTTGTTGTATTTAAAACGTTTCGTGCCATTTCGAAAAAATACTTCACATCTTTTTATCTAAAAGACAATGTAACAAATGCCATCTCCTGTACTTCTTTGATACCGGCGGTGCACAGTAACGTCTGAAAAATAGCGATTTGACGGAACAGTTTTATCCTGAGCGAAGCTGTTTATTTTTTAGTGCATAAAAACAAAAGGTTTTACTTCGTCTTGGGAACAACCTTTATGAAATGTTTACAAGCAAAAATTTTCCATTTTATAAGAATATTTCTTTATTGCTACAAATGACATTTTTTGAGTCGTGTCAGTTTTCTTGTGCACCGATCGAATTTCATCTCACACAGTGATGTGATATTCTCTCTTCCCTCTCCACATTCGCAGAATACTGTCTCCAGTTTTTATCCTGGAGCGAACTAAATTGATTGGCTGATTGTGACGTTTCAACTGTTGTCATTGGTGCCTAGGATTGGAAGGGGGAAGGAATGGGGTGGGACGATCTCCCAATTCCTTCCCCGTGGCCCGTTGAATAGGTTGCTCCATCTCATAGGTGGAAGGAATCAAGAAAACCACTCAAGCTGTACATGAGAAATTTTGTCATAGAAACTTTTAAGTCTAAACTGAAGCAAAATATTTTGAGTTACATTTCGGCAAACACGGATACAATATATTGCCACAATTTCAAATCAAAGAATAACCGAAAGTACACTACAACCAGAGTCAACTGTTCTTCATACAGAGTCCTTACTGCTTTGCCGAGAAGTAAAATTAAATAAAATGAGAAAACCAATGCAAAGAGTCCTCGTGCCGCGTGGTTTGAAGCGCTGCTTCGCCGCTCGTGACGAAGGGGAGGGGAGATGGCGCGCGCGTGCGCGAGAGCACGAGCTGGGCGCAGGCGGCGCACGACCTCAGCGCCCGCCATTTTAGATATTTCTTTCTTTCATTTATTTACGTCAAAAGCAGTTAAAGACTGTGTGTGGCGTGCTACGGGGAGAAGTGAATTCTGTGCACGTTTTCAAAACTCTGTGATCCCATTCCTAAGCCATATACTAAATGAATTTTGAATACAGAAAGAAATGAACGTTTTTTGTAATGGTTCTTAACAAAATATTTGCTCCGATGTAATAAAATCAATTTTCAAGGGTGAATCAGCAATACAAGGGTGAATCAGCAATACATGAGGGCTCTTATCCCTCGTCATGTCCTTCGTCAAGGAATAATACTTCCTGCCGCGACAAAATGGAGAGCCATAATTTGAATAACTATATTTCCACTGAATTCTAGAAGGCGTGCACAGATAATCAAGTTACATTTATGTCCAGAAACATAACAAGGGGCCATCTCAGCATTTGTTCAAATGGCTCCTTATTTTGCTTCTGGAGATAAATGTAACGTCATTATCTGTGCACGTCTTCTGGAATTTTGAGCTTTTTTTCTCCCCGCACTCACGGAACACGAATCTTCTATTTTATGAAAATGGGAATATAAAAGGTCCGTTTTACATTCTCGTGAAAGCTTTACTTTCTCGTATATACGGAGTTAATATACGTACAGTAGGGAATTTTGTAATGCTGCGAAAAGTTGGTTTCAAGATTTCAACGGAAGTACACGTTTGGAGTCCGTTGATACCGAGAAAGCTTTCGTTTTTTCAAAACGTCCGTCCGACAACACTAGCTTGTAAACTATTCCTAGGATTCTTTTTCCTAGTGTATATTCTTCTGTCGATCTAGACTGATTCCCAGCCCTGCGGTTTTTTAGAAAATGATTCATTAAATTTTGAGGATTCTTATGTCAAGCCCCCTGGAAATTTTTAAAATTTTCTCAAAATTAGCTCCAATTTTCTCTTTAAATTTCTTGTAAGAATAGAGTGAAAACACTTAAAGATAGGTATGTTAACTCTGGATTTTCGGAAATTCCAAAAGTTTGACATTTTTTCACGTCGTTCTACAAGTACAATACTGAGAACAGATCTTTCTCCAATTGAAATTTCTCCATATTTAGTTCTTTAATTAATGACACGTTTATTGTTTTGAAGGTATTAGTAGTTTTCCGCAATCTTGAGTGAAATATTCACAATAAATTATTTCTTAAAGACGTCTTCAATTTTTTCTTTTTTCTACGGATAGTGTTAAATACAATGAACATGTAATTTTGATTGGTTTTCTAAAAATTAAAAAAATGTAATTTTTTGGCAACATCTGTCACATTGTTGGTGATTGGTACACATTATTGCAACTGCGAGTACAAGGGATTCAAATGATATAATAAGAAGTTTCATGAAAACTCAAAACTATTCTGTGAAAATGAGCCCAAAATAATTTTGTGCATTTGCGCATTTTCAGAAACACTCAAACGCCGTTTTCTCGATAACGGTAATTTTTTTCTCAACATTTAACGGATATTGGTAAATGTATGAAATAACTAAAAAACGTCACTTTCTTATATTCTTTTGTGTTTGAGATATTACAGAGTAGAACAAAAATCTGTATTGCATTGGATTGTTTTCGAATCTCTTTAGACTCGGCTGGCTTTTCGGTATAGTCTTACCATCTTCCCAGCTGTTATGTATCGGCATCAAAACATTTTTCACATTTTCTCAATTTTTTACTCCCCCAACAGTAGAAATGAAATATGGCTAAGAATATTACACAAGAGTAAAACAGTTTCTAAATACAAAAATCAAGTACATGAAGCCGTTCTTCAGAACCGACTTTTATGGGCGGAGTAAAGTTTAATAAACAAAACAACTTTTCTTGGTAAGCAATTTATGTTCCATTGCCGATGGTGTCGGAAAATTCGTGTGTCAGAGTTCCCAGCCAAAGAGTGTAGTAACACTGATAGATAGTCCCGGTAGTAACACCATCACATCTTTTTCATATGTATACAAATTTTGGTGATGTTAAGGAAAATAATAGGTAGAAAGAGGAAATCTATTCAAAACCCCCTGATAAAGTTGAGAAAGGAAGGAGACATGATGTTTTGGAGATCACACTGTTCTTGGAACCCGAGTACCATAATTTTTGCAAGAAAATTTATACATCACAATACAAAGGTTTGAAAATTGTAAAACAGTATTCTGAACGTAAAAGTTTAGTAAATGAATACTTTTCCCCCGATTTTTTACTTCTCCCGACATATTTACTTTTTAGCCCTTGCACTCTATCCATGCCTGCTCTTCACTTGAAAGCGTCACAATTTGGATATCTCTGAGAGGAGCAAACCCTCCGACGTATTTGATATAACCATGCTGGTGAATGACTGGCGACTAAAGAAACAGGTTACCATAGGCGTTCGCAGCATCAAATAAGAGATAGGTAAATTATATTTCTGAGCTCTCTTTTCCATTCATCATTTTTATTTACATACGACGTATTTATTTACTATCAAATAAACAAAACATTTAACAAAAATTAAATTATAACTTTTATAATGAAATTAATAAACAACTTTTTTACGGAACCGGATTTCTAGAGTCGAGGAGAGTCAACCCCCCCCCCCGAAATATATAACAAGTCACCAAAATGGCAGGTTAAAATATTGAAAAAATCAGAAGTTGAAGATATTTACAAACATACAATCAAAAGTAATGCTATGGGGCCTCTTTCAAAATTGTAGGGGTCACGGTCCCCCTGGCCCCGTTTTCTCCCTTCTGCGCATACTGCGTATAACCGTTCAATTGCGAAAGAAAATACCCAACTTCTTCCCCTCAAGACCTTCGTCGTCCACCCCGAGCGGGCGCGCGTCTTATGATCAGTGGCGCACAAACACTGCACCGCATCCTGGGAAATGCGCCACGCGAAAAACGCTTTCTTTCCTCGCTATTATGTGCAAAATATTCACGGGTCGAGGTCACTGCAGTGCCTCTGACCGAGAGGTCCGAGGTTCGAGTTCCGACAGTGGCAAATTTTCGATACTAGCTTGTCAGCTAGGGCGAATGCAGCCGCTGCCTGGAGGAGAATTCAAGCGCCCGGCTGCTCTGATCGGTAGTTTTCCGTGGATTCTCCGATCAACACCAGGCGAATGCCGGAGCAGATCCCTAACAAACGGACCTCAGACCGCGCGCGATCTGTCCTTCCTCTTCCTTTCCTACCTTCACCCCTTACACACACTTACACATGCCGGGAGAGTGGTCGGGAGCTTAGAGCTTGTCCCGGCTGGGGAGGTGTCCCGCTGGTGGGAGATACCTGGTTGTGGGAAACCCCGCTAGCCGACGGTAGGTCGGCGCCGGATCTCGCCATCCAGTGGGGGAAGATCACAGCCATCTCCAGAGGGAAACATGCACTACACTTAAGGGACTAATGACCTTGGTAGTTGACGCGCCCGGAACCACTAACAACCAACCTTGATGGTTCTAGGAAGAGACTTCAATAATACCACTGACGAAAACTATTAATCATTTAAAGAGTTAAATAACGACACTTTGACCTTTCATGCTTTGATCGTTTGATCTCTTTTCTGTTCTCGTGCCCGAAAACGAGTTCTTCCTTCCCTTGACTGTTTATTGGTTGCAAAGTGTTTATTTGAGGTATGCGCATGGCAAAATGGACTTCGCAGAGAAGTCAAGGCCCCATGAAACAACAGTTGTGTTGTTTGGCATTCAGTTGTGGCGTTTTCAATACTTAAAAGACTTGTTCAGAATAGCTAGCTTTTTGTAACAGTTCGTTATTGTTACTTGTGTGGCTAACGGCTGTACAAACCGTATGGGAAAACCGGAAATTACTTGCCACAAGTGAGTAGCTACTCCATGTAATTATAAACATTTAGTAACTTTGTAAGTTATTCGTCAATTTTCATGAATTATTTCTTAAAGATCTCCCGCAGAAGCGAAGAGCATTGTGGATTAGCGTTGTACGAATAGACAATTGGCAGCCTGGATATCACAACTGGTTATGTTTGCCTCATTTCCAAGAACACGATTTTGATAAACTTCTTTATCGTAAGTTTGCGGGAATTCGCAGTTCCATGAAATTTTCCAGCTTGTAGGTTAGGCCTGTAGTAACAGAAGGAATTGGTTTGAGAGACATATTTTGGACCCACCAATATGGCGGACTGGCTTCCCTTGCTGAACAGGGAAGAGGTTGGTAACGGCACCTCCATGTATTCACAGCTCCGTGCTTGAGACGATCTCTAGTGTATAACATACGCGTCAGTATATTATACTTATAAGGTAAAATTAATGGTTGCAACTCGTACGAAAGTATCTTTGGCGTATTCATTTCAAAATACCGTCAACATTTCATTTGTACACCTTCTATATTAGGCAAGTGAACCGTTTTCTCACCCCTTAATAAATATTGATTTTTATGTTTGTTCCCTTAAAAGATAAAGTTGCTGTGAATAATGGAATAATGTATAAGTGAAACCTCTTTTATTTGAATAATGAGAAGGTATCCTCCAGGCAACTAGCAACACTGAAAACCTATTTGCCTGCCCGCGCTCCCCGGCCTGCCTTCGAAGAGGTCCACGGTTTGGGGGCATGCGCTATCAAAAGAGCAAATTCTTTTCAAAGCAATGACTCGCAACACGCGACTACTTTCAAGAGGACGCATTTAATGGCTGCTCCTTTCGAAGGACGGTCTTTCAGTTTCGGTGGAGTGCGCATTGAAGGTATTTAGAGAGAGGAAGCCCTAAGTGACACAGAAAAGCAGTAAATACTTTTGTGGGTCAGACATTTGATTTATCAATGGTTCAGTTTTTTTACTTGTTAACGTCATTCCCTATCATTAACGTTCCTCAGAACTACCTTCTTATCTAAACGTTTAAAGGTGGTAAAGATAATATCACGATTAATTATAACGAATTGACGCGTTCTGAAGAATTTATAAGCAGTTGGTCCGCCAGAAGGACAGCTGAAGAAAAATTAATGGGTGCAGTTGTGACGTTCAATTTATTCCGGTCGTGACATGCAGAGCGGGAAAAGATGACAGAAATTTAGATCTGCGACTCTCTCTCCTCCAGTGCAACAGCTCTGACTGGACATCTGTGGACTCGCAATCATACCGGGATCTTGGATGTCATGGAGAGATGCCCCCCCCCAAAAAAAATTGAGACATTAGTCCATCGTCCCGCTCTAAGTAGACAGAATGGGTTGCACCCCGCCTCTCCGAGAGATTCTACAACAAGCTTCATAACCTTCCCTTCCAACCGATTTTCTCACTAGGAAAAACCACTCATCTTCATCTAACCCGCATCCCGTCCAGATTCCCCAAAGATAAATTCCGCCCTCCGTAACTCCTACGCTTTTTCCATATTATAAGCGCCGTTATCTCACCCCTTCCACAAACCACCGCAATAACTCCCAAGCACCTCAACCTGATTTATTGTAGAGGAACCCAGTGGGGTCATCCTCCCTCTTATTTTTGTCTGTATATTATTGTATACATTATATAAGCAAACAATTCTGTAAAGTGGCTATGTACGCTGTATCAGAAAATATTTGAATAAAAAAAAAGAGTGGGTTGCGCTGGGTTTCTTATAGAAGTGAAGGTATTGTGACGGTCCAGACGGACACGTGAAAAAAAAAACAATTTAATAAGTTTTAGCAGGGACGAAATGCAACATGTTTACGAAGACAAGTGACGGGTTCAGGAGCGAAGTGGTATTTATTTATTTCTTACGTCGGAGCCGACGAACTGTATAATTACAATCAGACCGGAGTAAAGAAATAATGAAGATAGATTTTAGTATGACCAAAAATAAATATACATTAGGTTTCCATGCTATTTAAAAAAATTATAACTTTTTCGTCACAAGACCAACGAGAAAACGTCCCGAGAAACTGTGTAAGTAAACACATCAAATTTAATAAATTGACGGTGAAAAGACATTAAAACATTCATAAATAACTAGAAGAAATATGTAGTTAATTTACGTATGGAAAATAATCAGTGGCAAAGGAAATTTAGACAGAAAACGCAATTTTATGAATAACTTGCAAATGACAAATGAAAGAGAAAGACGGCAGGTGTTTTTTAAAACTTCAGTGAAGGCAGGGGAAACGCGAGAAGAATGCTTGTAGACTTGGATAGGATGGCAGAAGGAAGCCATGAAGAGATATGAAAGTATGGTATTATAATTGCAACAGATGGACGTTGCAGTATAAACATGAAATGGACACAAATAGTTGTAATTCTCGATGTGTGAGCGGAGATGTTTACGGCAGCCACAGCCATCAACGAATGGGAAATGACGATTTCAAACTTTTTTTATTGGCTTGAAATTATAAGAAGGCCAAGGTGTGTATTCCAGAGTAGGAAACATTTAAAGTTGCAGATATAAAATGGCCATTAAAAAATGGGAAATGTATGCAAGCTAGTATTAACGAGTTTTGGTAATTGTTATGTGTGAATGTATGTGTAAATCTTTTGTTCTAAGGGTACAATATTTTTGTGTTTTTGGTCTACGTTCATGTGTTGTTTGTGATTTATGTTGTGCATTAGCCAGGAAATGCGACAGAGAGGCGAAGTTTTGATTACAAATAAACCAAGTAGCACCGACACGTGCGACAGCAACAACTAATTTTGAAAAGTTTGATGTTTTATTCGATCGTGAGCGAGAGAAAAATAATTCACGTGTCTAATTCCAAAGAATCGATGACAGGCATCCCGTTTCTTATATAAGAGGAGCTTTGCGAACACATACCCTAACAAATAAATTTATTGAAAGGTTAATAAAATTTCTTATGAAAAGTAGTATGATAAAGAGTAATTAAAAGTTATAGACAGGTAGAAATAATTCCATTTTGTGTTATTATTATTATTATTATTATTATTATTATTATTTTAATTATTCTTATTCACGAATTAAATAACATTAGAAAAATAGGAAACCTTAGCAATTGACTGCCCAACGTGTAGCAAAGAGGGGCAATATGAACATCAATTGTTTATGATAACTGCGGAGGGAATTAGAGAAACTGTTTAAATTAACTGCCCAGCGTGGGGCACAGTTGTGGATACAAATAGTAATAAATATTTTGTTTCTATTATTATTTTTTGGGGGGGAGGGGATTAGCGAACCGTTTCAGTATTCATATATGAAGCACGGTATTCTAGGATCCTTTGCATATGAACCGAAATAAACACCATACATCAATGGCAAATGAAGTATTAAATAGTTGAGAGGTATGAAAACGATGGATAAGTTCGAAATATGATGTATATTTGCTTTCCATCACCACGTAGTGTTTTTGACAATACAAATATTAAATTTAGTGAATGTTAAAATTAAATAAGAAATGTAAGAGACCTCTAGGAGCCCAACCCTACCCCTCCTGGCGGCCTCAAGCCGAGGAGATGGTGTGCGCTATAGTTTTTGCGCCTATGTCGTAAACCGCTCGCATCGCCCACCAGCCGCCCCGCCCACTTCTCAAATAGGACAACGCCACATTCGCTAAATGGTCGACGAAAGAAGAAGCTTCCGAACAGTAGTTGACAGTAGCCATTATCCCCTGAGTTCTGTATCCCGAAGCAATTTGTCGTGAGCAAGTATGCAACCCTGACTACTGCACAGAAATAAACAAAACCCAACGAGACGTTCTGGTGTCGAGGTCAGGAAGAGGGAGGGACACATCGGTCCATGAGTTTCTTAGAATTCCATGCGTTTCCATGAATGCCCATGAGTTTCTTAGAATGTTCTCAAACAATACGGCTTGCAATCGCGTGGTGGTTGAAGAGCCGCGAAATACGGGTGGGAACAAAGATTATGAATGGCAAACGAGAGAACAGATTCAGAAGGCAAGACAGAAAAGTTTTAGACTTCTGTAGCGCCATGGATAAAAGCCCACAGTCATTTAAAATTATATTCCAGTTTTATTTACAAAAATGGAAAAATATTTAAACTAACTGCTACGTACACACTTTCCTGAATTTCCCAATTGCCCGCCGCGATCGTACTGTTCTGTGGATACACCATATATTCTAGAGAGGCCCCGCCTCGAGTGCACGCTCCTACGGCGCCACTCCGATGACTTTCGTCACACGTGCAACATAAGAACACGCTCCAGCTTGGGCGTAAATTTTGTGCAAAGCACAAGGTTTCCAAGTACAAAACCCGCCGGTGTGAGCGACTGGCTCATTTTATACTTGCCGGCTCACCGTCACGTGACCGCCGTTGAGCGTGGGAGGGAGGTTTGCTTGCTACCACGTGACAGCTCAAGCAAAGCCGGCGTCCACCTGGACTAAAAATATCTATACACCAACTCCGTGACACCTAAGCTATTTTGCTCTCAGGTGTGCGAGCCTTCCGTGTCCTCCCACGCAGGGCCGCCAACATGACGCTTCCCTTCGTCAGAAGGATCCTGGGAGTCATAGAGAAAGAGAGAAAGGACGGAAATATTCTGAGAGACATGCATTCAAGCAGTCATTGATTGCAATCCACTGTCCTATTGCAGTCACGTTCAAGCACATTTCACATTTAGCGACACTTTTCGCAGATACGCTCCGGTGTCGTGTGGCAGCCGAAAGTGCAATACAGGTACTCAAGATGCATAAGTCTCTAACACGTTATCCAGCTTTGCCATCGACATTCTATTCACAGTTCGTGCCTGGCCTCTGTTGGCAGACCTGGATTTCGAAGAGTTGCTGATTAGAATGTAGGCCATTCGTTAAGGAAACTGTACGAATTTCACGCTTTTGAAAGTTTAAAAAATTCATTAATTCAATAAAATCAAAATACCTTGTTACATTACCTAAGAATTTTATTTTCACCATATCCGAACCCTTTGCCTTGTCGACATTTAATTAGCATATGCGGGCCCACATCCTGACCTGCAAAGCAGAACAATCAGCAATACTTAAAAATATATATATGGAGAGAGAGAGAGAGAGAGAGAGAGAGAGAGAGAGAGAGAGAGAGAGAGAGAGAGAAACACACAGATAGAGACAGTGATAGATAGAGAGATCCGCAGCCCGCCCGCTGCGCTCTTGGCTGGAAGTTCGTCGCCTGTACACAATTTGCATCCGCCGTGGACGTGGGTGCACTCACTTTACTAGAGCAACACAGAAGCAAATTCCACACGAGAGATTCTATCACAAAATATAATCTAAAACGTATCAACCGTATTGTCACGTTTTACCGTGTACTTGTGCCAGGTTGATTCTAGTGAAGGGCTTTCAATGCGATGTCTCGATTTCCATTTCATAGCTTTAAAAGCAGAAAACGTAATCACGCATTCATACGCTGCCAGCAAACGATATGATCTGCAGAGCAAATTATTTTGAGACTTCGGGGAACCCACATTTTTGAACGGGAAAAGCGTCAGAGGCTGATTGCCTACGGCGTGAGAACGAAATGATGCTGACCACCCTTCACCATGCAGTTTCTATCCGGGTCAACACTCAGCACTGAATGCAAAGATAAGTTTAGCCCGGACTGGCACATGCCTAATTCGCAAATTCCTCAGATGTAGAAGAAATGAGTCACCGGCAGTGTAGAATAGGAAAGACAAACTCAAGAGTCCTAGCACGTGTGGCGTGGATATGCCAATAGGCTGGTAATTTTCGCCTTCTGTTCGGATCTTCGGATGCGAACAAATTGGTTAAGTGGCGTTTTTCGCAGTTTACTTTTGTCAGCGTCGTTAATGACAGCTCTAATTCTCACTGCCGCTGCTCTAAAGTGGCGCTCTTCCCAATGCTACGCCATCGCAACTCCTCAATGGATTTCCATCGCTGTTGTTTGGATCGTGAGTACCAGTGCTGAGTTTTCATCTGGATAGGTGTTCCGTAGTGAAGGTAGTAAACGGGGTTTGTTCTTACGGACTCATCACACTACACACACTGAGCGGGTGTTTACTCGTATGTGTGTGTACTTTTATAAATCCTAAGCACTAGCACGCGGGATTTGAAGAGCCCTAGTGATGTTTGGTCACTTGATTTGTCTGTGGCAGAAATAAAGGCAAAGTCTTTCACAGGAGGCAATTTCCCCGAAGAGACAATTCCAGAAATTTAAACGTCGCAACCATTATCGCACATAAAGTGCAGAACAGATACAAAGCTTTTCGCTGTACGTGTGCGTGTATATGCTTCTATATTTGTGTCTGTGCGTATTAATGTTTGCATTTATGCGTATGTTTGTGACTGAGAGTGTCTGTGCTGGTGTGTGTATGTATGTTTGCGTGCATACAAGTGTGTGTATGCCGGTATGCATGTGCCCGCGAGTCCTACTAAGCTCCCGACCGGTCTCCCGGAATATGTGGTAGTGTATTGCATGTTGGTGTAAGTGCATGTAAGGGGTGAGGATAGGACAAGGAAGAGGTAGGAAGGATCGCGCGCGATCTGTGGCCCGATTTTTAGGGTACTGCTCCGTCATTCGCCTGGTGTTGATCGGAGAAACCACGGAAAACTACCGATCAGAGCAGCCGGCCGCTAGAATTCTCCTCCAGACAGCGACTGAATTCGACCTATCTGACAAGTGTAGAAAATCCTGCCACCGTGGGGGAGTGTAACTGTAGGAGCTCCCGGTCAGAGGGACTGCAGTGACATCAGTTGATGCCGAGCCATCTCTTCCGGTTTCAATTCTTACTAAAGCACACGTTACGGTGCTGCTATCGGGCAAGCGGTGATAGGCGCACAATGGGTGCGCAGAGGGCGTGGGGGGTGGGGTGGGTGGCGGAGCCCGCGCCAGTTCCCAGTCGCGCGCCGACGCGTTCCCCCGCGCTGCAGCAACGGCTCCCTGGCACGCCACGCGCGTGTGTGTGCGGGGGTAGGGAGTGCGACCTGGGCGGGAAGGGAAGCGCTGCACGCACCCCGTGATCCGCTGTGCCACTCGGCAACGGCAAACGAGGCTATCTACCGGCTAGATGGACTGAATACTTGAATATGAAGTTCTTAAGTTGGCCGCTTCTCTCGAGACGAGAGCCCTGCCTTTACCTCTGAACATAAATGTTGCTTACGTTTTCCTGAGATCCCTTTTGTTCGTGAGAGTTTTGCTACTTTGAGGAATAGGGCGATGATAATCCTCGCCAATTCTATAATAGTAACAATACACACCCACACACACACAATATTCAAATAGTCAGAGATAGCACTGTTATTAATTATTATGTATCATTTATAATTATTCCATTATATTACAATATACAACTATTTCTATTACATTAAACATTACATAAAATGGCACACTTTTCTGGTCAGAAGAATATAAAATCTACTCCGGGTTGTAATTAGCTTTCTAAGGAGCAGATCTAGGAACTGTTGGCGCCTCTACAATACTTGCGCAAAATGTGGACTGCTCACAATAAAGCAATGTCTCTCCTTTCCCAGTCTTTTAATTACCGGGGAGTTTAGCCAAAATGTTACACAAATTTTGCGAAACAAACAGCAGAGCTCCGTTAACGATCGGGAGGACAACGTCCCACATTCGGCTGATCTTCAATGTCCAAAATCTTGTATTCAATACGTTTCTGTGCCTCCTTGGTTCTATTTAATTCGCACGGCACACCAAAATCAACCAATAGACACAGTTTTTTCTTCATATCTCGGATAACAATATCAAGTTTTTTTTGCCGCTATCGTCCGAACAGTTTGAATTTGTTGGTCGTACGATGTTGTACACAGTCCAACAGACGTCACCGGTTTTGATGAATGTTCGTTTCTCTTGGAGTATGTGCATGGAACTTCGAGGGCGTTGCAGATCTCCCAGCAGAGGTAAATATACACGTGTCTTTTCATGTATCCGGTCTTAGCAAGAATTGGACAAGCTAAGACAGTATGATCAACTGATCAATGGTTTCTGATCTTGGCATTTGCATTGTTATTATTATTATTATTATTATTATTATTATTATTATTATTATTATTATTATTATTGCTCCAGCCCAATGAGTTAAAGAACGGACTTTGTTCACACGTCCCTTGATCGCGAGGAGTTCCGTCGTGTCGCCTGTGGGTAATGCGTCAGCCAGGCCACGCCACGCAGACAGAGTCCGGTCCACAAACACAGTGAAAAAGTAGCGCGTCCGTTCAGTTTTTTTTACGAGCCACTTATTTTCAGTGCCTACCGGCCGTCTTTAATAATCTCCATTTGGACGTGGCGATCGTGATGAAATGGAGATTTCCAGCCTCACGCTAGCCCTCGACCGTTTGCCATGAGCGTTTTTCGTCATAAAAACGGCGCGGTCGATCGGCCCAAAAGGTTTGTAAACGCGCCGCCCTCTTAGCCGGGGTGTCCTAATGGGCAATAAAAGTGTGGAGGGAAAGACGCGATACCGTTGAGCACTGGCGGCCGGTGGGTGGCAAATTAAGAAGGGCGGCGTAAGCCTGAACTGCCACACACATTTTACCTCTTCAAAGAGCACCCGTAATAGAAATCTTTCGAGTCGATGCAGGAATTATTAGAAAAAGGATCGCAAAAATTAGGAGAAACAAATCTGTAAGTCCTGACGGAATACCAGGAGAAATACTGAAACAGCGAGGGGAAGCATGATTCCTTACTTTGCTCGACTAATAGACGTCACTATAAACAATAATATTATTCCTCAAAATTGGAAAGAGGCAATTGTTGTGCCAATTCACAAGGGGGAGACAAAAGGATTGTTAATAATTACAGGCCTATAAGTTTGACATCAGTCCTATTAAAGCAGATGGAACACTTGATTGCAGAGTATATTAGTCGAGTTTGCAATAAAACTGACTGGCTTTTTCATAATCAACACGGTTTTCGTCCTGGGTATTCGTGCGACAGTCAGACATTACATGTCTGATTGTCATTACAGATTGGACATTGCAGATTCATTTGACGAAAGGAATGTCGTCGATGCAATAATATTAGACTTTTCTAAGGCATTTGATCTGGTTACACATTACGTTTTAATTGAAAAATTGTCAAAATTGGATTAGATCATCCTACAATCTTGTGGATAAAAGAATTTCTTATGGGCCGAACTCAAACAGTCAGAATAGGTGATAAATATTCATCGAAAGCCGACGTAACCTTTGGGGTCCCCCAGGGGAGTGTGTTAGGGCCATTGTTATTCTTACTGTTCATTCATCATAATGACATTGCAACTGAATAAAATCGAAAGTTAAACTTTTTGCCGATGATTGCATAATATATAGGAGTATTGACTCGTCTTCGGATGAAAATATTTTACAGAACGATCTAAACTATTTATGGAACTGTGCGTGCAGAAATAAAATGGAATTAAATTCTGAAAAGAGTAAATTCATTTGTTTTACCAAGTCTCGCTCGAATGTAAACTCCATTTATGAGTTAGGAACTAACGTTATACCGCGTGTAAAAAACTCTAAGTATTTGGGTTTGATCCTGCGAAATGACTTGGGTTGGTCGGATCATATTAACAATACGGTCAAAAAATCATGGAGGGCGCTGCACTTTGTAATGGGTATTTTAAAAAACTGTAGTTCAAATTCCCGATCCTTAGCATATACTACTCTTGTCCGCCCTATTTTAGAATACGGAGCTGCCTGCTGGGACCCGTACAGAAAAGGGTAAATCGAAACGTTAGATAAAATTCAAAAACGGGCCGGAAAGTTTATAAATCATGGGCGTGTTGTTGATAGACGAGATGAATGTGAACCTGTTTCTAAGCGAGGGGAACGGGCGCGTTTATGCATAATGTACAAGACATACAAAGGGGACACAGGATGGGCAGACATCGCTAAAAGACTATAGAAACCAGATTATAAAAGCAGATGAGACCATCCTTGGATAATACGATGTAGAAAGGAAAGAACTGATACAGGCTCGTTCTCCTTTGTGAATCGCACTGTAGTAGGTTGGAACAAATTACCTGCAAAAGCACTAGAGGCTCTTCCTTCTAATGTAAAAAAATTTAAAAATATACTGAATTCCATCTAGATCATCATTAATAATACTGAGATTTTGTCGTTATTATTATTATTATTATTATTATTATTATTATTATTATTATTATTACTGCCCCCACTCTTCTTCAAGCTTCCATTACCTCGCGTGGATCAGCTACGGACGCACTCCCAATAGTCCACAATGCAACCCTTTCCAAAATCATATTCTTTAGCTTAAATGGACACAAACTAAATTCGTCCTCAAAAAGTCCGTTGGTGGTATGAACAAATTAACTGTAGAAAACTGATTAAGAACTTGAAGTAAACTGTGAATGTGATCTAACGTTGACAATTGCAAATGCATCTTCCAGTTGTATGAAAAACCACTCCTTTTATTACTAATAAAGGTTTTGATACGTGACACACTTATTTCAACCGTACACACCGGAAACGAAAGATAATTAAGAGACAAATAACCTGAAGCACCATAAATTTTGCTTCAAACTTACAGATGTTTGGTTTTCAGAAATTATATCACTTATTACGCAACATAGCTATCCAATTCCGCGACTCGTTTCAATTAGTTTTAAATGGACTATTACCATATTTTCTCTTCTTACAAAGTAATAGTCAAAAAGTAAAATTCGTAATAAGTTATGACCTACAGTACTAATCAGCGAAGGGCCTTCCTGCCCACTTCATAAAATCATGCAGTGAAGAAGCCTTTTCGCTTCATTAAATTCGTTAAGGAAAACTTCTTACCAATTATAGCAGCCCCAGTTGTGAACTGCAACACGAGACTCCGTTTCAGAAAAGCGATGTCCAAAGTAAAACCTAAATATTTCTCATTCTCTAAAAAGTGAAAACCGCTCCGAGTGAGCACATTCCATTAATTTTTTCTTCTTCCCGAGAGGCAGGAGGCGCGGGCGCCGGCCACTTTCTCTGCTCTGGAAGAGGCTTCGCCCTCGGACGCAGCTAACGAGCGTTGCACAAGTCGACGAGGGAGAAAGAGCGGAATCGGCGCTGCGGAGGCGACGGCGGCGCCGCACAACATCCACGCTCAAAAACACCGATGTTTGTAAACATGCATTAATAAAACATCGGCCTAAAACCACTGATGTTTCTAAACATCCATTAATAAAACATCGGCCTAAAACCACCGATGTTTCTAAACATCCATTAATAAAACATCGGCCTAAAACCACCGATGTTTCTAAACATCCATTAATAAAACATCGGCCTAAAACCACCGATGTTTCTAAACATCCATTAATAAAACATCGGCCTAAAACCACCGATGTTTCTAAACACCCATTAATAAAACATCGGCCTAAAATCCTTATAAAGGATATATCGACCTAAAACCCAAAAAAAAGGATATAAGAAAAAACAAAGTTAGGTTTAAATAGGACCGATCACAAAACAAACCAAGTCAGGAGCGGGTGCCTCGACAGAGAACCTAACAAGTCAATGAAATGTTCTACGCCTTTGCGGTGGATACACGAGTATGTCCATGGACAGTGCGCATGTGTACATTTTGTTCTGCGAACCATCCAACTTATTTTCTTTGAATTATTGTGGACTTTTGTGCCATGAGTGCAGTGAGTCATGAAAATGCTAATTAATGATCGTACATAGTTTTAATATGTTTAAATTCCTCAAAGTGGATGAATTTTCCCTTGAAATATATCTGCCGTCAGACTGACGACCTGAGAGCGTTCCAGGTAAATACAACGCTTGTGCGTTCTAGAATTAAAGTTGTCTGCACACAATAACAGTGTTAAAACGAATAGAAGATATTGTAAAAATTACCTAACTGGAGATATGTATGTTAAAATAAGCAAAGTTATATAATTTTAACAATAGAAATATTTACTTCATTTCAATTCCAAAAGAGCAATGTCACCTTATGTTCAAATTGGACCATAGTAACGCTCGAAACGGAGCCCTCAGGTCAAAGAATCAACAAATAACTTTAGATCACAGCAGCGTCATTGGTCCCATCAATGTAATAATTTTCTTTTGTGTCTGGAGGTGGTGGCGTTCTTCCTTCTCTGGATGGTGAGATCCACAGCCGACTTACAAGTCGGACTGTAGGGGGATTTCTTCCTCCAGGTATCTCCCTCAGCAAGGCACCGCCCCGACCAGAACAATCTCTAAGCTCCCGACATGTGTGGTACTGTAGTGCATATAAGTGTGCAAGTACGGGGGAGGATGAAACAATAAGGGGAAGGGAAATCGCGAGAAGTCCATGGCCCGTACTGCTTCGTCAGCCGCCTAGTATTGATCGACGAAACCACAGAAAGCTACCGATCAGAGCAGTCGGCTGCTAGAAGAATTCTCCTCCGGTCAGCGGTTGAATTGACCTAGCTACGGATCTAGTGTGGAAAATTCTGCCTCCGAAGGGACTCGAACCCTAGAACCTCCCGATGAAAGTCGCTGCAGAACGGGTCTGAGAATTACACAAATAATTAAGGAATGAAGGCAGCATAATGTAGATGGCGAGGGTTGGGGATGGGAACGAGATGAGAAGTAGGTTCTACTCGGAGGAAGAGGAAGATAAGAGAAACAATATTCGCGGAGACAAGGGGACATGTAATTGAGAGATGTGGGAGAATTTGGAGGACGGATAAAGAATGGAGAGAGATTCAGGAGGATGCAGGAGATAGAAGAATATTATGTGATGATGGAAGTGGAGAGGAAGAAATGGAGAGGACAGAGAAGCTAAAACTAAGAGAGGAACCAGGAAGTTAATGTAGGAATAGAAGACGTTAGCGAGGACAAGGTTTAATGATGATTTAATTTAAAATGAAAAGGCGAGGAAGAATAAGAGATGGTAATATGAACGGGAAGTTGTTAAAATGAGGAAGATTATCTGCTGAAATAAATAGATGGAATTGTGTGGGGGAGGATTGCATTTTAAATGAGAAGTAATTTGGAATGCTGTGTGAATCTGTGTCAGTTCTTTGTGTAAAAGAAGCTAAGTAATAGAATGATGATAAATTACAGGAATAGTGTTCGTCAGCAGATGTATCGTTTACAAAATATTTTTTCTTTTAAACAAATTATAGAGGGTGATTGGTTAACAAATGGTTCAGAGCGAACAAATTAACGACCACTCAATACATATTATTCAACACAATCTTATGTTCCTTGTCGCCTCTGTGAGTCAATGCGTATTTCGTAGGCAGTTTATTCTTTTCGCGCTCTTTTAATTTCTCGCCTTACTTCACAAGAAGAGGAAGTATTGTAATCATGCCGCGGAAAGCGGAGAATTTTCGAAAGTAAAATTCTTATTGCCGAGCCCTGTTAACCAAAAAGTTGAAACCTATTTTTTCTATGCAAATTACTTCTTCTAACACGTAGTGTAGTCAGAATCCATGTTTTGTGGGTTTTTGATATGGAATAATCGATTGATGGCAAAACGTTTGTCCGACTACATACTTCCCTGTACCTAATTTTCTCCCAACTTTATATTTCTTGATCAATTTAACGGAAATCAAGGCCCTGCGAGTTTGAAATGGATGTTTTAATTTTTGGGAGTATGTTTAATGAGGTCTCAATTATATTTTCAAACGTTTTCTCAAAAATGGCCCCAAATATTTTGATTAAAGTTTGTTCTCGGATAGCGTAAAGGATAGAATAAAATAATGATGCAGATCTCATTTTCGTTAAAACTCTTGTTTGTTGAAAAGGGATGCAGTAGTAAACAGTAAAAATTTGTAAGTGCTTATAAACCACAGCTATTGATCTAGCTATTGATCAGTAATCCAACTACTGATACTCAATAGAACATGAATGATGTCGATCTCATATGAATGACGGCGCAGAGGAGAAATATCTAATAGAAAAACGAAATAAAAGCAGTCCGGAAACTTGTGGATCTATTTTGTCCACCAAGAATTTCACACGAAGTGAATTTGAACTCCACTTAACCTAGAGATGGATGCTTGCGAAGTGGCGATGGTCCTCATGACCCAACCATCCTCTCGTACTCTTGACTCGTTGAGTGCATTTCAGCCGTCGCTGCACATGCACTCTGGAGCCCCTCATCGCTGCTTCTGGGGAGTGCACTCGCAGGAAACAGTCGCTCTCTAGAGATCCCGCTGGTATGCGGAGTGTTGGAAAGGATATTTACTCTTCCACAATGCGAAAAAGCTCGCAACCGCATGTTGCTGACACGACGCATTCACGTCGGTTACATACTAATAAAGGGGTCGCTTAGAACATGCTTCCAAATGCAATGAAGAAACAATGCTACCAACTACAGCTAATATTGGTGTTCCCATTACGCGAAGCTGTTTCGTTATTCGCATGGGCATTTCTAGTTTTAAGATAGAGGTAACACAATTAGTCGCCAAAGAAATATGTATAAAGATAGCAGAATCACTTTCAACGCAAAGGATGAGGCCTGTATCTGCTTCGATCACCTGGTAATTCAAGTATACTGTCTGCCTACGATACTTATTAATTTATTTACAATTTTATACAGGTTTGGATGTTTCGACGAAACTTGTTTAATATATCTGACAAATTAAATAGAGTGTACTAATTTCAAAAATATATTACAAAGAACACCTTACTTACTCGTAACGTGATATAAGAGTATTTTTGTTCCCTCTCTCAAGAAACGCATGCCATTCCGTAGAAAATGGCTTATTCGATACAATGGGACAAGTACTATACGCTCACATTTTCTTGAGCCCCGGAATACCTACCCCCACTTCTTTACCAACATTAGTTGAATTAAGAATAAATGGTAGGAATGAGAGTTGTAGACAAAATCTGATTACCGGAAATGTTCGCTGGCGTGTAATAGAAACTATTTTGCATCGAAAAACGAACTACAAATTTGATATACAATTTCTTTCGTCAAAATAACCAAACTGCCCACTCCTCTCGCACCTAGGGAAGAGAGGGCTGAAGAAGACGTGCGCGAATGATGCGCCTCGTCTGTCGTGAGCGGTGAAGGGGGGAGGGGTGCGGAGTCGAGGGGCTGTCGCACAAGGAGGTCCCACTCGCGCACACGTCGCCTTGAATGGGGCCAGGGCGACGCGGCACGAAAACGCCCGGACGAGTCCGGAAACAATAGCGAACTTTTACAACACCGTGGGTATGACGAAAGGTTCGTACGATAATTAGAATTGGTCCTTGATGAAAAAGGATTAGGCGAGAGTTCAAGAGTCAGAGATGAGGTTTCTTAAATCATTACCAGAAGTGACAAGGACGGATCAAATTTCTAATTAATAAATTGAACAATATTGAGAATGATTACTCTCATCAATCTTCTTTGTCAATACTGAGAGAAGTGGTTGAAAGTATACGCCGTATAAAAGAAGAATAGCCTACCTTGTACTAAACATCTTGACTAAGGAAGAAGAAACGCAATTCGCTCAAGAACAATATTTACATGACAATTACTTTCACGATGTAGAAGCAAACAAGGGTCATACGCTTTCCTCAATAATAATAATAATAATAATAATAATAATAATAATAATAATAATAATAATAATAATAATAATAATAATAATAATAATAACAATAATAATAATAATATCTACAAGAACAGGAAAAGAGAATCAAAATGGAATTCCAGATTGTCCACTGGATCAAGCACACTGATCATTATTGGTACATTTCGAGAGGCTTTCACGCAGTGGTGGCTTGTGTTTAGATTGCACAGTGGCAAAACCCCCAGATAATGGAAAAAGATCTTCTATTTTAGAAATATACATTTTCCTTTTAATCACATTAAATATTTAAGATATTGCAACAATATCGATGTATATGAAATCATTCTGAAACCAAAGGGCGCCCAACTGGCGCCCTCTCCGGTATCTTGTGACTCCTAGGTATTGCAGCGCGATCTTAGCTCTATTACTGGGTTTACTGAATTTACTATTCAGCCCTTCCCTTTAACACGAGCATTTGGTGGCGCAACCAAATGGATGGGTGGGTGGGTGGGGGGCTTTGTCGGCGAGGGCTGTGGAGCGCTGGCGGCGACCGAGGCAGTCCGAGGGGAATACCAATATTCTGACTTCGTCTGACTAGCTGTAGCAGAATTTTATGAATTTCGCATGTTATTGAAAGTAAACAAGTCCTGTTAATTATTGGATAGGACAGGATGCATTGTTTATATCTGGAAAAATTGTTTTTATTTGATATTAGGGTTGTTGATTCAAAGTGTACATTTGATGAGTCCTTTGGGTAAAGTTCACCCTGGATGTAAATTCCTGTTTTTTTGCGGAAGCCGGGCCGCCAGCAGCTGATCTGTCCAGCAGTTCGCGAGAGTTCTTGTGAAGAAAAATTAACTCAGAAATAAAAAAGCAGTCGAGTTGTGTAAGTTGGGCGCTCTTCTATTTCTGTGTTAATTTTTCTTCAAATTTTGCTTAAAATTGTCTTAACTTATTTTCGAAGTTTCGAATTTTCATCTCTAAACACTCTATACAAGGGTAGTGAAGATTTTGAAATTTGATTTTGAGATTTGATTTGAAAATAATTTTATTTGTATAAAACGCGTCCAAACAATAGTGCTTGTGGAACATTAATAATCAAAGCTAAAACTACGTTAAATATAAATATGTAAGTAATATTTTAATAAAGATTTGAATTAAACATAGTTTTAATTAATTTACATGAATTTCTTGCATTTCCTTACATATTAGTGTTCTTAATTTTGAAAATTTCATTTTGGTCATTCGATGGAGCTGCAACTTCCAGTTCGCTCGGGCGCCAACCGCCACTACCTTCACGTAAGAGAAAGTGAAGCCCAGTCGGATACCAAAGCTGTTATTTAGGGTTGCAACATACCGGGATTTCACCCGGGAACTATAGTTTTCAGAAATGTTCTTTAACCTTTGGACTAAATTTTTTTAAAGGATTTCTGACCAACGTAGTTTCAATGTTTCATCTCAGGATGTAGCAGTATCCTTACCCCGCTACGTGAGATCCGGCACCAGCATATACGTCGGATTTATTCCCTTAGGTACCTCCACAGCGGGGCACCGCTCCAGTCAGAAGAAACTCCAAGTTCCCGATAGGTCTCCCGACATGTGCGGTAGAGTAGTGCATGTGACCGTGTGTATGTGAAAGGGTGCAGGATAAGACAGTGAAGAGAAAGGAAAGATCGCGCGCGAACCATGGGGCTTGTTAAGGTATAACGACATTCGCCTGGCAATGATCGGAGACACCCGAGAAACTACCGACCAAAAGAGCCGGTCGCTAGAATTCTCCTCCAGATAGTGACTGAATTTGACCAAGCTAACTCGCTAGTGCGGAATATCCGCCACCACCGGGACTCGAACCCGAGGACCTCTCGGTCAGAAGAGTCGCTGAAGAGACTACGGTAACCTGGCCGCTGTGGACCCTCCATCTCCCTCTGATTTTCTCGATCAATGGACAATGAGCTCTCATATTCTCGGCCCTCAGAATGGAATTCGGCACTGGATGGTGGAGAAGGAACGTGTGATGTCAGTGGTCCGTGTTTCAACTTAATACTCAAGTATCTGCCTCTAACTGATCCAAAAAACCACCAAAAGTGCACTGCCTTTAAACTTCAGAGATAAGGTTTACAAACCAAGAGTACTATGACGTCACCAGTGGGCAGCCAGGCCTCCGAATGCGCTAGCGACCGTTGAAAAGCTGGCGACCTCATGTTGTGAGCACAGTGCAGCACGTGACAGGGCTAGCTGAGGGGAGTCCTGACCCCCACGACGCAGGGCGAACAGAGCAGTAGAGGGTGACCCACCATGTGATGGCCGAGCGGCCACCCTCACCCTCACGTGTGGGCGAACACGTGACCGACAGAAAGAAGTTCGCGGAGATGCCAGGAGGATGGGGACTTCGCTTTGAGAGTGCCTCGAGGGCGGTCGCACTGCTAGCCCGGAAGGCGGACGTATGTCCCTCATCACACTACGAGTGCGTTGCGCTGGGTGTCCGGGCACCGGCGCGGTACAGCGTCGGGGTGGAGAATGCACTAGCCAACGGTGTGCGCGACAGTCACGGACGCAGACAGCGACTATAACCCTAGAGATGAAAAAAATATTGTAAATAAACAGATTGTAAATAATGCTCGTGTTCGTGTCCTTATTTCCCTACCATGACGCTACAGTACTCTGTTAAATTTGGTCCACTTGTGTTCCATCTGCTAAAATGATGTCTTAATGTTGGATTTATTGAAGTTTGCTTCGATGAAATGCGCGGTGGCAAACATATTAAGTGTTGTTCTGGCGATTCTAATTCCTAAGACGAAAAATTGTTACATTATAATAACGCGAAAACAAGTGAAATTGTGGAAGACAGCACAATTATTTAATGATATATTGAGAAACAAATTACAATAAAAGGAAATACCTATTTTCAAAATGCACCTGTACGAGGGTTTCCAAAACAAGAACTTTTGTAATTTTAAAAACATCAGAGTTTTAAAAGGAAATGGGATGTAATTCATTTTACCTTATTAAGAAAATCTTGATCTATTGTAGCACAACATTTAAGGAAAACAATTTGAAACCGTTTTTGTACTCGTCTGATTTCGCATTTATTTTATCCTCGTTTTTGTGTTTTCACCGCTCACAAAGGCTCCAATCATAATGAAATGTCTACATCTGTGATTTGTAACGGGTTCGTATTGACCCCCCTAGTGGTCGACTATATTTGAAAGTGGGTGAATGTTCATCAAGGAGTGGATTGGAGAGCCGAATATGACTGATACAATCCAGATCAAGATTCTCTCAATTGCAAAAAACAATAATGGTAATAAGTATTTTTTATATTTATTATATGTGTATGTTCTAATCTAATAATAAATTAGTAATTTCTCTTTAGTAAATTTACAACATTCACTTCAATGTACTAAATAAAGATGTTTAGAATCTGTGATTATGTTTCTATGTACGGGATATTGTTTACATTTGTAAAATTAAAAATGATGCGTTACCTGTCGAATTGTGAGGTTAACTTTTGGATTTAGCATGTGAACTTAACCTCATAATTCGACACGCCCCGTAACACACCTCTGTCTCACTGTTGTTTATGACATCTTTTATAATATGTGTACCATATGATGTAAATTAAACAGATAATTTATAGTTTGTTCAAGTATTATCTTGTAACATTGCTTTTTCAGAAACTGAAGAGGACCTCACAAGTAAGGTCGAAACGACTTACATATATTCTTACACAACTTGACTGGAATCATCGTTTTTTATTTGAATCTTTGGTTTATCCAGTGATCTCAGAATTATTTTATACATCTTTCGTTATCAAGAAATGGTGCCGGTGTCCTTTGTGTCATTATGTTTAATAATTTATACGCCTCAACTTGTGTTATGAGTATGTTTTGGGCTGTGAATGATAGAGCAATGTTGATGAGGCAAACTTTTCTTTTCTAAGCGGTCGAGTAAAAACAAAATTCGGGTAATCTCTGGTGTAGACATTCCTGAGCTAATAACTACGCCACGAACAGACATTTTCGACGGAGGCCGCCAGTGCCCTTTTCCAGGCCGCTAATGTTGCTCGCCCGCGGCGCTAGCGGCGTGTGGCACGAAGGGCCTGCGGCGCGCGCCCACCGATTGGCCCAACAGGACGAGTATATGGCCTCGTTAGACACGCCACAAACCCGCCCTCCCCCCGTTTACTGCCGCTTTCCTATGTTAACAAGAGGGAGAACAAATCTGATTCACATCTTTACAACTTCACGCGCCGAAAATACAACACCACGTTCCATTCCTGAGCTCCAGGAAAGCGCTATTTAATTTGACGAGTTAAAGGGCATGCTTTGGCAAATAGACTATTGGTTTAGTACAGAACAATGATGAACAAAAGTAGTACGCACAGAGTACACCGGGTGCTACATGAACCTCTTGTTTTAGCATTTGCAGCCCCAGATCCGGACTTTAGGACCACAGACCTCAATGTAGTGAATTTTTTACTCAAGTAGCAACTTTGTACATGCGAATATATTTTTTTGTAATTCAACAATGATCTCGCTTTATGCTCTCTGCATTGTACAATATAATAAAAGACTACATTAAACCTATCCAAAACTACTATCTGCATTTTGTTGCATATTAAAATTTCATAGAAAGAATCAGTTGAAGTGTTCTCTTTCAAGATATTTGGATGATTTTATTGGAATGAAGACTATATAATTTCATAAATTATTATCGATATTTCCTTATCATTCTTGGAGTACCCTTTACTACTGCTGTAACATAACTAGTTTTGTTTTGTCTCTGAAACGGCGTAGTAAGGTCTCGGAGACTGCAAGCCCAAGTGTCACATCCACAACAAAGTTATGGTGGTTTTAATATTTTATATAGTACAAGGAGAATATTCTATAATATATTAGTTCTCCTTTATGCTATTATATAACACATAGCTAGTTCTTTGTTCCATTTACCTTCTACGTTGTTAAAAAGTTACTCATCTTTAATGTTTATTTCATTTTTTATCTCGTTGAGCTGTTCGACACTAAAATTGAAAACATAGTCAATGATATGAGCTACCTCTACTGCGGATAGATCTCTCAACATTATTTTGCTTTTAACCGAGTCTTTACTTTTAAAATCCAAAAGCAATTGGTCTTGAGAGAAAATATTACAATGCTAAACTTATGATATGTAACTGGCAATTTAAAAGTGATTTTTTATATCTCGTAACTCTTGAATGACCATTTCATCATCTATGTTACATAATCTTGACAAGAAATTTTCAAATTTGAACTGTTTCAACATTTCATATATTCCTGGATCAAAATCTACGAAACGAAACAACACATCGTTTAGTTTGAGCATGCGTCGTTCTCCCGCGAGAAGTCAACAGTTTGAAAGTGTTACAACAATCGATTCAGACCACTAAAAATTATAGTCACGTTCTATTTATTTACCCATTTGGGTCAGTGTAACTTTCCAAAAGATACCTTGGGTTTATGTCCTGTTGCAATGACTTGCAAATTCTTCTCCTAATTGCTTTTGCGTCAAATACTATCATCAATCCAACTTCCTTTAATCAAATGATTCATCATCCGTTGAATCGAATAAAAGACTTGTACAACTGCTTTATTCACACTCCTCTTCTGGGCAATATTTAACATTGTTTATAACGGATTTGCTACATATCGCTCTTTAGTAGCGGTTCAATTTTCAATTTCTGTGCTTGAAGATTGACCAATATTATAGAGTTTCAGTGGCGGGAACATAACAAGGCACTCAAAAAGGATGCTTTTCAAGCAAATGTAGAAGAAATTGTCCTTTACAAGCCTCCTGAAATGTAATACATTTTTAGCAATACACTGCTCTGAATTCACTTGCTGTTTTTATCTTTTCTCTCTCAAAATTCTTTGGCAAAAAGGGCATTTAATTGCGTTTCTCAGGAACAAGGATGTTTGATGTCCATCGCGCAGTCGAAACCTCTTCGCCAACGCGGAGCGACGCGACCGGGGGAGGCGTCGTAGTTTGAGGTTATTCTCGTTACTGCAACGCCGCGATTCGCACCGAGCCACGCTATGAACGAATGCCCGTATTGACGTTTGCCACGTTCTCGTGGATGTGAGCTGATTCCTTCTCGCTTGTAACGAGAAGGGCTGAGATGCACAACATGTATTTACATGTGGAATTTTCTGAGGCACAAAACTGATCATTCACTTTATTACTTTTAATAAAATACAGTTAAAATAAAAATATACATGAAATAGAAGAGAGTGAAAAGGTTCCTATACGAATTAACAGTCCGGAGGCACAAACGCCTTGAACAGCGGGAGGCGAAGGAGTGATCTGCAGAATGCTAGACATGACCCTAGCCACAGTACACCCTTTCTCACATTATTTCGACAGAAGTATCACAACTGAAACATCGGCTTAGACATCAACTGATGTCAATCCAGTGCGGGAGGTTCTAGATTCGAGTGCACATTGTGGCAGGATTTTCGATACTAGCTACATAGCTAGGTCGGATTCAGCTGCTGTCTGCAGAGAATTATAGCGGCCAGCTGCCAAGATTGGTAGTTTTCCGTGGTTTCTCCAAACAACACCAGGAGAAAATCGAAGTTTCTTCTTTCCACCCTCTTCCTTGTCCTATCCTTTCCTCTTACACACACATTTACGTACACTACACTGCCACACATGTCGGGAGTTTAAGAGTATCTTCCGGCTAAGGTGGTGCCTTGCTGGCGGGAGATACCTAGTTGGGGAAAACACTGCCCGTTGACGGGTAGGTCGGCGCAGGAACTCACCATCCACTGTGGAAAGATCACCCTGCAAGAGCCACCTTACAAAATATTGAAGTTTTCATTTCTTCCCAGTCTGCTATTTTATTTAAAATAATGTAATGTATGGTAAATTTTGTGTCGCAGAAAATGTTCCCTATTGTTCATTTTGTTTATTTAGTTTCAATTGTGTAAAAAAAACATGGTGGAATGAAGTCAGTGCGTATTTCAAAACATATTGTGATGTTCAAAAGAAATAATTGTTGTAGGACACTGTAATATTGTTATATTTCTGTTAACATACGTGCATGATCGATTTTATGAGACGCTGTACACGCACTATACTTTCACACTTATGGGTAGCTTAGATCTTGGCCCGGCTAGGGGAGATACGTGGAGGGGGAAACTGCGCATGCCGACCTATAGATCGGTGCTATATCTCAGCGGAGAGAAAAACAACCACAGCCAACGGGCAGTGACATGCACTACACTTACGGGAATAATGATGTCGGTAGCAGGCGCTCTCTGAAACAAATCCTAAGTCATTTGAGAGGAGATACATCTTGCAGGCGGTTGCCTCTGAATTGCGCCGCCCGCTAACAAGTGGTTTTATCTCAGGAGAACGTTGTCAGCGCTCCGAGGAGATCCTTCCCTCCCATCAAGCGAGTGATTCTCCTGGCGCGAGGGGAGAGCGCTTTTATTGCGACGAGACAGGGGGCACGGGGACGCCCCGTCCCGATCGCATCTCCTGCGGAACACAATGCGGCCGCGTTAGCGCGCAACCGACTGCCGTCCTCGCTAATAGCGTCATTACGGGATGCAAATGCGCCTTGTGCGGGCGGAGGGGCGCAGGCACGAGCCACAGCGACTAATGGAATTCCCCAAGGGAGAGCGCGACCCACGGGGCGCTTCAGCGCAGGAAAAGGGGAACACCGAGCCCATAAGGGCGGCGACGGTCGATTGATTCACTGATGTTCCAGGCGCGTCGTCTGCCAAGCTCGTTAGTACTGTACGTGAAGTGCATGTTTTTTCGCTCGGGAGATGGCGGTGATCTTCTCCCGCAGGATGATGGGATCCGGCGCCGACCTACCGTCGGCTAGCGGGGTTTCCCCCCAACCAGGCGAGGCACCGCCCCATCTGGGACAAGCTCTAAGTTCCCCACCGGTGTGTGGTAGTGTACGGCAAGTAAGCGAGTAAGTAAGGGATGATAGGACAAATAATTTGAAGGAGAGATCGCGCGCGGTCCGTGGGCTGTTTGTTAGGGGGACTGCTTCGTAATTCTCCTGGTATTGATCAGAGAATCCGACCGCTACTATACTACTCCAAACACCGACAGGTCTCGACCTAGTTATTCGGGTAGTGTCGGAAAGCCCTGCCACCGCCGGGACTCCAACCTAGGACCTCCCGGCCAAAGGCACTGAAGGACCAGGATGGTCATAGCACAAAGTGGTAAATGCTGACATCAGAGGACCAATACCATATTTTCAAAACACATAGAGCAGATCAAGGAAACTTAATGTTTTCATAATTATGAAAATTGCCACATCGTGTTATAATTATTTATTTTTGTTTTTTCGCATCATATCAGCCTTTTATTGTACGTAACGAAGTAGAGGAATACACGAACATTCTGAAAGTTTCTAGGTGAATATTCAAATATTTGGTGGCTGCAAGTTCTCGAAGTCCAAGAAACTACTGCCAAAGTACGATGTTCTCGATTGAAAAAGATTAAGAGATTGAAAGAGACTTACAAGGAATGCTACAAAATAACGTGGAATTGTATTGTGCAAGTATGGTTCAATGAAGGACTTTTTGCAAAATAATGCTGTAAGATACGACATCAAGAGGCTGGATTCTCCAATCTAATGGGGCCAATACTAGACATAAAATTCTCCCCTATCAAAACAAGCAATATATATAATGTCACATTTCTTAATCCCACAATTAATTTTGATTTGTTGGTCCTTCAACTTAAATAGTTATGATAAAAATAAAAGTTAGCACAAAATATTCAGGGGCTTTAGTACTCGACATTGAACTAAGGGATACTTGAGTGTCAAAAGACATAAATGCCCAGTTTCGACGTTATATTTTTATTTAAAATAACATTCCTTACGACTAAAAAATCAGTTGTTAAAATTGGGAGTTAAAACCTCCGTAATGTTTTTGTGAATAACTTCAAATAAGATCATGTACAATTTTTTTGAAGGAACGACTAGGTTTTGCATAATTTTTTCTTGATGTAAAGGTAATTTATATCTTTTTCCTGAAAAAGTTTGCAAAGATATGCTCCTTAATGCGAAATGTGACCTACAGGTTCTCTTAAAATCCCAACTCTCTCAGCCATTTCACGCACATTCTAGCGCCTATTTTCGAACACCATGGTTCACTTTTATGGGAATTTCTAGTGTCGCCCTTTTTGGACGTTCTCCGCATGGATCAACCTGGATGCTCTTTAACGAAGAACTTCATCACTGCACGATACCCCAGTTCTTCCATTTCCATAATTACACGCATAGTTCCTGATTCAAGCCCTTGTCAACAGTCAACCGTGGGATGAAATTATTGAAAATTTTAAATGGAGCCTTTTGAAAGTTTTACTAACGTTTGAGAAAAAATCATGCGAGTAGTTCTACGATCATGGGCGAGGCCGGGAACTTTTGAGACCACTTCCGTACACCAGTTAAATAGTTGGGCCAGAGCACATCTATGCTCTGAATAAGAATTACTGTGGGCAGCTGCTCTGATCAAACGTTTTCGTATTTCCGTCTGTTCTATCTCAGCTGGCTGCCGGAACAGAGTCCTGAAACAACACATCACAAAATTCAAATGGCGGAAATAAACTTTCTCAGGAAAGTCAAAGCTTGCATGAAACAAGTTCACCAGGACAGAATTGGATATAAAAATAATATGATAAAAAAGATAGAGGGATACTAAGAATCACCGAGACACCTTCTCAAAAGAACAGTTGGAAGCATTCCACGATGAGGGATGTAGAACCTATTGAAAGGAAAAAAATGTTGAAAGACCCAGGAGGAGGTGTTGAAGTACAAGTGATGACGGAACAGACATACGTGACTAACCCTTGAAAATAGTAAAAGAAAAAAGAATATTAGACAATCCGGCGGCTGAGGCAGTAGTATCGAGGCGATCTCGGACCGAAGGGTCGCGGGTTCGAGTCCCGCCCCGGGCATGGTTGTATTTGTGTTCGTCCTTTCACCCCTTATCAACACCATAAAGTTTCATCCTTACAGTTACCATAACGTTAACTCCAATAGTGATCGCTAATGACCTAAATGTTGATGCCCTTAAATATAAAAAATTAAAAAAATAAGAATATCCCTATTTCCCCTTTCCGCGATGGTCTCGAAAGACTCCGGAAGTACTCCAGCTCACGGATGCCAACTTAAGGCCAGATCCGGGCTGGGGCCCCATTCAAAATGAAGGACATCTGCGACCGTCACCATAAACTAAGAGCGGAAGAGGTATTTTCTTTTCCTTTTGGGAGGGCCCGCAGCGCACTCGCCCACCCACTGGGTCGACCTGAAAGTTAATCGCGTGCGGCGACTCAAAGCGCCTAATAGAATTCCCGGGGGCTGGCTCGCCGGGGGGCGTCCACGTGCGTTGTATTAGCGCAGAGGTCAAAGGTGCGCGCCGACGGACGAGCGGCTGATAGCTCGCAAATGAGCTCCACTTGACTCTGGCCTTCCGCCGCCGCCTGTTGGCAGCACTGCGCCAGCGCGGCCGCGCTTGTTTCGAGGTGCGTGTATCGCGGGTTGTCATTGATGGGCGCTTAAAAAACAACGAGGTTTTCACGAGATGTGCCATCTAAAGACTTAACATGACAGTGCGCCAAATACGTATTTAGATTGTCCGGACACATTATTCTTGTAGTTTTGTTGTGTACCACAAATGTGTCCGCGATTTACTCTGTAACTCTCTCTTTAGGTGAATTCATTTCGAAAGAATATCAACTTCATTATATGGCTTAATTTTAATTCTTTAGATTTTAAAGATACCAGAAATAAATCATTAGTTGTTAAGTTTTTAAGGGTGAATATACACTCAACGAAATAATAAACTAAAATAATTAAAAGTCTGATGTGGTTGCGCGTCTGGTAGTGTGTCTGATGTGGCTGCGCGAAGCCATTCGATTTCTTACAAGAACCAAACTAGTCCAAATTCGAGATTTTTCACAAGGCCCCAAAAACTTCGTAGCATAGACGTGCATCATAACCAATTTATGATTTTTCAGCACGTTATATGCTTGGCACTTGACAACTAGTGCTAAATCAGCAGGTATTTTCACGCAGAATTACGTGAAAAATGCTAAAATTTTTCGAAAAATTGTACAAGACCTTATTTCAAAAAATATCTGTAAGGGACAGATTTGTTAAAGGGGAAAAATATCTTTATTAGTTTAGTTGTAAAAAGACTGAATTTTTTTTTAAATTCTGCAGTTTTCGAAAAAAATCAGGGTTTTCAACAAATCTGAGACCTTCACCATTCTTGTAAATGTATTTCACACTATCCAAAACAAAATTTAATAAAAAAACAATGGAGCAATTTTCTTGAAAATTTTGAAAATGACTCAAGGATTTAACGTCAAGCACCTTTAAAAAATCTGTTTCAAATTCAAGAGTTCGCGATATAAACCAGATCGATTGGGGAATCTTACTTTTACAGAAAATCTGCTGAACCATTTAGTCACTAGCGTTGTTCACAGACGGACAGATGGATAGACGAATAAACGGATAGACGGACAGACGGACTGTTTTGGCGTCATTCGATTTTTCAATATCAAGGAACTGCAAAACAGATTCTGGTTTGAGGTCTGAGGAGGACGAAGCGGAAGACGAGAAGGAGGGTGAGGAGGAGGATGAAAGGGAAGACGAGGAGGTCGAGGAGGAGAAGAAAGACGACGAGGAGGACGACAAGGAAGAGGACGTAGACGAGGGGGACGAGGAGAAGAACGAGGAGGAGGAGGAGGCGGAGGAATACGAGGGGGAGGACGAGGGGGACGAGGAGGAGGAGGAGGAGGAGGAGGAGGCGAGGCTCCTCTTGTCCCACGCGCGCCACTTTCGCTTTTTCCGCCGCGCAGCTTCCCACGCGCGGGCGCCTTCCGCACTCGCTCTCCAAAGCGCCTCCACCCCTCGCCCCCCGCCCCCGCCCACCGCCCGAGCACCGGCACCTCCGGCCGCTTCATCCACCCATCGTCCGATGGGCTTCCCGATATGTACGGTAGTGTATTGCATTTAAGTGTGTGCTTGTGTGAACGCGTGGGTGTGTTTGTATGCTTGTGTGTGTGTGTGTGTGTGTGTGTGTGTGCGCGCGCGCGCGCGCGCGCGAGAGAGAGAGAGAGAGAGAGAGAGAGAGAGAGAGAGAGAGAGAGAGAGAAAGAGAGAGAAAAGAGAGTGTGAAAAAGGGAGGAGGAGACGGCCACAGCCAGCTCAGTGCACATTACACGCGGGATGTGCATTGCGGGTTGCCTTAACTTGGGGATTTAACTAGTGCCTGGGCACATACGTGTTAAAAGAAAAGTTTGTATGACCTTTTTGCAGGTAAAATGTATCTACCAACTGGACTATGTTATTTTTTTATATTTTCGAAAATACAGTGAATTCACCGAAAGTGGGACCAATACCTATTTTTACCATTTTGCGCTAAATACGAAGCAAAAATGTAAAGAAACAATTGAAGACTTTTTGAGAAAATAATAGTTTAAAAATTGCTTATATTTCATGTAAAATTATACAAAAACTATTCAAAATTGTACATGGCCTTATTAGAGTATCTACCTTGGAACATACGGTTTTATTAAGAGAAATAATCTCTTTCTTCAACGTTTTAACTCAATCGATTTTTCGGTATCAAGGACTCACAAAAAGTGGAGTTTGGCAGACACGTCGTGTTAGAAGAAGTAATTCACAACATATGGAAAGATTTATTCACTGTTACTATACCACAACCCAACAATAATATTTTTGTGACGAAAAATCGTCGATTTGCATAACAATCGCCGGAGCATAACAATGCTTCTCCTTTGCTGCGAACGAACTAAGATGTGACAGTAAACGAGTTGCCCTGATTTATGCTCAACCCTCGCAGTTTTGTTTTACGCCCTGCGATGGAATGATATTTTGAATCATTTAATCACGTGGTTTTAATCATTTACGAATAAACTGACCAACACCTAAGAATCTGCTAATTATTTCATATTTAATGCTTTGTTTTCACAAATCAAGCCTCTACCTTTTCCATCTGCCCTCATTTTTTAAAACCTATCGTTCATTTGAAATCACCAGAAATTGAAAGAGGTTGGAATTTGTCATTGTGTTATTTTTTGAACTGACAAAACTCTATACTTGCGAATTAATTAGAAATTTAAAAGGAAAAGCTGACGGATATTTAGATAATAAATTACAGACCATAGCATGGCGGATATAAAGTTTCTCTTCCTGTCAATCCGGAAGTTGCAAATTGCTTATTTGCATTTAGTCCACCCTGTCAATGTATAATTACAACTTGTCTCCTAAAATACTTACTAAGGCTATTAAAACTCGCGAATGCCCAACTAATCCATTGCACTTACAGAGCATGGATTTACAGCCTAGACAATGGCTTTTGTGCGGGGTTGAAGTAGGAACGAATTAAATAACAAACCTGACACAAAGTTGGTAAAGTATTACGAAAATGTATATGCTACAACAGTATGTGGTAGTAAACTACTTCCTCTATTACATTGTGTAGTCAGAATCCGTGTTTTGTGGGTCCTTGATTCCTAAAAATCGATTGAAGGTCAAATTTGTCTGTCTGAGTCTGCCCGTCCGTCTGCCTAGGTTCAACGCTAGCAAAAACGCCTAAATCGTCCAGACGAGTTTCTTCAAAATTGATATTCCTCAATCAAACTGAACCCAAGACCCTGCGAGTGTGAAACTAATATTTCGATTTTAGTCCTTGTCCTCCACCTCGCCATAATTCACCCTGTGCAGGTTGGTTGGTTGGTTGGTTGGTTGTTAGTGATTTCGGGCGCGTCAGTTTCTGAGGTCATTAATCCCGTGAGTGTAGAGCATGTTTTCCTCTGGCGGTGGCGGTGATTTTCCCCAATAGTTGGTGAGATCAGGCGCCGACATACCGTCGTATAGCGGTGTTTTCCTCAACCCGGTATCTCCCACCAGCAGGGTACCGCCCCAGCCATGACAAGCCCTAAACTCCCGACCGGTCTTCCAGCATGTGTGGTAGTGTAGTGCATGCTAGTTTACGAGTAAGGGCAAGAGGAAAAAAGAAGGAAGAGGAAGGACAGATCGCGCGCGGTCCGTGGTCCGTTTGTTAGGGTACTGCTCCAGCATTCGCCTGCTGTTAATCGGAGAAACCAGGGAAGTCTAACGATAAGCCAGCCCCTAGAATTCACCTCCAGACAGCGACTGAATTCGATCTAGCTGACAAACCAAGATCGAAAATCTTGTCACTGTCGGAACTGAACCTAGGACCTCCCGGTCAGAGGCACTGGAGCGACATCAGTTGATGCTCTGAGCCACCTCTCTCGGTCCCCCTGTACACAATACGCTAAGGAAAGATGAGGGGTTGGTACCATTAAAAGAAAACATCCATGCAAAGCCCCGTAAGTGCGGTAGTCCTCGAGAGCGAATTCCCCCGCCCCCGGCCCTGCGTCAACAGTTTTCGAGTAACAAATGGTGTTTGCAGGCGATGGCGCATGCGTGGTGCTGCAGGGAGCAGGCAACACACGCCACGCTGCAACGCCCTCTACCTTCAGGCGAAACTCCAAACGAAGAGATCTCTGTCTTGAGAGCAGGGTTTCACGAGTAATACACGTATGAATCTTTCGCAAGTCGCCATCCACACGATGAGATCCCATTCTGTTACCATTTCCTCCAGCTTGTAGCACGGGTGGTCCCGAAGTGGATGGCCTAGTGGATTGAAGAGAGGAGTACATTTGATTTTCAGGTTTGTATTCACCCACCGACTAGTTAGCGCCGCAGAAACGAACACGAATAATAACACAACAGCGTTCACATGTCTTTGGAATCAGATCGTTGGTGTTTCAAATCGAGGCTCCGGTCATCCCAGGCCTACTTTGTACTTCCTTCAATCATCGTCCGCACCGAGCGAAGTCAGGAGGAAACTCGAGGCGGACATGAACGAGGAAGTCAGCGAATGGGGTCGAGCAACCCCGAGTGAGGGCGAAGGTCGCTGCAGATTCGAGTTGCTGCACCGCACGGTCGCGCGAAACTCTCCTCTGCCAGCTGCAATTTACAAAAATGGGCCACCTTAAGATTCGAATATCTTCCATACAATTTGCTTTCAAAGGAATAGTAGTAGTGCGAGTATTTTACACGAGTAGGCGTCTTTCGCATCCCAGTTTCCATTTGAGTCTGCCACTGCAGTATTCTGCAGTTAATCCTCTTCTAGCCATCGCCTTCTCCACTCCTTCCATGTATTTCTTGGTCTTTCTCGTCTTCTGTGCGATGTTGGTTTCAATTCCAGAGCTTTAGAGGCCAACGTTCTCCAAATGAATACATGATTTTAATTGAAAGATAAACGTTTTTTAATAAGTTAGGTAAAAACTTGGATACCCCTACCGCATCTCCAGCGCTCTCTGTGTTGTTATTCAGTTTCATATGTAGATTTCCAAATACAATACATTGGACAAACAAAAAGAAAATGAGCATAATTGTAACATTAAAGAAGAATCTACAAAACATAATTCACTTACTAGACACAGAATTAATACTCATCATACTATCAATTTCGATAACCCCGGAATAATTGATATATGTAGAACCAGATTATTTTGAAAGAATTACTTCTGAAACTACAAATATCAATATCGATTAAGTTTTAAATTCTGTTCTATAATCTAATAAATTTACAAACAACTAGGATGTTTTATTATCTAAATTTAAACAATAAGCAATTCAAAAGTTCAGTTAGGTTCCATACCTCAAACATCCTTTTAATATCCTTCATCTTACTAGCTACCACAGCAACCTTTTCAAATTTAAATATTTTTCTTTTAAAATAACGTTCAGTTGCTGATTGATACCAAGGCAACATATTCAATTAATTAATTATTCTTTAAAACAAAAACAGAGATAGATGACCTTTACCATTTATATCATTTTAATTAATTAGTAGGACTTCTCTATCTTTCGACGCAACAACCTCTGAAGAAGCCTGGGCCAACCAGCGGCGTCCCAGGCCTTGCGGCCATGGGTTACGGGGTACGTGTGGTCATCACGTAAGCATTCCTACGCCGTGTTCTGGTCTTCTCAACATGAGAAGCGAGTTTTCTCATCGTCACCCAGTAACATATTCTAGGACATTGCAAGAAAAACGTACACTATAATCTTGCCCGACCGGGAAACGAACCCGGAGTCTCATGATGAAAAGCAAGCACGCTGACCATGAGTTATCTGCAAGGGCTAATGAGCAGGTGGGTCTCAAAATTATAACGCATTCTTATCGAATTAACTACTTGTGAATGCAATTAATGTGATAACATGTTATTAGATTGATGTGGACATCTCCTTATATTATGATATTTATAAGATGAAGAATAGTATCAATTTGCTCTAGGTAAGTTGCAATACTTTGAAAAACATAAGTACCTAGAAAATTGTAATGTAACAGATAATGTTTACAAAAATATTTTTCAGTACTTGAAAATGAAAAAAATGTCTCGAAACGTAGAACGAATGGACGGATTGAGCAATTGAAAAACAAAAAAACAAGATTGGCATAATTAACTGTCTGAAAATTTGATGGGATAATTTAATAATAATAAATAATTATTAGACAGTTACAACTAAAAAATCAATCGAATAACCGTTTTCTTCAGTCATCTTATGTAGATGTAATGTTGCTCAAAAATACCTTAACTTAAAAAAAAAAACTAATAGATATGAAAGGCATAAATATTTTTGTAAAAAACGCTTCAAAAATACGAGGAGAAATGAGAGAAAATCGTAAGCTTATAACATTAATACTGAGAATGAATTAATCCATAAACCATTCTTTATGAAATAAAATCGTCCGGCTTTAAAAAACTACGTTTTCGGGTCTGTTAAACAATTTAGCTAGAAAATATGAAAAGATAGGAAAGATTAAAATTGGACATTTTTATTTTCATGTGTGCGAAGGCAAGATCTTTATGACTTCTTTCCAAAATGACCTCAGGGAAGGTTTGCCATTACCTTTCGTTGTACAATATGTGATAATGAGTGTTTTTCAATTTCAAAATTTTCGACACTAGCTACATAGGTAGGTCGAATTCAGCCGCTGTCTGGAGTAGAATTCTAGCGACCAGCTGCTCTGATCAGTTGTTTTCCGTGGTTTCTCCGATCAAAACCAGGCGAATGTTACTCATCACTTACGCGCGCGCACACACACACACACACACACACACACACACACACATGCTGCGAGCTTAGAGGTTGTGCGGCGAAATCGGTGTTCAGGTGGGAAATATCGGATGGTGTAAGATATCTGGTTGAGGAAAACTCCAGTAGCTGACATGTTGGTCTGTGTCGGATCTCACCACCCAGTGGGGGAAGTTCAGCACCATCTCACGCAAAAACATGAACAACATTTACGAGACTAACGACCTTAGTAGTTACCGTGCCTGGGCACACAAAATAATCAATCCAAGAATGGAAATTAGGTCCTTTAGAAACTTGAGTTTTGCCCGCTTCTTCCGTCTTTCGACCTATTGCTCGGCGCACCTCCGTCCTTCCTCGTGCAGGGTCAACAAAGAGCCCCGCCCCCTGGCGCGGGATTCATCTCCGAGGTGGCGTGATGCAAAATGGCCGCGATTCCCCGCAATTAGAAAGCAGGCGCATTAAATCCGCAGCCGAAGCCCCCTGGGGACGCCTTCGAACTTCGCGTGGAGGGCACTGTTTTCCTCGTGGTTATTGCAAGCGAACCGGTTTGAAAATCCGCTTCCCTTGTATGGAGAGGGATTCGTTTGTGAATTAAAAGTTCATTTCCGTTAACGTTTTTACTCACATACAAAATCCATGGCATACATTTTCGGATTTGCGTCGATATTTTTGTGAATGAAGAAAATAAAACAAACAGAAATAAATAATTACTTGTATTTGCGAGGTCTCCGGTATAAAAATGTGTTTTCCCGTCGTAGATTAGCATCATATTTTTACTAGGAGTCAGATTTTCAAGCCGAAGCATATTCTATTTCTATGGCCACATCTAGGCTTAAGATACAGAACCCAAAAAGACCTACATTGACTGATGGAATGTACAGGGCATATTCTGGGAAATTGAATACGTGAATGAGTTATTTCATTTTAATGTTGAAATAGCTTCACATCTTCAGTGTAAAGTACTGTTTGTACAGTTCATTGTAGCTCTCGACCAATGAAATCAATTTCCCATAATATGTTGCAGCAACTAGAGGGCCGTATTAGACAAACATTTTTCCAATTTGCAAGCAGATATTTATAATTATGGAAAGTTAGATTTTTATATAGTGTACAAAAATGAATAGTTTACTGTTTCTACAATAAACACCCAGACGTTTGTTGTAACCTCAGCTGCATGCTTTTTGTGTGTTTTCTTACCAAAAATCTACAATTTCATTAATGCAAAAATTCAAAAAAGACTTTTAAATCTTACAACTATTTAAAATAAACACAAATTATAAATGTTAACAAGCTCAAAATTCGGGCCTTCATCTTAAGTACAGTGTTCAGCGTATTGAGTAAACCGCATTTCTTTTATCTACTATTATTTGACACTAAATACCGGTTACTAACATTTCTTTAGCAACTCAAACTCAAATTTGTCTGCTAACTGTTGTAATTGTTCGGTCAAATACTGTAAATTAATAATATAACTGTTCGATGTCATCTTTAAACAACCTTTGATGATACTTAATTACTGTAATTCCTTATTAACTACTACTTTTCTTTATAAACACTTGTCAAAGCCCCTTACTTTGAAAGCACTAACAGGTCAGAGAATATGCGAGTAAATTACGGTATTTTCTTTTCTAATGCTTGCTGAATGTGTTCTGAAATAAGTGTGATGAGAGAACTTACTCCCTGAGAACGAAGTAACAACGACCCGTTTGTTTCAAACCAGGTTTAATAATATTCACGAAACATGTTTCTAGAGATTGGGGAGCTGATTACGTATGTATAAGATTACAGGCGTACAAAACCTTTAATTGCTTTAACAGTATAAGACAGAGTTGGGGAAAATTGACGTCTGATTGTCACCTTATTAAGAAAAACTCACCATTTCATGAATATTCAATATCTGAATGCCCAAACTACAAGTTAACAACATTGTTAAGGAATGTTATACATCCTTTATCAACATGTCCTTCAGTAAATACATTGAAAATAGAGCAGAATACAGAATTACACGACCTCTATCCGGTAGATGTCTTTGGAATATATGAAGAGAATCACCACGACATAAAGTCTAACTTTTTCTGTATTCATTGATATTCCCAGTTTACATCTGGTTCTTTCGCTCTAAAATTAAGTAAATTAAATGATATAACGGTTCTGATTTGCTTTTGGGTCAAGACATTGATTTCAGTAGATTTTCTTACTTAAAATTTGCTCCGGAAGACTAATGAAAGTTCTCTACGTCTAAGAAGGCTCTTTGAAATGTTTCTTGGCTGCCATTCAAGTGAACGATTTGTGCGTGGGTTTCATTTCTGACACTACACTTGGGCTCGGTTCCATCATTAAGTTTTGTTTTGGGCAAGCGTAGAAAACACTAAAAGATAAATTGATAACACAAAACATTAGCGTATGTGGATAAGGTTTTGACACATTTTTCCTAGGACAACTGCCATTTTCTTTAACAATGCAATATGAACATTTTTTTCACGGAAGGTCCACACAATTTAATTTCTTAAATTCATCTAATACAGTGGCCTTTCAATCTTCAAAATTTACAATTAATTGCCGATTCAGAAACAACAGTCTTGCTTGGATATTGTCCTAAGATTGCAGTAGTTACGCCACTATCACTCACTGCCAAACCTCTCAATCTCCCCTCTCCCCACATCTGCCCGCTCTGCGAAGTGAAAGGACTGCTGCAGAAAATATTGTCAGTTTAATTTAAAATTAAATGTCATTTAGTATAATGCTCATATTGCTATCAAAACATTAAGATATGGTACTTTATTGTATTTATCCTTTTAGTGATATATATATTATTAGTAAGAAAACTATGTAATTCCATTCAATAAATCAAAGATGGTTAGATTTTACGAAAACTAAAAAATATTTCAAACTATATCTTTAAAACATATTACTTGCCGTTTGATTCCGCGTTGTTGAGAGAAACTGCATTTCGGTGTCATGAACCATTTAGAAGTTACGGGGGTTGCCCATAGTTGGCGGAGCACCCTGTTCAGCCAGGACACGTCGGCTCCCCGCCGCAGCAAGGTGATCGCAGGCCGCGACTCTCATTCAATGCACTGCGGCGCAATGTCAAAGGCAACTCTCATGCCAATGTACACAATCGGAGGCACGCGACGTCTAAGACAAGAGAGGGCAGGCTACTTTTCCCTTTTCCAGTGAACTTTTTTATTACTAGGGCGGATTTTAATGTCTTTTTTTCTTTTCACTTTAGAACAATGCCGTTTGGTATAGAAATGCATTTTATGTTATGACAAAAGGAAATAACCCATTTTTAAAGGTCTATATTTTGTCGATTTCGACTAATACTTTTCGTCATTTTTTTGCCTTTTCCCGTCATTTTAATGTATTTTTTGCTGATTTCATGGATTTTAATGTCATTTTTAATGGCACTTGCTTAAAATAGTATTTATGAGATGCAAAAAATGTTCTTCACAGAATTGTTCACTCAGTTGCTTATTCTATTTGTTCGCTCAGAAATTGTTTTGACAGCGTTGTGAGTATATAGTTCTTGGACTATATCACCGCCATTGCCGGTTCGGCCAATTTCGGGATAACTAAATACAGAGATTTCCTGGCAAAGAACAGTCCAAACCAAAAGTTTGCAAGTTGAGTTCACTCGAACGGACAGAAGAAGCCTCGATTACATCAATAACGTATCTAACAGCTTAAGTTGTTCATCCGAACTGGTTTTAATAAGATTTTTTACGTCATTTTTCTTTGGTTTTAGGGCATTTTAAAGCATTTTAAGAGCATTTTATTGATAATTTTTGGCGATGTTTTAGGTCATCACGATCCACCTCCTATTAATGACATATGATGTACCTAGTTTATTACTTTCGAATAAAATATTCTAAAATAAGAATGAAATAACTTCAATGATACAATTAGATGCAGTTGGTTTTGTGGGAAACCATTTACACTGTTCCCATTTCAGTCAAGAGCTTTTACCCCAAATGCCTAACAATATCCCAAGTTGTCACGTTAAAAGGCGCAAATCAGAGATTAAACATATTTTCGTAAAGAAAGTGTGCTAATATGTCCAGTCATGTGATCCCTTTCAAAGTGCTACAGTTACAATTCGTAACAACGTTCTAGTATAGCCTCCTACGGGCGTCGAACGTTCGGAGTAATTCTCCTTTAATCTAGCCATAGCCTGTCATTGCCTTTTATCCCTTCACCCAGGGGATGGGTGCTGTTAGATCCCGGGGTTCCCAGGCGGTCACGAACCAAGAACCCGCGAGGTGTGGAATTGCTGAACCTCACGGAGCGTTGTTAAGGAATTCGGCTCGCGACGCCGGCCTTGCTCCACCAAGGCCCTCCGCCCCACCCCCTGCGCACTCAATACGCTCTTCGAGTCAGTGGGCTGGCCACTGCTTCACCCTCACCTTGTTAGTGCAGGAAGATTGCATCGACGCCTCTTGAAGTAGACGCACAAGGAAGAGAGTGCCACGTTCGTGTCTCAGAGAGTACAATTACATACGGAACATTTTCCCCTCATTTACGGCATCCCGGAGAATGCAAAACCGGCCAGAAGAAAACCAGTTCACCCGCTATGATCTACAAATGCAACATTTTCATTGCACGGTCTCCATTGCTTCTATACAACATACTGTGCACGGGATGTTAGTTGTCGGGTGCTTTAATCGTTGGGAGTAGCTTCGTCCCAAGGACCATAAATCTGACACATCCTTGTACAGGCTTAGAAGATAAATGGGCAACAATTATTGCCTAGTGCAATCATGTTGTCCACCTCTCCAGTGATTGAATATTCGAGAGAATGAATTCCCAAGCTAGGGTTACGTCATTTCCTTGCTGTGATCTCTCAATAGATTGAAGGCTCCATTATCTGTAACGCTAGACAGTGAATTTTGAAGCCTGTTAATGAAACCTTGAGCGCAGTTGGTAGCAGTGAACACAAGACAATGCTTCACGTTCGCGCGTGCCCATCAACGCGTGTTCGTGCCCGGCCGAGGTCAGCGTGTTGAATAAGGAGTGTGTGTCTTTGGCGGGATTGATTTCGTAGGCCGTATTCTATGAAACTGTTTAAAACAAAGAAAGAAATTTCAAATAGCAAAAGCGGAAAGAGTCATAAAATGTAAGTGGCAAAAACATTTTATGGAATGGATTCTGTTTCTATGATCAAAAAGGGAGTCAGAAATTAAATATGCAACGAGAAAACAAACTACAGCTAGCATTGCTTATTATTTTCAGATTTTATGCACGAAGGAAACATTTACTGTAACTTATTGCCGATAAACAACTTTTACTGGGTGATGTAATGGGATTTAAGGTAGGTAAATCCCGATTTACGTCTATTTCACTTTGCGTTGTCTTGCAGACGCCCCCCCCCCTCCGGGTCGTGACTTCACATCCCTCCAGAATCCATCAGCATGAGTGAACGTGAGTGAACGAATCAAAGTTCACGTGAATGAGTGAAGTCAACGTCAGTGAACGAGTCAAAGAAGAATTATTGCTGATCAACGAGTAACAGAGTTATCGTTTTTGTGTGTGTGAGTGTGTGTTACCGTTGATTTCGTTTCCATAAAAGAAAATCAAACTCAAAGTTAGCAGAATGACCAGCCTGGGATTCAGAAGTTATCCAATAGATCTCCGTCAATAACGAAATTGAAAGCAAACTTTCTAAGCACATGTGACTCTGGGGCTGGTCTGGGAGTCTGTGCGCCAAGAGAAGCCGGTTCGATTCCGGTAACTGCGGATTTTTCTTGCAGCTCGACGGAAGCTCCTGGTTGGACGAGATTTCTTGAGATCGCTTGCTCTGATTGCTGAGTCGAATGGAACTGACGTAAATGCTGGGCTAATCATGGCTAAAAGCTCACCATTATTGAATTCTGCCCTCGTCACATTCCATGTTCACTTTACTAGGGAACGTCACAACTGTCCTTTTTTTCTGTAATGGTGGCGGTCTAACAAGGCTAGTTAAACCACAATTGCCAATTGCGAGGAAAAGAAGTCAGTGACACACATATGGATAAATCTACAAATACATATACAAACACTCATGTCTGAGGCAGGATTCGAATAAGAGAGCCTTCGAGTCAAGGCACTCACAGCTTTTCAGCTATGCGATCTTGGCTACACAGGTCAGCTCTACTAACGAATTAATAGGGAGTTTTATCACCATTTGTTCACAAAATATAGCGAAGCTATGCCCAAACAGCCAAGTAACGGAATTTGAAGTTATAACGTGTTACCTTATGCTAAAGACCTAAGACCTTTTCCCTTCATAAATAGGGCACATCTGCAGGAATCTCTAAGATCACCTTACAAAGAGCAAAATGGCTTATGCGCTTTTAAAACAATTGTATGTGAGGCAGTTGTAATTAATCCATAACAATATCCACAAATCTTGCAAGAATTAACTTGGAAAATGCTGTAAAGGTGACAGCGAAATCATCGCGGAAAGGACCTTAAAAATCATATCTTGTTCTTCGGCTATGTCTTTTCATTTTCATAAAGAAATCTCGGACTACATAGTCATCGCACATGGCCAGAAAATGTAATACTTCGTGTTTGATTTGTGTACTCTTGGCTTGAACCGATGTTTAAATGTCTCACAAATTATTAGACTCTCCGATAAATTATAAAACTTTTTTTAAACCTTGAAATTTAAATAATCTCTTCAATATTGCAATTAGAAATACAATTCCCATATTAAAATTGCTACAGAAAGCCTTCAAAATAGTTTTGAAAATGTGGCATATTCGAAAATTCTGTGATTTATTTTTAAGCGTTCTTTACTCTACGCGAGAAAGAAGTTTAATCAAAACATTTGGGGTCATTTTGAGAAAGTTTTGAAAATGTTATTGAGGCTTCATGTAAAGTAACCCCCAAATCAAAATATCCGTTTCAAACTCACAGGATCTCGAGTTCGTTCAGATCGATTGGGGGATATCAATTTTGAAAAAAAAGTCTGCCTGCACAAATATATAAAAATAATAATAACGGTTTAGGTGTTACCGTTGGCCCCGGACGGATGGAAGAACGGACAGACGAACGGACGGACGGAGCGAGACACTCAGACACGTTTTGCCGGTAACTAATTTTCCGATTTTAAGAGCCCAAAAAAGTGGATTCGGACAACACAAAATATTGGGAGGAATTTTCTGTATATACGAACAAGATTTATCCACTTTTTCAATATCAGGTCACATAATACGGGATTTTCTGTTGCAAAATCCCTGCCCAAAATGTTTTGTCATAATTATAATTTTTTCATTACTACGTAAGTACGTATGTTATGAATGTAAAAATTGAAGTACGTATGTATGTTATGAGTTAATTTTTTAGAGATTAAAAGATATCAACCCGTGCCACGGAACATTGAGTGTGTTTAGATTAGGATTAGTTTTCGCAGAAACAAAGGACAAATAGGTAAATCTGGAAAGTGCATTCAGAGAACTAGCTTTGGATACATTTAAGCAATTTTCACATAACAAAAATAATGTTTTAATAAACAATAACCGTCTGAACAGAAATCCTTGTTAGGCATACACCGAGTAGGAATACTCTCCTAGTTTTGTTTATGACGTACACCTGCGAGATTGCTAATTTAGTTTAGTTTTTAGTTTATCCAACGCCCGTCCATGGCTCCTCAACCATTAGACGTCGAGCCTCCCAGTATCGACCTGTGATGTCTTCTATCGGGAGCGTTAAAGCTGAGCAAACACTTAGTTGGTCACCGGCCACCCGCCCAAGGTTGCACAGCGGGCAGATGTCATCTCCAGCTAGGCCAATTCGGTGATCTGTGAGATTGCAGCCCGAACATTCATGTTTATCGTTACGGGTACTGCAATTTAGGCAAAACGTTATGAGTAAAACCGAGCTAATAAATCAGACAGATGTATTATTATTATTATTATTATTATTATTATTATTATTATTATTATTATTATTATTATTATTATTATTATTATTATTATTATCATTAATAATAATAATAATAATAATAATAATATCCCCCCAGGGATGACAGCCCTGAGGAGTAAAAATGGATTCAATAGAAATGCTGATACCCCCGTAAAAGTGACATGCACTTACCCCCGGGAGAAGATGACTGGGCATCGATGGATGATGCAATGCCATGTTCGCGTGATCCAAAGATGACCAAATCGGGAACAACAATAATAATAATAATGACAGTAATAATAAAAATAATATCTTTATTAGTGGGGAGGCTCAGGCCATTGGCCCCGGTCTTCCGCCTATTCACTTGGATGAAGATTCGCTCATAGAGAGCTGAAGAAGGCCATGATTTTGCATAGCTCGCCTTCGCGTAGCGTTGATGGCGTCAGGGGCGATGACCCTGGCGGAGCGGAGAAAGTGATTGGCGCCCGCGGGGGCTCCGCCGAGGGGGGAGGGGGAGGGGCGGGGAGCGCCCTTGGCCTTCCGCCGCTGCCTCCTCCCCCTCCTCCAAGCCCTCGCGGCGGCGGCAGCAGGGTTACTTACTTAATGCCTTATTTTACGTGGCGAGACTCGGGCCATTAGGCCCACTCTTCCGTCTGGCCAGGGCAATTTCGCTACACTCCTTTCACCATCTACTGGAGAAAGAAGGTATTATCCTGGGAGACGAAACAGGTGATTTGAATTTAGCTTAGAGGTTTCTTTTAGGCTTGAGAGTCTCTTAGATGCAGTAAATCTACTACATGGGACAACCGACTTTACTTTCCCTCCGAAGAAAGACGTACAAAGGATTTTTTCGCCCTTAAAAATCCACGGCTTCGGTCGTGTTTGAACCCGCAAACTTGGGTTCAAAAGCACGATCAGCTAAGCGTTATACAGAACCCTCTGCAGGTTCGATAGTATAAGTTATAATAACTTATACTATCGAACCTGCAGAGGGTCGACGAATCTGTCGTTGCAGCGGCGGACAAACACCGCCAGTCCCCCCCATATTTGATATGCGCTACACTTTCGGGACTAAAGAAGACAGTGCGGTTCGCACCCGGAAGCACTAAATAATCAAAGGCCCGCGTCCGCTCCCGCTCACGGCCGCCGCCCCCACCCCCGCCACGTGGCCTGCGGCGACAAGAGGGGGCGGGGCGGGGCGGGGCGGGGCGGATCCACTTTCACCGTGGGCGGGGGCGATTCGCGGGCGGGGGCAACGGCCGCCGGTGAAAGGCCGCGAGGCGCCGGCAGGGGGCGGAGGGGGACGGTGACTGACAGGCGGCGCCTTCATGGGCACCCGCCGCGCACGGCGGCGCAACCTTCCCCACAGTCCAGCGATTTTGACCATTTCGGGCGGCGGATATCCAACGGACATGACAAAACGACACAGAAATTCGTCCGACAGCCGAAGTGTTTGGACGCCGTCGGAAGAAGTCATTCGGGTTCGCTATGACTGTTTCCGTTCACCAGCACTTGTGGAACGCACCAGGCACATCGGCACGCGCGTCATCGGTAGACCGAAATGTCATCCGAAATCGGCTCCGTATGACCGCCGTGCGAGGACTGTTTCTACAGAGTACGCACCATAACGTCTGTATTTGTGGAATAAAGTTATCCTTTTCGCTAACTCGGTATAAGGCTCTGATGCATTCTACAATCGCAGTTATTCGAAGAGCATAGCTATCCCGCGAATGCAACGTGGAAGCAATTGTCGGCTGCACTGAAGCACATAATTTCAGTTCTTCATGGACACTATCAGCGTATTGTATAATATACGTAATACAATATTGAATGTACACGCCACAGTTGTAACATTCAAGAATAACAACGTGATGGAATATGACGCAAAAACATTTTTATATTTTTTACAGAGATAACTATGAACTGTACTCATTCTTATTATGTACTCATTCTTTACATATTTAATTTTCTAAAATAAATTATAGCAATACCTGGAGGGCTGCCAATCGGACTGACAGAAAACACAGTCTATTTTGGAAGAAGTTGAGAAAGCAAATATTTTCGAGAGTGAAAAACCGTCCTGGTGAAAAAGAAATATAAGGATGAAACTGTGGGTGGAAATACAAGTTTACAATGGCATAGAATCGTAGTCAGTGTATGAATGCTCTAATCGATTTACCACAGCACTAATGGCATTACGTCTTTATTACGTCGCTCCATTTCGAAGACAAAAGGGACAATTTTGAAAAAAATAATTCTTAATTAATCGTATTTTACATGTCATCGATTAATCGTGTTTGACACGAATGTAAGCTTCTGGCTCGAATAGCATTTTAGCAGCAGTGGCACAGACGAAAGGGCAAAGAGGCGCATCGGCTAAGGCAGACCGGGAACTGCAATTTTGAACTTTCGATACTTTAGAGCACTGCTTGTATTTTACGCACTATATATTTTGAGCTTAGTATTTAAACTCATATGTTTAGTAAAAAAATACAAGCTTAATTTTGTTTGTGTCAATACATAAATTGTAAGTCTATTAATATTTTTGGCACTGATGTTGATTAATCTTTATTAAATGCAAAGTACCCGGAATAGCTTTTTAGGGTATTAAATAAAACGTAGGTATTATGAGACACTCTCTTCTTCAATTAATAAAACGTATTCCGCTCACTTCCTAATACGAATACAAATACGTTTGATAAAAAAAACACATTCAATTTCGATATATTTCGAAACTGAAGACAAACAGAAAAATAGGGAAGTTTGTGTTTGAAAATGTGTAAGAAGTGTTTGAAATTTGAGGGGAAAATGCAGAAAGCCTTGCCTTCCGCGGTCGCGGTCAATATTTTTTTTTTTTTTTTAATTTGTTGCGTCTATTTTGACGCAACGCGTCTCTAAACCCCTTGGGGGGGCGTTGAGCGCTTCGCGCTTCTTGGAGTAATCCTCCTCCAATAGATGCATGGCTACCCGGAGATGCCGCGACCTAGCTGTTGGTCCAACTGTACTTGGCAGACAACTTCTCCCGAACAGCCAAGAATGTAATAAACAAGTCCCAAAGTCAGAAAGGTTATGTCAAGAGAGCTTTCTTTCGTACACACATAAATTATGAGATTATTTAACGCAGATGTATGAACAACTTTCAAAACTTTTGCAGAAAAATCCCACACAACAGACACACATCCAAAATTCCCCGATGAGTAATCTATGAGTTGAAGAGGTTGGGGTGCATATTGCAATCAATATTTCAATATTTATTGATTGATTGTTAGTGATTCCGGGCGCATCATATACTATGGTCATAAATCCCGTACGTGTAGTGCGTGCTTTTGTGATCGGGAGGTGGCGGTGGTCTTTCCCTGCTGGATGGCGAGATTCGGCGCCGACCTACCGTCGACTAGCGGAGTTTTCCCCAACCAGGTATCTCCCACCAGCGCCTCCCCATCCAAAACAAGCTCTCCCGGTCGATCTCCCGGCATGTGCGGAAGTGTAGTGCATGTTAGTGTAAGTGTGTGTGTGTAAGGGGAGAGGGTATGAAAAGGGAGAGATGGGAAAAATGGCGCGCGGTCCGTGGCCCGTATGTTAGGGTACTGCTCCGGCATTCGCCTGGTATTGATCGGAGAAACCACGGAATTCCCGATCAGAGCAATTGGCCGCTACAAATCTTCCCCACACAGCGACTGAATTCGACCCAGCTGACAAGCTAGTGCCGAAAATCCTACCACCGTCGGGTAGATCCTAGGACCTCCCGATCAGAGGGACTGCAGTGATTACTTCAATAGCTGAACGGCCGGGAGAGAACAATAGAAGTTCGCGCTGAAAGAACCGAATGCGGCGTGGGTGGGCGCAGCCGAGGCCTTGGGGGGGGGGGGAGGCGGGAGGAGGCGGGAGGAGGCGGGAGGGCAGGATTGATGAGGCGCTTCCCCGGAGGAACGAGGCTGCCGACGGACAGACAAATGGGGAACAACAACTGAACGAGTCGAAGGGGACAAATAGGCGGCGCGCGCCCGGGGGCAAAACATCAGAGCAACGAACGGATCAGAACGATAATTTGTCCCAATCGAAACGACGCGCACGGTCGGCCGAGCACATGACCCGTTCCATTGAACCAGGAGTAATGACCCTTCAGAGTTTTAGCCTGTCCCATTGAACCAGGAGCAATGAACCTTGCGATTTTAACGAGATGAGAGTAGTCGTGATAGTGGACGAAAACAGACACGCAAGGTCTACCTCGGTAGTGCAAGGGTTTGGAACTTCGAAGCCAAGGGATTCAAGTTCCTTTGCGAGAAGCACAAAATTTCAATGTGGCATGGTCATACTACGATGGTCCTTCTTATACTACGAGGCCTAACTGATAATTTTCACGGCACGTTATCTGCTATGGTTAGTGTAGTGAATGTTTTATAACGAGAGGTGGCGATGATTCCTTCTCCGCTGGGAGGAGAGATCCGGCGGCGACCTTCACGTCGGGAGAGAGACAATTCCCTCTTTAAGTATCTCCCCCAGCGGGGTATCGCACCCGACGGGACAAGCTCTAAGATCCCCACTGGTCTCCCGATATGTATGGAGGTTGAGTAGTGCCTCTAACTGTAAGTGAATGTCACGGGAGAGTATAACGCAAGAAAAAGGAAAGACCGCGTGCGCTCCATGTCCCGTTTGCTAGGATACTGTTCCAACATTCGCGTGGTGTTGACGAGAGAAGTTACGGCAAATTATCGATCATAGCAGCCGACCACTAGAATTCTCCTCCAGTCAACGAGTGAATTCCATCTCGCTCTTTGGCTAGTGTGGAGTTTCCTCCACCGCCGGGTCTCGAACTCTACGACCTCCAGGTCAGGCACGTTGCAGGGACAACGGTAATGCTGGACCTGACTCAGCCGGTCCCGTGCGTACGGCTTGCGCAAGTTAACACGAGCCTCTTTATTTTACTTTGTCGCCTTACTACGTTTACATAATAAAGCGAAAATATTGTCATTCTACGGCGCAAATTGGCGATTTTTCGACATGAAAACTAATGTCGGACCTTGGTAACAAAAAAGTGTATAAATCTTCTACCTGTATGTAATAAATGACTTCCTCTAATACATTGTGCATTCAGAATACACATTTTGTGGGTCCTTGGTACCGAACAAATGGATTAACTTAGAGGGTTCGCCTTAAGACAAATTGATCCGTCCGTCTGTGAACAATCCTAGCGGCTAAACAGTAAGTGGGATTTTCACAAAAATTGATTTTAACCGATCGATGTGATTGATGTCGCTGCTCCTTGAATTTGAAATGGATGTTTTAATTTTTTGGGGTAATTTACATCATAATAAACATAAACTTTTTCGCTTCATGTAAATTACCCTTAAAAACGGCGCAGGTCTCAGTGTCGTTCAAATATTCGAATATTTGAAATATGCAAAACTTCAAAATTGTTTCGGCGTCTTCCTACAACTACAATATTGAAGATACAGATTTTTCCTCTGAATAAAATCTGTTCTTCGAAATTTCAATCTTTGAGAATATATATTTTGTTTTTCAAAATGTGAACAGTTGTCGAGGATCGGCCTTCCACTGCTGGTGCCCGGGTTCGATCCCAAGCGGTTTCAAGTGGAATCTGTGGTGGACAAAGCGGGTTCGCGGCATATTTCTCGGGGTACTCCCATTTTTCCTGCCAAATGCATCCCACCGATACGCTCCATCAATCATTCTCTACCTATACTGTCATTGACCATCATTTCGCTAAGGATCTACGGATCACAGCAGAGGCTAGGCGAGAAGCAAGAACTAGCTGGGAAGGGCTTCGGCTTATCGCCAGGTAGAATCCTGGCCTGGAGAACTAGAGAGAGGGGAAATGGCGAGGGAGTGGGGGACGACCCTAGATTCGGAGGGTAGAGAGTGGATGGAAAGCCAGGCGGGGCGAGGGACACAGCTTGAAGATGGCCCCTGGCGGAGAAACAGCGTTTACTTTAGACTATTCCACTCCTAAAATTAAAACTAATAGTGTTTAACTATACATATAATATGCCCCAATCACGACGGTGTATCTCAAAAAGTTTATCGTTTTTTCTATCCGATTTTTCTTACCGCTCCTCCCTTCTGGCCAACCATAAGCTGTGACTCATCTGTCTTAAGAGGCACTACACATCGATCGCTATGTGGATGTTCAATGAACTGGGTATGTAGTATAACATAGATTTCAACATAGCTTTCAGTTATTTTCAATATCGGAACTCTGTTGGACATACTTTCATTCGTAGAATAGTTCCATTAAATACCAGTCGTGCTTTGGAAATTCTCAGATAAATCCCATCCTCGCTTCGCGAGTCGGGGATTTATCGTCAATTTCTAAAGCACTCGTGGCATTACCTATGATAATGTGCATTAAATTAATGTGATGATAAACTATAAACTCGCAACTTAAAAACTTAATATTGTACCATTTTTACTATTGGTAACTAATACATTTTGTTTACAAATATTTGGGGCCCCCAAGTACGTGTTTAATTTGCTTAACAATTATTATGTATTAATCCTCTCATAATCCCTCTCCATAGTCCTCTCATTAATACCAGGGAAATTTCAAGCTGATTGACCTGCTGAAGGCGACCCTTCTTATATATACTAACAGAAACAATAGTACTTTCATCCATTTCCCACTTGCATGTTTAACTTCAATTATTTTTCACTGCGTATTTTACGATTTTGGTTACGTTTCCGAAAAATTGCGGTCTACAAGAAAATACTTTTATACTTTTCGAAACTTCTTTTCTCCTTTTCGAATTCAAAAGATGTTTTATCATCTTAGAAGTTATGATATATTTTTATTTACTTTCAGGAACCGGTTGGATCTTTTTACACTTTTTCGAAACACGTTAAGAACCGACAGAGAATTCCTAACGTGCAATTTCCTGCGTTCCACTTTTGTTAATCTTTTTTTTCTGGTCATAAATTTAGCTTCAGCCTCTACAAGGAAAATATCACAGTCAAAATTAGAACCTTTGTATACATTAACACCAAAAGATTTGTCATATTCTACATTAGCTAGAAAGTAGCCTATAATTCAGTTTACTAACTCGCAGCGTTTGTAAATTTACGAAGTACATCTTTCTTCCCAGAAGACATGTGTAAGACATGTAGTTGTTTGGAGAAAATCAAGTCACTTAATAGTTAGACACCTCTATTAATAAAGTCTTCCTTATTGCTTCCCACCGCATTATTAACTAAGGTACGGAGTTCATTTACCGATTTCTCATTCGCCTCACACGTCGAAAACACTGACAAATGCCACAACTGCGGACTTTACTTCTCACTTATTAATTGAGTACAATTATCATCAACACAAGAGAAGAGGGTTGCTTTTCAACGTAAAGAATTATGTTTAGACGACAAAGAAAAGGTGCTCATTGTTACGGACTTTTTAAAGACATTGGAGTTCTTAATTTATTAAATATTGTAACTGTATAACATATCTGTAAAAACTTGTATTGCATCGTAATTATTTATTAAATAATTGTATTATCAATCACAAATGTAAAACTTTAGAAATTGCCAACAATAATTGAAACTATGTTGTTATATGTAATCATTATCTAGTCCACATACATTTAAGATAATTGAAATGTTGGTACACCTAATTAAAAATACCTCATGAATCGACAATCCGTACAAACCTTTGTAAAATGCAAATGAGGTCACTACTGACCCAACCTGTGATGATGCTGTGAATAAACAGCGAAAAAATTCCAGAAGTTTCTTAATATTGAGGGGTTATCTAAATATTAAGTTCAATATTTTCTGTAGTATATGCGTATTATATTTTCATTTATGAATGTAGGCGAGGCATTGTTGCCATGACAACGAATATGCTGATTATTTTTTACAACAAAAATTGGTTTCCGAAATAATCTTAGAAGTTGTGAGAACGATACATTCTCTACTTCAAGAAAATTGATAAAGATTTTGCGATAAATGACAAAAATAGTTTATTTACATTCATTTAAATACATTATTTTTCTATTTCGATGTGTACTTGAAATATTTTCTCCAAGTTCGTTGTGGCTAGTAAAGTGCCAATTCTTCCGTTCCTGCCACTTTCTTACAGGTCCAACGAGTAGCACCCATTCAGGGTTAGTAGGAAAGACCACGCTGACTGACCGGTTAATTCCCTATTTGATGGTCACGTAAAAGTGTAGAATGGCATCCAGAAAATCTTGTATCCTGGGAGGCTGGTTCGAGGAAAAACCGGCAGCATATGCTAGGACCGTTTGATACTGAACTTGAGAGAAGGGGTAATAGCATTGACGACACGTGTGCGCTATCAACAGAGAACGCTTAACAATCGGATAGCGAAGGTTCTCCCTAAAATACGTAGGTGTTCGCCACCGGAATCGTTCATTTAGCGATTACCCTTTTATCCTAGCGCCACCTGAAATTTAAGGGGAGGTTATGGTCGCCTTGGTTTTTTCTTTTCAAGAACTATTCATTTATGTTGATTTAAAATGCCTTTTTATTTTTTAGCTTTTAGATATCTATGACGTATTCAATTCAATTCAGTTGCCGCTCCAGAGGGGTCTGGAATCCCATGATCCTTCCCCCTTCATTGCGTTACTGCAATTATCACATTTTTCTGGAAATTCGATGTCACCTTTATAAGTGTATTTTGCCCTATTCTTACAAGAAATTTAAAGAAAAAAAATGGAGCCGTTTTTGAGAAAATTTTGATAATGTCCTAGGGGCTCATTGTAAATTACCTCCAACTTTTAAAGAATGTTTTTCAAAATTTCAAAGTTTCAACTAGAGATACATGGACAGGTTTTTTTTTCAATTTGGAAAAGATTGTACTTGTGGTTTAGGCGCTAGGAGTGTTCACAGACATACGGATGGAAGAACGGAGGGACAGACAAACGGACGGATAGACGGATGTTTTGTAAAAAACAAACAAACAAACAAACAAACTTTTTCGGTATCAGGGGACCCCAAAACGTGTATTTCCGTTGAAATCTCGAAATCGATTTTCCGCGGCATTACATAACTTTCTCTATACTACGTAAATTCCTCCGTATATACGTATGTATACGAGAAAGTAAAAACCTTTTGCCTCATTTCAGGCGAAAAAAGCTTGACATTGTAACCTACGCGTTCCAAACTTTTCTTTGTTTTACATGTTTTTAAAGACACCTCATTACGACAACATAGGCAATTATTTCTTCGTATCATGAACAATAATCATTCTAACCGGATGATCTTTGGTGTATATTCATAAATACGTTTAACGACTACGAATGAGGCGATGTCTCCAGGTTGGCGGTTGCAGCAAATCCCTTTTCAATAGGTATCAAGGAATGGCACCTCCAGGAATGCATTGCAATCTCTCACGTTACCGTATTGTATGAATAGCAGCATTGACGATGCGGCAGGTTTGAAAGAAATACGGAGTTGGGTGTTAATAGGTTTGCGTCATAAGTCAATGTCTGCATTTATTTTCGGAATCAGCTAACATTTCTCCAAAGAGAGTTGAACACAAGGCTTCCAAAAATATGCAAAAAATAATTAAAATAAGACTTTCAATAGGGCGGGCGCAAAGACAGACAGACACACATACACACACGCGCACACACACACACCCATACACACATACACACACACATTCCGACTCTTCTGCACCTCGCCGCACTCGGCTCACTCCGACGCACACGACGAACGACGCCAGACGCGCTGTGCTCGTCCATTTTCAAATCTCTTCGTAGATTTACGGAGCTGGTGAAAGAGGTTCTTCTTTAAGTCTCGTTTTATTACCACCATATGTGGATCCATCACGGCCCTTAAAATTACGCTCATGAATCTCGAGAAAATAAGACCACACGACAGGTATTTTCCAAATACGATTGAGCGTGGGGCCCCATTAATTGGCCTGGGAAATATCCTGATTTAATACCCTGGGATTTTTGCACTGGGGACTACGTAAAATAACAAGTCTCTACAATTACAGAGTGTATTATAGAAGGCGTTTCTGCATATAGGCATGCTGCTGTGACAAGTGGCAATGAAGTTGCGCTACTACATGTAGAAACAAGCATCGCTGCTCGCGCATGACGGGCAGGTACATGAATGGAGGTCACTTAGAACATATTAGAAAAAAAGTTTTCCAATGCAAATATTCTGGTAAGTTGTGTTGAGTGACCAGGATAGGGAAGAAATCAACAGATTTACGTGTGGTTGATGGAAATGCTGTTTTCGCATGAGCAAAGCGTTTCACTTCTTGTTTATACTATACATTCAATGTATACTGCAGTCGTGTAATTTAAATTTATGTGTTAAAATTATTTGTGTATCCTTTTGCTGCTATTAAATGTTTCCTTTCATCCAATCCCACAGTATGAAGGGATTTACTGAAAATGTTGTTTTTTTTTCAGTTTAAATTTCACATAATGATCTTCCAAATTAAACTGCTCGTAAACTAATGCTATGATACGAAACTAAGGATTATTAGGCCGTTTGTGTGTCACATCAAATAGCAGAAGACAAATTTAATCTACAATTAACACAGTGACAGAAACAACTATTATTGCTCATTTGTTCTCATTGTTCTCATTATTCACAGTGTTAATTTTTTATTTATTCCCACAATACATTTTCTTTCCAGACTGTAATTACCATGACTTTTGCTAAGGAATTTCGTTTAGTTTTAATTATGTTCTACTTTCTTTATGCAACGTCGGCCTCACGGCACAACAGTGGATCGAGCGCTTTGGCGGAGTACGGGATGGTAACCGATACTTTTTCAGTGCCCAAAATCAAAATGCAAAACTGATATCTACATTTTTTTGAGTTTGAAGTAAATACCAGAAGAGGCATCAACGTAAATAAGAAACAACATAAATATTGTGCAGATTACATTATCGTAAATATTTCTAATAATGTTTTACAAATAAATGCATGTATCACGTAAATTAATCGACTGCCGACAAAACCGTCACGGTAAAACATGTTCGTATTGATATTCACAGCATGTTAAATTTTTTCTCGCTGGATCTGTGATGTAGTATAGTAGAACCACAAGTCTTATTCTGCTTTTAGGGGAACGGAAATTTGAGACAATGTTAAAAAAGTCTTTTGGTCGCCAAAGCGAAGCAACTAGAAATAGGGTAAGGGCAAAAACGAAAAGGTAGCCTAGACGAAAGAGATTTAGTTTGATAGATTAACCATCACGAGAAGGTCTGTCCCATTCCGTAGCATTTTCTTAAGAATCCACTTTTCACCACCTCGCGCCGCTTCAGCTTGCACCTGTACACCCCTTTCTGGATTTTAAGGGGAAATGAGTGCGGAGTCAGGGGAAGTTGCCCGTGCCCGTAGGAGCACTGGGCCGGGCTCCCCAGCCGGGCAAGTAGCTCGTGCGGGCGCGGTTTGCTGTGCCTGCTGAACACAATCACAATATTTAACATAAGGCTCAATACATAATTAAAGAGCACTTTTCACGGTTACTGACAAACTCCTCGAGGCACCGTACGCGACGATTCCTCCCACGCCAACGGTCACCAACCGCTCTCCGACCGCGCGCGCTGTTCCGGGTGGAGGTAATCGCCCCGGCGGCGTCTGGCTCTCGCCGTGAAACCGAACGAAAGCGAGGCATTCGGGCGAGCGTCTGCGCGGGGGAAAAAACCCGCTCGCTCAGTGGCGGCGGGATCGCCGGCGAGGCCCGCCCGCCCGCCCGCCCGCGCGCTAGAAAGCGAAAGAGTTTCCCTGAGACCGGATTCGATTCCGAAACTCTCGCCGCCGCGACACCACTTGGCGGTCCCCAGGGGCGCGGGTGGAGACCGCTGCCCCCTGCATCCGCGTGCTCACGCCGGCTTTGCTTTGCACTTGCAGGCAAATGGCGAGCAATTATTATTAATATTATTATTTCGCAAGGGTAGTAGCCAATATAAACACTGCCACAATAAATATGATCCCTTCAGCCCCTGGCCGAAGGAATAAAAGGCACTGACTGACTTTTTTTCTACTTTCCCCCGCCAGTAGCCCTGTCGGGAGGGTCTTTTATTCACATTCGGGGGATACATGCGCCGCAGCTCATTGGCTTTTCCGACAAATAAGGGGCACTGCTTAATAACTAACTTATGACTAACTTAACCTGCTTTGGCTGGCAATCTAAGGTTCGCATGCATGTTGTACTATTCTTGTAATGTTTTCTTTCTATAATCGTCACTGACTGACTGTGACGTGACAAGACTTGAAATGACAATAACAGAGAATACTCCAAGGCCGGTGCTCAACGCTCAAAAACGGGTTCAGAGACGCGTTGTGTTAACAAAGACGCAACAAATTAAAAAAATTCTGAGGTTGGCAGTATTTCTTGTTAGATATTCCCCCATCGTAATAAAAACTCGTGTGTTTCCGTCCTCGGAAACACATTGCCGGCTGTTGCTGGAACTAGAATCGGTTTGCAGACTGAGCGAGATATTGCTGAAGAAGCCAGTGATGACCACGGTGAAGTGTGCAGGAAGTAGGAATAAGGTAGACACTGACATATTATTTTGCATTGTAATATGCACTTTTTCTTAAAATGGATGTGTGTAGAAGGTTTAATATAATAAAAGAAGTACCTGGAAGTAAATATTCGAATTTCTGAGTATGGTTGATTATCGAAAAGTTCTGCGAAAGGTATAGATGCCTCCTGATTTAATCATTATTAGTGTAAAAAATTAATATATAATAATCTAATTAATCTAAATCCAGTTTAAGATTAATCTTTTAAGTATCAAATCAGTAGTAGGTAATGGATACTTTAAAACTTTTGTTGCCGAATTAATTAATGCACTTTTTATAAAAGGAAAATTACTTTCCTCCACGTGAATGGAAGTGAAGTCCACAAAAACATTTTGTATCGTGTAAAATATTGAAGCTCCTGGACCAAATTTGCACAAGGTACCTTTTTCTTTCTTTGTCTCTTCAATTGGCGCAATAAGCGCGGCTACAACTCGAATCTTCTGCCTTCTATTCGCCTTGTCGGAAAACAGTGGGAGGGTATGATCTCTTTTCAGTCCAGGCGCAATTTACGTCGTGACGTCACCGAACATGCCAACGAAAAGTCCTAATGTAAAACGATCGGCAACAGCTTGCCGGAAATATTTTGCTTCGATATTTTTGACATATTACTCCTCTTTGCTTTTGTTAATGTAAAGATGGCCGCAAGAAGCAAAAAGATATTACTAGTGTAAGGCCAGCATTACTCTTTAACAGCAGCGTCGTAGGGAGAATGCCTATCTGATGAGTCTGACAGGACGAAACGCTGCCAATTCCTCTCTGGAAACCCTTTCGGGAAACCAATGAACAAGTAGTGGTTCGGACAGGACTGAGGTAAAACCAAACGTTGAACCTTGCTAAACGTGAGTTCATCTTCCCGAGACACTTGATACAACCTGCGATCCGGTCCCCGGGATTCGTTCAGCTGCATAGCATATTCCGCTCTGCTGGTGCTGTGCCTCGCAAGTGGAGAGGCGACGGCGCTGCACCGAGGAAGAGACTGTCCCGTGCATGAACGTCGCTTAACATGGGATGAGGCCAGTGAGAGAATAAGAGAAAGTGTGACTGGAGTAAATCTCACACCCACAAGTCACAAAATTTGTGCAGCCAGGGACAAGCGTCGGTTGCAGAATAGTGAACGAGCTATGCAGCAGGAGAGGAAAACTGCAAGAAAGGAACTAAAAATGACAAAAAATGACAAAGAAGCTAAAAAGAAAGAAGGTCAAACATACGGAGTAGGAGAGTTCTGAAGCAAGATATGGCCACTAAATACTTTTTTTTAGAAAGTTCAAATTTTAAATGTCATTTTCTCCAATAGTAATTTTTTGACATTTTTGTTTATTGAAAATGCTCCACATGATGTAATTTTCATGAAATCTTTTTCAAAAATTCAGGATATATTAAAAGATACTGTGTTAAAAACTTAGTGGTGTAATTTTTTAGTGATGCAAATACTTCTCTAAATAAAAAATGTTAAAAGTGTGAAATTTTTTTTTGCTATGCGAATAGTAAGGTATAACATAAATTTTTTTTCTGGTGAAGTAAAGAATAAAATTCAAAACCAAAACACTAATATTTTGTTATTCTTTTCTCATAATGTAAAAAAAATTCATTTCAAAATTAATTAAATTACAACAAGAGGAGCATTTGTTCATGATATAAATAAAAAAGTAATAAACAATTTTTTTACAATGTATTAAAATTAGCAACTCCAAATTTGGCAGTTGATATCTGCATAATATAACTATAATGTGCTAAAAATTTGAAGTTGATGTGTCAAAAAGTAACAGATTTACAATTTTCGGTATTGCATCCCCTTAACTGCAGGTGGCCTCGAAGCGGCTCATCCGGCGTGGCTCTCGGCGCAAAGGGGACGTCACACTTGCGGCAGCTGACAAATGTCTCCGACATTCCTTCGCGGGCTCTGCCAAGGATGAAATTCCGTCGAAGGGGGGTATCCTGAGACGTTTCGTGGTCGTGTTGCTCGTTTTGGGCATTCTCAAGACCTCAAATGCCTAAATACGGTGTGTGCGTTTAAAGCACACGTTTTGGTCCTTTTAGAACCTTCGTTTGGTTGAACTCCCTCTTCAGAGATGCAATCAGAAGTTCACATTGAATCGGGATTTATAGTTGTGATTTATAGACTACCATCGTAATTTTATAAGCTAAACACTACACAGAATTTATGACAGACAAAAAAATGAATGCCTATAAAGTAATAAACGCCTTCCCACTATGCTTTGGCATTACATCAAAAGTATATGCATATGTTACATGGCACGTATTTGCGATTATTTCCAACTAACAACCATAACTTCTAATATACAAAATTTTAAGAAAAAACTTGTTTATCGTTAGCGTGCTCTTTTTTTATTATTTAAAATAGTTACTACTTCATATCCACGGAATTTTTTTTTACGCGTTCACTGGAAAAGCCCGAGGAGGCAGTGTGACGCGGTCTTCAGCCATTAACCATCCCTCCCCCACGTGGGCTGCAGGAGTCCGTGTAGCGGTCGCCCGATTCGAATGGTGGAGGAGTGTGGCCTTCAACGCCCCCGGCGGAGGCGGGGCTTCCTGAACGGCGGCAGAAGCGGACGCAACGTTTTCTCCGAGCGGCGGCGGCGAGCGCAGCCCACCTCACGGGCGGCCGATCACTGACCCACAGGGGGCGGGCGGGGGCGGGTGGGGGAGGCAACTTCTCCGAACGGCGGCAACCAGAGCCTTTGAGGAGGGTAGACGCGGGTGGGGACGAGAGTGGGGATGAGGGGGACGTCCTTCATCCCTTGAGCTGGGAAGGGGGGGGCGCCTCCCAATCCATGGGGGGTGCAGGACGGAGGACGGGGCGTGACAAACGGCCGCCAGAGGTTTACCAGGATCCAGAACGGCAAAAAAAACAACACTTTTTGTATTTTTGAAGTATAGTCTCCCAAACAAACTAATAAGAATAAGATGTACTTACAATAATATTTTACCTACAACTCCATTTCATTTCATTTCATTTCATTTCATTTCATTTCATCATATTCATAAACTGTTACAATGTACAACGTTAAACATTTTGTTAAGCTAGGAATTTATTAAGGGGGCGTGAGGGGACAATTTCTTAGAAACAGCTATGGTAAATGGGAAAATGAAATATGCGTATATTCTTCACTAGAAATCCTTCAGTAGTACTCAGGGGAAGCGAGTTCAAGATAAGCCGTATCTGTGTATTGGTGTAAAATAATTTTGCGTTGGGTTGTTTCAAGGACGTTTTATGTTGTGTATATGGAGGGCGAAGGTCGCAGCCATGCCGTCGACTTGGAAATGTACCATGTCAACAGGTACATTTTGAATTTCATACCATTATGCGGCGCAATCCACACGTATGCCAAGTATCCGTACACTTAAAAATGTTCATTAAAAAAGTTTGCGGGTGAGTTCGGGCGGGTTCCGTCGGGTTCGGCCGGGTTCGGTCGGTTTCGGTCGGTTTCGGACCGGTTCGGTCGGGTTCGGTCGGGTTCGGTTGGGTTCGGCCGGGTTCGGCCGGGTTCGGTCGGTTTCAGTCGGGTTACGTCGGGTTACGTCGGGTTCGGTCGGGTTCGGGCGGGTTCGGGCGAATTCGGGCGAATTCGGGCGAATTCGGGCGAATTCGGGCGGGTTCGGTCGTATAGGGGCGGGTTCGGGCATGAAAGGGCGTGGACGGGTGGGAAGCAGTAGTACTCAGTCTACTGGAGGAGTCTCAGTCTCGAGGAGGGCGCGCCCACGTGAAGGCTCGGCTGCCAGGCTCCGCCGCCCGACCAATTAACCGCAAAAGGCTCGGTTGATCCAGCTGAAGACACGGTGGAAAGCACGTCCAGTTTAACGAACCCTCAAGGCCAGCCACACTCCACAAGTGTGTTAGTGTGTGCTACGCGGCAGACATCCACAAATGGAAGCCAATTAGATTTGCCCTACTTACAAATCAGCAGCATGGTCAAAAGCGTTCAAATGCACTACTTACGAGGCTAAGAACACAAACCTGTATGGTTTTAACGTAAAAAACACTTTTGTCTCTTCTCAATACTCAGCACGAACCTACGGGCGATCTCTAGACAATGCAATATCACAGAAAATAATTACACAATTGCACATTCCAGGCTCTCAGCTCTTCTGCAGATTTCCTTAGGCTTCTTTAGCCTAACTAGCTCTATGGGTGACAATCAGAGACAAACTTAGTTCTGAGGACTTTGCGTTGTCTACAAGGCTGGGCTATTACCTTAGGAAGCATGACCAATTTCCAAGCCCCACAAATTATGAAATTTCATCAAAATACCACTTTGAAACTGGAAACTATTATGTATCAGTTCGGTGTATATATTTTTTTCGTTTAGATATGTGAGTGCTTACTAATCAACACGGATTTTGAAATCGAGTCAAAAATCCATAATTCTGATTTGTTGAAAAGTCGACGATTTATGAATCAATTTCAAGAACACACGATGAAGTCCTACGCCGTTAGCCCGTATATGGCGATTGTTTTAAAAGTGTTTTGGAGAGAATTTATTCTTCTAATGATGTTTGAATAGTTTATGAGAAAAAATAATTGCAATAATTTATAACGTTTTCAAATTACAAATTATTGAAGTTTTATTACTTGAATTAAATAAATGTATTATATATTTTGTGTATTATTAACAAAATATATAAAATAGCTTCGAATGTTCATGAACTAACATTTATAATTTTCCCTTAAAATATTGGGAGGGGGGTTATATCTAACGGGACCCGAAGCACATGCTTGGTCTGCGTAGGTACTAAATAAATAAATGTCTTTATTGGTGGGGAGGCTCAGGCCATTTAGCCTACTCTTCCGCCACTTTCACTACTTTGAAAATTTTTATTGCAATAGTGCATAACAAAAGAAAGTCATTCAATGAAAAGTACGTACGCAATTTGGATGAAGGGTTTATTACATAGAAGACAGGAGTGAGGGAAGGAAAGTTTGATAGAAAATGCATGCTCACACAGCATTTGTGTGATTAAATTTATTAATTTCAAGTTAAGATTGTATTACAAAATTAATCACATATCAGGTTGAACACTAGGAGATTTTACTCAAATTTAGAGAAATTATCTTCTTGTGATTCAGCGAGTTAGGTACAGAAGAGGATCGGGAGAAAAGAAGAAAGAAAAAAAATATTAATCCATCTTGGCAATTATTATTAATTATGAACTATTCTACCAATATTGATCAATACCCATCAAGTTCTAATTTCTTAGGTTTTCATAACTTATTGCGATGTTTGTCCATCACGATCTGGGAACCAAGTGACTCAAAGGGCTCTGAAAGGTGTTCACGGTTAATTTGTGCACGGGGTCGTCGAAGGTGCAACAGCGCAGGGGTGGAGGTTTCTGCTGCCGTGTGAGTTCAGTGAAGCCAGCGCTTGAATTTCGGGTTTAAAGGCCTGGCCCCTGGAGGTTCCTGGAGCAGCAGCACGCACAACACGGACGGCAGGCGCTGCACAGGCCTCGCGTCGAGAAGCAGGATAAATTCTCGAATTTTCTCTAATTTATTTTTAAAATAAAAAATAAGATCCATAGTTTAATACATTGTACAATAAATGCACATTTTTGTACCCTCGATTTTATAGCAGGTAATTACTACAAGTAATACCACTCGTGCTTTGGGTATTCTTGACGTCCACGGTTCTGAAAGCTCTATTGATTCTTGCCTTTGGCTGTGACCAATGTGCAGAGTTACGAAGCGTTGAGGGATTTATTAAATATTTGCAATGCGCGAGTGCTATTTAGCATGGCTATTTCGTAAATGAATACGTTAATAAACTCTAGTAAAACTAATTGAGAAGAAAGGTATATTTTTTGCAGATTTTGTTTTTTAAACGTTATTCTGTCCTTAACTGTTCAATATGTTTGAAAGAAAGTTAGTAAAGGCAACAAAGTGAGTTTAAAGGGGCATGGAGTAATGCAATATCTCTTGCAAAATAAAAATGAGTAAAACAAAATTCAATTCTTGTTAAAGTTTGAAAATAGTCTAATTATCATATAATTCTTTCGATACGTACAATTAATTTTGAATTCAGGAACGATAATAAAGAAATACGTAGGTTTGATCTTTTACTTCTCAATTAAACAAACGACAAAATATCGATTTAAGATTGTTAAAGATTGTTTACGAGGGGGTTAACAAGGAATCTCAGAGGAATGTAATTGAAAAGGAAAACTGGTGAATAGTGGCATCCAATTAATATTCTCCAAATAGAAGTATCCCCTAGCCAATTCACTCCTAACTAAAAAAAAGCAACAACTTGGTGGAAAGCTACCTCTCAGTATTAATTCCTGGCTGTCCTCTAACTTGTACGTGCGACTCTTGATAAGCCACCATTTGAAAATGTAACCTGAGGAATGAAACTGAGTGTTTGTGGCAAACGAGAAATGTCGTTCGCGGGAGGAGCTGATCGGGCTACAGCGGTCGTGATGTCATCGCACGTAGAGGTTATATTAAGAAAATGAATTCATTATGTTTATTTTTGTAACATACGTATTTAGCAACAAGAAGCAGATATAAAAATATCTTTACAAGATCCATAAAAAAGAACAATTATTAAAAACACAATTGCCGTTAGCCCAATCATTTCAAATGTTTGATTTATTTTGGTGTTTGTGATGAAAGTTCACAATTTCGTTTAGCTGGAACTGTTTCCAAACGCTTTTCATTTCTTTCTTCAACTTTTTTGGTATAGAATAACTTATTGTCTGATCTATTACTGCACGTGAAGTTTCACCAAAACATTTCATACGGCTTTAATATGTATAATGTTAGTTTCTTTTTACATTTAATGTGTACATTCACAAAGTAAATGTATTTTACTAATGAAAGAAAGTCAGGTTATCAATTTTTAAGAGTTATAATTTTATTCTCTGATGTATTTTGGATATAAACATTTAGACTACGAGGTGGACCCCACATAGTCATGCGTAGTGCCTCAATGCGACACTGATTCTAAACGTGTGGCGTAAGCTTCGCCCTTCAGCGTCTTGGGATTTTCTCATTTGGTCACCACTGACACACCCTGTCCTCGGTTACCTCCACGGTCTTTTTACGCCTTCCCCAACCTCTGCTTAAGCCGTGTGGCTCGTAAGCCTAATGCGGCCGGGAAGCGTCAACCGCAATGACTGCGAGGGTGGCAGGTGCTTCCCCCCTCGCACGCAGGCAGCCAAAACACGGCACGAGACATCAAACACAGCTTCAATCAAAACTCAAAAACAAATCATTACATTCGGGCAGAAAAAGCTGGGGAGGAATACAGTTATGATGTTACATGGTGGGTGATACGTACCACAACCCTGAAGCAAACATTCATGCTCAAAGTAGGGATCGACACACACTTAGGGTCGTATTTATGAAGCTCTGCCAGCATTGCTCTTAGGGGCCTGCTATCTGGAGGCTTGCTGGGAGCTCAAGGGGCGTCTGTAATTGGCTGGGGGCCGTTCATAAATCGCAAAACCGAACACTGGCAGCCTGCTAGGTCTGGTAGGCCCCTGGCTGATGTTTATAAATACGGCCCTTACATGCACTACACTATCACACATGCCAGGAGCTTCGAGCTTGTCCCGGCTGCGGTTGGGCTCCGTAGGTGGGAGATACCTAGTTTGCGAAAAAAATCCGTAGCCAGATATCTCCCATATGCATTACACGTACAGGACTAATAATCTTAGCAGTTGACGCGTCCGGAATCGCTAATCGATTAATTAAACTGATCGATATCACAACCCTGAAGCCAACACGCCTGCTCCAGGCGGGACTCGAACCCGCCACCCTGCGTGACAAGCGGTCCGTGCCCGTGATCGCCAGTCATGGCCTGATTGCAAGCGCGGGAGCCCGACGCGACGCAGCCAGTGCGGGGTGGCCCGCTCCTTTGTCCCCGCCCGGCGCCGCAAAAAGGGAAACGCCTCCTCGACACCTGGCCGCGTGGGCGCTGACGGCCAATTGCCGCACACAAAGGACGGGGGCCCTCGCGCGCTGCCCGCTGTCGCTCGGGAGGCGACTCAATTGCCCTCTCGGACACACACACACTCGGTGCGGCGTACACGACGAGGGGGGGGGCGATAGACGCGGGCCAAGGAATTCAGAACAGAAAGAGATGGGGAAGAGGCCGGGTATAACCTTGTATCCAAGTTGAAGGAACTATAACTTAATCGGGTGCGTCCCAACGAGCCCTCATCTGGACCTCGGATGTTTTATCATTGTCCTTCGTTTGCGTGGTTCTTCTTCTTCCCTTCTTCTCCTTCCCTTTCTTCTTCTTCTTTTTCTATTCTTTCTTATCTTTCTTCACCTTATTATTATTTCCTGGGGCTAAAGGGTCATGAGTGAAGTGCACTTATGTCCCAGGAAGCGAAAAAGTTCCTTCGCGCTGGGTCGTGAGAAGGCGACATCTCGGCTAGCAGGTATCTGCCCCACCGGGGCACCGTCCCAGCCAGGTCAAGCTCCAAGCTCCTCACTGCTATCGCAATATATGTGCTTATGTAGAGCATGTAAGTGTGTGTGAGAGAGAAGAGGTAAGGAGGGAGGTAAGGATGAGGCAGGAAAATTGCTATTTTGCTTTTAGATTGATAATTTGAACTAGATATCCAGCTAGTGCCGAAAATCCATCACGATTGGGACTCGAACAATAGCACCTCTTGGCCAACGATGCGATAACGATCAATGATGTTGAATGAGGGCAAGGGAAATGGAAGAAGCTGGCGAGAACTCCCTTCGTCAACCACAAATTGCGCACGGATCGGCCGGAGAACGATTGGAGGAGTCGCAAAGGGCTTCTCGCCAAAGAGCCACTCCACGAGAGACGTAGCGCTGGGCCACACGCGCAGGGGGGGGGGCACGAAGGCAATTAGACTCTCGGTCTAAGAGATGTCAAAGATATGATATTAGACGGATCTTTATTATTTTCTGTAGGTAGGTTTATGCAACCGGATGGCAGAACACTACAAGTTACAAACATTACAATTAAGAACTTTAATACAATATAACTAAATTATTTTAAAATAATAAATAAGAAGAACAATGATAATATAAAAATGATAACAATGACAGTAAATATAAAAAAGCAATAACAATAACAACGAGAACATTAACTCTATATTTTAAGACTATCCTGTACAGATATTTTAATAAATAAGTACATACCCATTAACTACACTGCACGCCCCTTCATAACACTTGCTCTTCACTTCTCTTTTTTCTTCTCTATTGCGCTACACTTCAATGGAAACGCTACAATTCATATGATTATATTGTTATTTATTAAAGCTTAATATTAATAATAATAATAATAATAATAATAATAATAATAATAATAATAATAATAATAATAATAATACCTGTTTGAATGGCCGATCCGGATAGCCGAAATCGGTAAGGTACTATTGCCGTGGCGATTTCGGGCGGAAGATGTAGGATTCGAGTCCGATTTCGGGCATTGGTGGGTTTGTGTATGCCTGTAGGACTAGCAACCCTGGGGGGGAAATTGGATTCAGCATAATGCTGATCTCTCCAAAACGGACTCGCATACACTTGCCATGGGATAAAATGTGACTGAGCCTCGGTAATTGCAGGTGTCTGTCCGCATGGCCCTAGACGGCCCATTCACGACCAAAAAACTGTTGTAATAAACCTAATTTACTAATTAATAAAGTTTACAAATATCTTTAATTAATTTAGTTTTAAATCTTTGTACACTTAGAGGAAAGGGTTCAAAGGCTATTGCGGTCAACTTCTATGAAAGTTGCTTGGCAAGGAGAGAGAAGAAAATCCAAGAAAATAGATTCTTCGTCTCTATACTCTCAAGCAATAAAATTAACGCTGCCACCGCTATGGCCTGGTTTCCTGGGTCTTCTTTTGATCTCTTTCTGATTCTCTGGTAACTTTTTTCTTCTTTTAGTCTTGATCCTCTGACCAACGATTCTCTGTACAAGCATCATTCCAGACAACTCTGCACTTCTCTTTTCCCTTGCTTTTATCGCCTGCTATTGACCTTTCATCATCCAATTAATAAACATGATTGTCATTTTAATTGATTTTAAATTACACTTCCTTATTTTTTCCTTCATTCTTTCATACTTTGTTTCTTTCATGCGTAGCTTTGTTCAAATATGTTATTACAGTATCTGGTATTGGAGTTACCAATGAATCGTAGTAGCTGATAATGTTATATTCTCTTTCAAAAATTCCTGAATCAAATGGCCTTGTATGTTGCCTCCATACGGGATATGAACTGGTAATATTTCAATTTGAAAGTTATAATCGCTGTAAAAAATACTTGGGAGCCATTGATGGTGCGTACAGAGTTTAGTAAGCTACATTTTTTACGATTTTTGATAATAATCACAATAATGAAATAAGATCACCTGTAAGTTGTTCTTCTGGGTTATTTTCTAATCGTAATATAAGATCATTTTCGATTAGTTCTGAAAATTCTGATGCAAAATCTTCTATAACTACATTTGATTCTCCCCCAGATTTGCTTAACTATTCCTTATTCTCCACGCTAATTTTTGACGAGATATTAAAACTGCACAAAATCAGTCTAAGTTGTGTTCACTTCCGCTTATGCAATTGGTCTATTAATCGTATCATATGCGACTTTATATAAACATTAAAAGGCGCCTGTTTTGTATGTCAATAACTGTTAAGTTTAACAAGAATAATTTCTGGGTCACATTCATTTGAAAATCGGTATTTGTACATTTAGGAACGTCATTCATTCTCTGACATTACTCACAGTTTTTTTCTTCGTATTCCCTTGAAATTCTTCAAATTTAATAAGTTCCAAGGCAATACTGTTCGTAGGATTTTACAAATTTATTTTTAAATATATGGTAATAGGTCTTATGGAAAAAACTTAAAATGAAATACGCCGTCACTTGTTCACATTAACTTCACTTGTTCACTTAAAGATGTCAACATCAGGGTTGTCAACGTCGAGAAAGAAAATCATGGCGTATTGAGAGAAAAATGCCTTTGGGTACTGGAGTTTAATCAATGCCACCTACGAAGATCTATTTAGGTGGCGGTGGTTTAATTCTCAGTTTACTCACTAAGATCGATGGGTCAAAACATACAAAAAAGTTTGGGGAAATTTCTTTGGATTTTCCTGACGGATCCGAAAAAAAATTATCAGTTCCGCATCAGGAGACCGAAACGCGTCGAATGACACCTCGTATGGATTGGTGCTTGGGAGGTGGACTATCTGAGTGACAGAACCGCACATCTTAACATTCGGACATAGGGAGTTATTCAAGTACTGCATAAGGATTCTTTTATTACATTATTAACGTGTGTATACCTCAAATTTCGGATTGATAACATGATCGTATTCGCCAGGCCACACGTAACTTTAGAGCTTGTCCCGGCTGGGACGGTCCCCGCTGGTGGGAGATACCTGGTTAGGAAAATCCCCGGAAGTCGATGTCTTGATCGGTGCCGCCGTATCTCATCATCAAGGGAATATTTCCGCCATATACCGCAATAAAACATGCACTACACGAAAACACTAATCAATCAATTCAAAATAAAGTGTTCATCCGTTACCAATATGTAAACAACAGAGACATTTCAAATGACTCACTTTTCCCTGTTTTAATGAAAATTCTGTCAATGAGACATAAACAAACGGACTCAATGCGATATACGAAATTTGTATTAATGTTAAAATATAAATCACAGTCACAGATTAAATTATTTCAATTATCGAAAGAATACAATTCTTGTTTATATTGCAAGGAATAATGAAGTAAATATCTGTAATAGGCAAAATAATTAAACTCTTTCATCAGGCTATAAAATGCGGTAGTTTGATGAGTAACGCGACGTGGCGAATCAACTGCTAGTGTTCTAAGCACATGAGAGCTTTCAAAGAAAGAGCGCTCAAAGAAAATTGATACCCGATTTTTGATGATAGAAATAATAGATATGACAGAAATAACACTTTGAGTACAATTATGACGAATGAAGAAGATGCGGGTAAAGAGAGGAAAAAATACTTCGCAACAAATATGTCTCAATAAGAGGCATGATTAAAGAGAACTATAAAATAAATACGTATAAACTTTTATTACGCCATAGCAGCTCCTATTTTTCTAAATGGAGCTAAAAGGCAGATGTCGAGAAACAAATAACAAAAACGAAAAAAAATCGAAATAAACCACTCAGATTTTTCGAAATATTGGTAAAGTAAAACGACGATCATGAGCAAGACGCAGTCGACAAACAACATCATAACTCAGACGACGAAAAAAGCAAGACGCTGTCGACGAACAACATCAAAACGCCGACGACGAACAAAAGCAAGATGCAGTCGATGAACAACAGCAAAACGTCGACGACGAACAAACGCAAGACGCAGTCGACGAAAAAGAGGAGGACGCAGACAACGAGTAAGATAACAACGCAGAAAACGAACAAGAAGATGGTGAAGTGCTCCACTTTTGTGAATTCCAGCCTCCGAATGCGCTCTGAGGCGGAAGGGCTGGCCCGCCGCGCAGATGAAGTCGTCAGAGCTTTCCCCGGCACGTGGGTCCATCGCGAGGCGCCCAGGCCTTGATGCGATCGCGTGTCGGGTGTCAGATGTCGGATAACAGCTGACGGACGAGACGTCCGGGCTGAGAAGAGCGCTCCACGTCTCGATGCGGTCGCTGACACGGGAAGGGAAAAGTCAGTTCATCAGATCCACGCCGTTGTCAACGCGAAATTGCCTAACCTATTCCTGCCTAGTTCCAATTAAGCGTACTAGTCGTTCCAATTAAGCGTACCATTCAGTATTGACTGGTTGCATATCTACGAATGAAGATGGTGTTTTGGCATTCAGTTTTTATTTTAAGAAAAAAATGGGAGAGTGAAAAACTTAAATCTTCCCGTTTTTTAGCCATTCTTAACTTTCAAATCCTTCCAAGCACGAAAATAGTACCTGACACGAAAAGGAGAAAATTCGGTTGGTCAGATCCGCAGCCTTGCCACTATGTGATTACCAAAGATCTTGGAGTTTTGCTTCCATTTACGTTCTGCCTATGTAGTAAAGCATTTCCGTAAAGGTAAGCCATTAGAATTCAGGCCACTTTTTGGAAAGGAAAAATGAAAAAGCTAGATTCGAAAACTGGAATTTCCGTGCTTTTCGCCCTTCCTATTTTTCCAATTCTCCACACGTTCTAAACAAAATTTTCTCGTGAATCCATCACGACCCTCCCAGCCTTCCCATAGAAGAGGGAAGCAGCGAGACTTCTCTCTCAACTCACTGACACGAAAAGGTGAAAAAATGAGACCGCTACATCTGAACTGCTGCCAAAGTTTGGCAATAGCTTCAGCTTATTTACACAACATCTTGATTTCCAAGAGAAATGTATGCAAATCCATCAAATAAAACAAAAATTACGAGATTCTCGACTAGAATTTTTACATTTTTGTCATTCCTGTTGAATATTATCCAACTGGAACGACTAACGGGAACCTTCGAAAGAAGGAGTTCCGTAGCTGCAATAAAGTTGATTGTGGTTTGTTTCAATTCCGTACGTTTGTGCGAAGTTGTTAAAGTGAAGAAACAGAATTGAAATTCCTTCAAGAAGAATATTGTTCATTGCAATGCATAATATGAAGGGCAAATATTAAGGGAAAAGTCAGTTCCTCAGATCCACGGCGTCAACGCAAAATTGCCTAACCTATTCCTGCCTAGTTACAGTTACCTACAGTTTTGTGGCATGAACACACTAAAATGATATCGTAGGCTTCCGCGGCCAGAGTCATGATCTGGGCTGTCCGGGTGACGCCGCGTCGAAGGCTGGGGTGCCGACGTTTCGACCGACATATCGCGGTCCTCTTCAGGGCTGTACTGCCTTGGCAGTCAAGCTAGTGTCGAAATATTGCCACTGTGGGGACTCGAACCTAGGACCTCCCAACACTGTCGGGACGACAGTCACACTCACCCGACCACGACAGTTACCCGACGACTGTCACAGTAATGACATCAGATGATGCACTGAGCCACCTTCCCCGGTCACTTTTTGGGGATAGGTGAGTTCTTCAAGGACATGAGGTGTGGAAGACAAGTACTACTGACCCTATTTGTGTTTCTTAACTAGCTTTCGTCAGATAGAGGTATTTTTAATATTATTATATTTTTGGAGATTTAGGTCTTTTGAGTGTTCAGAAAAGTGTAGGAACCAAAAATCCATTAAATTGAAGGAAGAATAAATAAATTACATTCGATGATGATTAAAACGACTGTTTTTCTGTGCAATTCAATCTCAATACTTAATTTATATCAGAGTGGTTACTCTCGTACTCTTCCAGCCCTGCAATGCTGTAATGCACAGTAGTGGGAGCAGTGCATAAATATGCAATGTTAAGTAATTTTCATTTTTAAAACAATTATTTGCAAAGTACGAAGTTTAATCTCGGGTACAACTAGTACATCATATAACTTGAAAACATATTAACGCTGCGTAAAAATGCGGAAAGAAGAACAAAATTTCAGAAAATCACACAGTCCATAAGAAGATCACATATCATATAGACAATGATATACCTTACTTCAAAAATGAGTGGTTGATTTTACCTGTCACCCTTGGGATATTTGTTTTTGTGGTTCTGTCCTATCTTTCTGTATTTTAAAAATATCCCTGAGTGCAGAAGTACAGAAACGTGACCGCAATTTGATAAATCCCCAACTTCCCCTCCTCAGTTGAAATGGATAATTGCCTTTGCCAACATACTTTAATCAGTCTACGTTGTCTGCACATCGTTAACATGTAGACTTTAACTAAGGAACTTTACACGTAGATGCACATCACTAGCGTTGAACGCCACATGTCGAATGGCTGTTTACGGAAGAGGAGGTGGGGCAAGAACCACAGTTACCAGGTGAAACGTGTTTTAAATCCAACGCACTTTCTGATACTTCTTCGACGTGAATATGATAACTTTCTCGGTTCTCCAATCATTGTCCCCCTTGGTGGCTGCCATAAGAGCTGCCACCGTCTCCCAAGAGACGAGCGTCGAGTGAACAGTTTCTCTGAGCAGCTTTCCCTAGCAGCTGATTACATTATTTGCTTCTTCAGTGGAATAACGCGTTATGCTACGTTCTCGGACTCCACCCGTGGGAATGCTTTTGTAATGACCTTTATAATAACTGTACTCTCCATTACAGTTATTGCTACAATTATGGAATATAAAAAATACACAATAGAGATAAACATATTGTAAAATGTATATTGCTAAAAATCTAACTCTCTTAAAATTTCTCGAAATAAATTCTAGTTAGATGATTTATAAGATTCTTATGTATTTATACTTTCTATTCTTACTGAAAAATTACCAAGTAAACAAAAATTATTGTAATGTTGCAGCGGAAATCTGTGACAGAAAAAATGCCAGATCGCCATATTCATTTTGTCAGAAATCGTATGAATGGTTTAGTTGTTCACAGAGAGACGGTTAGACGGATGGACGGAGAGATAGAAGGGCAGACGGGCGGGCGGGCAGCCGGATGAACGGACAGAGGGGCAGGCAGATGGACCGGCAGACGAGCAGCCAGACGGGCGGGCAGAAGAGCGGGCAGAAGGGCGGGCAGGAGGGTGGGCAGAAGGGCGGGCAGCCGGACGGGCAGTCGGGCGGGCAGTCGGGCGAGCAGCCGGGCGGGGCAGCCGGGCGGGCAGCCGGGCGGGCAGCCGGGCGGGCAGCCGGGCGGGCAGCCGGGCGGGCAGCCGGGCGGGCAGCCGGGCGGGCAGCCGGGCGGGCAGCCGGGCGGGCAGCCGGGCGGGCAGCCGGGCGGGCAGCCGGGCGGGCAGCCGGGCGGGCAGACGGGCGGGCAGCCGGGCGGGCAGCCGGGCGGGCAGCCGGGCGGGCAGCCGGGCGGGCAGCCGGGCGGGCAGCCGGGCGGGCAGCCGGGCGGGCAGTCGGGCGGGCAGACGGGTGGGAGACGTGCGGGCAGAAGGGCGGGCATACGGGCGGGCATACGGGCGGGCAGAAGGGCGGGCAGCGGGCAGGCAGACGGGCAGGCGGACGGGCTGCCGTCACTTGAATTTTGGATATCCGGGACCCAGTAAACAGGATTCTTATTACATTACAATTTGGATTCTGAGCATAGATCGTGTCAGAGGAAGTGATTGACTGTACATAGCAGTAAGATTTATCCACTTTTTCATTACAAGGGTCCGGCAATTAGAGTTTATGTCGAAAATCCGACGTTTTCCGGCGAACGATTACAATACGTAGCTTCTTACGTAGAAAGGACGCGAAAGTAAACAGGCACATGTCAACACGTTCTAGTTTTTCATAAAATGGGTAATTTTCGGGCAATATTTTTCTGAAGTAACACCTATTATATTTATTCTTCAAAACGACTTCAATTTTTCATCGATTACAACATTAAGCTAAAAAATGGCGCAGATCTAATATTCACTAAAGAATTCACTCTCAGAATTTTTGAAAATTGCAAAAGTTAGAAATAACGAGGGAAAGTATGTACTGCAGTAGTGCCACTAGCTTAACATGTTTGTTTAGTCCTGGTTTTACAAATGATCATCTATTTATTTCATTTTATCCTTAAAGTACATAATAAATCGGTATACATATTGATATTAATAAAATTCAAATAATCAGTTTAGAATGTAATAAATAATAAAGTGGCCCAATATTGAAAGTATTTCTACATCGCTAGAACGTCAAATATTTCTCGAATGGAGCCGCTATGCATAGTTGTCGTTAGTTTCTGTTTTTTAAAAAATCCAATGAGAGCTGAGCCTATGGTATATATAAAAAAACTCACGTTGAAAATGTGTAGATACTTGTTATTTCGTAATCCGTTTGCACTAGCACACTTCCCAGCAATTTGCTCTTCCTTTTCTTTCAGTGTCTAGACACACTATTAAAGCTGGGAAAGTCGTTAACGCGACAGGCCTGCTTTTGTCACGAATTCATTCTTTTTACAATTCGCAGAAGATGGAATTTTTCACACATTTCTACGATACAAGAAAAAATGAGGAAAAATTCTTCCATGGGCAGTTTTATTGCTATGAGTCCATTTCACGTGGTAGGCACTAACTTTCTTATTGCAGAAACAAATTGTTGAATAACCCGACAACAGAATACTGAGTTTTCTCTACAATTAGCACGTAAGTTTTTTTATCTAGTTGTAAAATAAAGAAAAAGTGGGATTAAATTCTCGAAACTGGTTCTGTTCTCAGGACACTAAAAAATGAAATTCAAGGAGATGAAACGATTATCTTAATATCATTCATCTTAAAGCAATTCAATATTTTACAACTCTACTCTAAGAATATTAATGAACAACTTAATGGATGAGGTTGCCTAGAAGACTGCAAAACTGAAAGGAAATAACGCGATTCTGCGTTGAGGCGATAATTTTTGGTTTTCGCTAACGGTCTGTTTCGAATCCTATAGTACATCATGCGTGTTGTTAATCGAGTCATCGTGGTTGCATTTGTTGGTTTTGGTAAATCATAGAAAAGACTGCATTGAAGAAAAGTTGTCGAAACCTCAAAAAATCCTTCGTTAAGAATATATTAAAAGGTTTAAATTAGTCGAGAGTGTACACAAGTCCTTCAGCGAGAAACAGCCCAAAATGCAAGTTTTGTTTTCATTATTTTGTTATCAGTAATACCAGATAGTGACTTTTTCAGCCAGGGCGCTGCTAATCATGCAGGTCAATATTTTCTTGACGAGCAATACATATGTAACAGAATTTCATTTAATAGTTCAAGCCCCTACTCTGTGGGTAGCTCTCTTGGAGCGCTTGCTTTGAGACGTTCTACTACAGGAGTGACTTTCGCTTTTTCATCTGACTCCACGAACGAAACGTGACCTGCAACTGGGCGCTCGCCTTGTTCGGAAGTGAACTTCACAAAGACAAGAACGTCAACGCAGCAACAAGGCATAAACAGAAACAGCAAATTAGTAGATGGTCTTATAAACGTAAATGCAACGGAGGGTAAGTAAGCGTATTAATCTGCATGTCACCTTATCACCCCTAATTTCTTACTTAGTAGTTTTCGCGGTATGTTGAGTAAAAGTGAATGTCCATACTTATTTTATGACACACACTGTATAATTCTAAATAACTTGTAACATGTCTTGTACCGCAGCTTCTCGGCCAATGACCCCCTCTCGATCAGAATTTTCGTCTAGTTTCCATGATACTTTGAGCAAATACTCAGACGCCCCTTGTTATGCTTCTGGACACAAATGTAACTTCATTATCTGTGCACGTCTTCAAGAATTCAATGGGAAATATAGTTATTAAAATGATCGTTCTTCATGTCACGGCAGGAAGTATAATTCCTTCACGAAGAATATAAGGGATAAGAGCCCAAATTTACAGCTGTTTTACCATTGTAAATACATTTTATTACATCGGAGAGAATATTTTTGCTAGCAATCATTGCAGAAAACGCTCGTTTTCTTTCTGTATTTAAAATTCAAGTGGTATATGGCTTAGGGATCAGAGAATTATGAAAACGTGTGCAGAATTCACTTGTCCCCGTAGCCCGTCACATAGCTGTTTTAAAAAGTTTTTGGTGTAAAATGAATAAAAATAAAGGGACGGAAGTGGAAAGCGGGCGGTGGAGCGCTACCGCATCTGTTGTGTGGAGTCGCGCACTTCCGCCTCCTCCTCCTCGCGCGGCGGAGGTGGCGCCGCCCGCGGCCCCTTTCTCCCCCTCGGGCGGCAAAAAGCGCGCGCAAGGTCTCGGCCCCGCCGCGCTTCCGCTCGCGGCCGACGACCCCGCCGCACATCTGCGCCACGGGACCGACGGATTTACTTCACGCGCTTCCGCTCATTACGGACGCTATTGGTTTGGTTTGGTTTTTTCGTTTTTCCGGGCGCGTCAACTGCTTCGGTCATTAGTCCCGTTAGTGTAGTGCATGTTTTTTTCTCGGGAGATGGCGGTGATCATCCCCCGCTGGATGGCGAGATCCGGCGCCGACCTACCGTCGGCTAGTGGGGTTTCCCCCTAACCAGGACTCTCCCACCAACGGGGCACCGCCCCAGCCGAGACAAGCTCTAAGATCCCGACCGGTCTCCCGGAATATGTGGTGGTGTAGTGCATGTTAGTGTGTGTGTGTGTAAGGGGAGAGGATAGGACAAGGAAGAGGAAGAACAGATCGCGCGCGGTCCGTGGCCCGTTTGGTAGGGTACTGCTCCGGCATTCGCCTGGTGTTGACGGGAGAAACACGGAAAACTACCGATCAGAGCAGCCGGCCGCTAGAATTCTCCTCCAGACCTAGCTGAAAAGGTAGTGTCGAAAATCCTGCCGCCCTCAGGACTCGAACCTACGACCTCCCAGTTAGAGGCGCTGCAGTGACATCAGTTGATGCACTGAGCTACCGCTACCGGTACGGACGCTATTAAATCGGCCTGGGCCGCGGAGGGCGATTCCGGTGGGGGCGCATGAATGAAGTGGCGGTGATACGATGTCCTAAGCAGCAAATGTACAAGTGGCCGACGAGTTAATTCATGCGTTTCTGTTTGCTACGAGATTGAAGCTGGGGTCTCACGGGCAAAGGCCTCAGATCGAGGACTAGCAAATGGCATTAGCGAGCAAATGGAAGGCAGGACGAGCCAGAGCAATGCTATCCTAAAAACTCTCATGCAAATCTACTCGACTTCAGTTCATGCGCTTCAGTAGTGCAATTACTGAAGCGCATGGATACTTAGAATATCGGAGCGCTGCAGGCGGTGGGGATGGAGCGTGCAGCGACCCCAGTAGGGCGACACGGGGACACGTGGGTGGAGGAGAAGGCGGGGAGATGGGCAACGGCGTAGGGCGGGGCAGAGGCAGAGGCGGGTCATCTGGCGAACTGCAATTGTTTTAATTGCTAGAGAGCATTTTTGGCGCCAAGACATTTGGGCACTCGTTACTAGGTCGTGGTCAGCACAGAATACAAGTATTTCGCCACCGTCCTCTCCAAGACTACGGTCTTATATTTGACACAGACATTTCGTTATGCAACTTCACAGTGACCATATGACAAGAACATATTCTGTTACACCGTCGTCTTGAAGGAGTAAATAGTGGTATTTCGGCCAAGAAGATTATTTTAGATTCAAGTCCTTCATCAATCCGGCCCAATGTTGGCGCCCGCCGCATTTCGTGTTTACAGTGAGCTACAGCTGATGTAGTTACTACCGGTAGTCAAGGCTCCCTTTTCGCCTTGTGTTTGCTTAAGCACGTTTCGTACTGCTAGGGAGTTGCTTCAAGAGGTACTACTGTTGTGGTTCTGTTGTCGACGTCTATTCCCGATATCGTATCTAATTGTGTATTAGATCATGAACGTGAAAGTGATTCACTTCTTTCTCCGTCCATCCAGAAACACTGTGCGACGCATTTGCGAAGAAAGAGGGCAAAAATAACTTCCTTCAATAAAACGAGGTTACAACTATAGCTTCGTGAACAGGAATGTTCTACAATGGACGGTGGTGCATCATCGACAGGCTAAACTTAGAGGAAGATTCTGATTTCTGACTAGATGATAATTCTACAAACTAATTTTATCATTCGTTTTCATGATATCCTTCGATCAATAATTGCAGGTTGATATCAAAGTAGAGCTCAGACATCTGAAAGGACCATAGGCTATATGTATCTTTAATTCTTCATTATCAAAATGTAACTTTACATTAAAAGTCACATAGTTGACTGATGTGAGAAATCAATCAGGGAACATTGCATACCCACCTTCCACTGAATAACGTAATGACCCTACGAAAAGTGAAAGATCTCCCACTACAATATTGTCTTGGAACAGAGAAAGGAATATCCATAAGTGTCTGAAATAGCATAATTTAGCTTAAGGTCATAAAGAACTTATTATACAAGTAGTTTTGGCAAAACTAGTACAAATTCCGAAATAGACTTCAGTATATTTTGTACACTATAAGAAATGTGGATATTACGTTGATTCTTAAGTACTTCATTGAAGAAAAATTCAAAAGTAATGAATGTGTTTTGTGGGTGAAAAAGTTCATAAAGATGGAGAAATGACGAGAGAAAAATGAAATTTTAATATGCACAATTTACAGAGATCTGATTTTCGCAAAAGCTTCATTTGCGATCATCTGGATTGTGAAGAATTAGCCATATTTGCAGGCTCTGATATCCTTCTATGAAAATGGATTTAAAAAAATAGAAAAGATCATATGAAACATGAAGCAGTGGAAACATTTTCTTTTCATATGTGCTTCAAAGCCGAAACTTCTGACGTTCTAAAAAGCTGAAAATTCGCAGACCCGAAAACCCAACTTGGCCCCCTTTTGCGCCTTCCAAATAACGGCGCGCCGCGCCGTGCCTGAAAAGCGGACCTTGCGGGGCTCCCACTTTGCGCGCCCGCGTCGCCGTCCGTCGCCGTCCGTCGCCGCCAGTCGGAGCGGCTAATGAGGCGCGACGCGACTTCGATTCATCTCGATTTCGCCTCCGCCACCTCCGCCGGCGTCTCCGCGCGCTTTCTAAGTTGAAGGACCGCCCGGGAAAAAGATGTGCCCGCGGATAGCGCCTCGCCCCTCCGCACCGCCCCACGCGCCGCACTTTCCCTGGACCCCGTTTCCTTCCCCCTCCCCTCCCCCGCGCTCGTATGTTGCACCGCGCGTCGCCTGTTACCGATTAAAGTGGAGGGCGACGACCTTCGGACATTGGTTTCGATACGAGCCTTCAACCGACTGCCTCACCGTAGTGGAAGCATCGTTCACCGTTAGGCCCAAGGGTTCGACTGTTGTTGTTATTATTATTATTATTATTATTATTATTATTATTATTATTATTATTATTATATTATTTAATTAATTATTAATTTCAATAATTTAAACCCTTCATAGATATTATATGCACAGGATTATATACTAGAAACTAAAGACTTCACTTCACTAGTATTACGTGCAGGGAGTTAACGATGAACACTGTACATGTCCATCCCAGTAGCTTCCAACCTCCTCTGTGTGAGTCAAGACCAAATGGAACCTGCTGCTTTGCATACGCTGGCGGACCATCTGGTTTGCTGTCCATCTGGACTAGATTCCTTCATCCAATTAGAGAGAATTTATTACCAATTTTCAATTTATGCAAAAATCGAAAGAAAAGTATGCAGCCACTGGCCATGTGAAAAGTGTCAATAGTTTCTTTAGATGCCCAGGAACTGGGGAAAACTTAAAAACAATGAAAAAACTGGATTTTGACTGAAAAAATGCAACTGTTTGACTGCTACGTCACCTATTCTTAGGTTGCGCGCAGCAGTTGAGTTCTCGTACGCAAGGCGTCACAGCGGGTGCCAGCGGCGGGCAGACCCTCAGGAGCGAGCTGATCTTTCTTTGATCCCTGTGAATAAGCTCACAAGTCATAAACACTTAATTTTACAGGAGAGCAAAAAACAACGTTTAAATTAATTTAAATCAGGCATTAATGATATTCAAACGAAGGCGATATTCAAACAAAACTATTTTTGTGTAGGTTTTGTTTGAATATCATTAATTCCTTATTTATGTCATTAGTTTAAAGTTGTTTTTTGCTCCCCTGTGAATTTTTTTGACTTATCAGCTAATGCATCGGCGTCAAAGATTTAACACTAGCTAGATCGAATTACGCCGTTATCTGCAGGAGAATTCTAGTGGCCGGAAACTCGGAGGATCGGTACTTTGTCCGTGGTTTCTTCCACGAGTATCATGTAAATACCGATGCAGTACTCTAAGAGACCACGGACCGCGCGCGATCTTTCCTTTGTCGCCTTTCTTCTTTTTCAAACACACGCACTACACTCTGCTCTTTATTTTAATTTTATTCTTTATTTTATTTTACATGAAAACAGTTAAAAACTGTGTGTGACGTGCTAAATGGAGAAGTGAATTCTGTCACGGTTTCAAAATTCTGTGATCCCATTCCTAACCATGATCCTATTCCTGAAGCCATATACTACTTGAATTTTGAATATAGAAAGAAATGAACGCCTTTTGCAAGGATTGTTAACAAAAGTTTGTGTACAGTATTTTCTCTTCACATCTATCCTTACTCGTAATAATCGCACCTAGACATTCAAAATCTGTTTAAACTCATTTTCCCTGTATATGCTAGCTTATTTTACACATCGATGTTATTTTACGTATAAGAATTAAATTATAATAAAAGAGAGTCTAGGTTCATTTTTCTTTCTATGGATAAGTGATGAGAAGGAAAGACGTTGACGTGTTCAGTTCGTTGTTTGGCTCCGCATTAAAGGTAGACGTCAATAACATTGCATTAATACATCTTGGCCACTTGTCATGGGTAGAGGCAGGATTCGTTATTCGGAGAGACAAAAGTTTTGCTAAGGAGCTACAAACATTTATAGTAATACGTTAACTAAAGAGTTTAATAATCTAATGTTAATAAAAATTCAATATTGTTTGTCAAAATATCTAATATACTGGTATTTATATCTTTCGTAGGCTGTAATAGTGAAACAACTCAAAAAAGGTGTTGAGATAAATGGGTTTGAAGTTTTTACCTTGTATTGAAATGCTTCATTCTTGTATTCACTCTTGTGCTATTTTTTGGTGAAGTACTCTTGTGTAAGATATTCTGATGTTGCTGCTAGAAGGTAGACCAAACTGTAAGCTTGGTGCATTAACTAAAAATTCGTATTTTTTTAGTTGTGCCACTATTGCAGCTCACAAGCGATCTATTTAATCGATTTTTTTATCTCTTACCCAATATTTAGCGGGAGTATATACCCAAACTCTTCTTGATCTATGTACACCTATGCACTCGGTTATAACATAGTATAGAAGGTGAGGCAACCTTCCACATGCACTGCGCCAATTTTTTTCACCGACGACTTCAGATGCGTCATATAAACCAAGCCTTTTTACGTTCTTGGCTGGGGATATGTGTAGGATCTGCTTTGACACGGAAGAAAGAGAGAACCTTATCTCGCTAATAATAGTTATTTTTGCACCAAGAGCGTTGTAAGGGTTTTAAAGTCGACAAAAGCCCGATATTATAAGAAACAGTTAACGTCATTGATAAACAGAAGATATTATTTTTACCCAATTTTAACAATTTAGATTTACTCATTTACTAATTAACTAGATCTTAACTTGACTCGGTTTGTCTTTTCATATTCTCTCCCATAATTTCCTCTTTAAGACAACATGTAGCACCATTTATCTGTTTTCATATTACCCCCTAATGGGGTTCGATATACACTGCTTAAGTGTATCACTAAGAAATAAATGAATTAATGGACGCCAGTTGTCTCTCTCTTCCTGTCTCGTCACCGTCCTGCTTCGACCAATCGCGCTTTGCTACACCCAGCCACAATGCCGTCTAGGAGCACTTGGACTGCATTACACTGGATTTTAAAGAAAGAAGAAGGACTTTTGGAGTAACATTTTGAATCACAACCCACCGTATTATATCTTGCTCATTTAAAAGTATTCGGTAAAATTTTGGACCAATCGCTCCAGCTGCTTAAATGTTTCTGGTGATAATCTTATGTACATTCATACACAAGAGTACATTCACTTTTATGTAATAGGTATTGAGTACTGAGAACCCATGAGGAATAAGTGCTCCTAACAAAGCTATCTTACAATGCTTCATTGACAATCTGAGCAAGGTAGTTCCTGAGAGTGCAAAGAAACTGTCATGTGCAGTTGGTCGGTGCCACATCGCATCATACAACAGGGAAAGTCGTCATGACAGAAGAGAAATTTCCTGAATGACAGCTCTCTAGGAAAAGTACTCTAGAAAAATATGAAATGAAGATGAGAGTGTAGAGTTAACATGATATGCACTTCCACCAGCTCATATGAAGCTCGTGCTTGTGTGAAATGTTCATAAGAGAAAGTTCTACTGTTTTCTGTGACACGTCCAATGTGAGATGACGTTTGAGTTGAAAGTGAAATTAATGCAGTGTCAATGAGTTAGTACGCAAGATGGTTAGTACGACGACTGTACAGACTCGCAACTTGTATTTGCATTCAGAGGCGTTTCTTGATAGTCGCGTAATTGTGGTTCAATGTATTAATCCAAATTTATTATTTCTGATGTCATAACCACACTTCCTATTAAAAGACGAAACCCACAAGAATGAATGACGTATCAAGTTTGAAGAAAATTTTAATCAAGAATGAATGACGTATCATAGCGAAATCGCTAGCCTGTCACCACTGAGGTCCGGGTTCGATTCCCGTCGAATCTCATGTGAAATTTGTTCCAACAAAACGAGTTTGACTGCTTCACTAGGGCCAGCCCACCCCCTGTGAAGTGTCCTAAACCCTACTATCTTTATTCCTTCCCAATTGTGGCCGCTGAGTAGTGACGCAGGAGTGCGTAGCAGCAGGCGCGTACGCGGAGATGCTGCCTGGCGGTCCTCTTGACAACTGACTACGACGTGACGTGACATGACAAAGTAAAAACGTTAATGAAGGATTACTCCCCAGTGCCAAATGTTAATTAAGGATTACTCCCCAGCGCAAAGCGCTCAACACTTTTTAAGGGGCTTGGAGACGCGTTGCTTCGAATTGTAGACGCAATAAATTAAAAAAATTAAAGACTTCAGGTAGAGTTCATTAACATTTCATTAAAACTCGTTGAGAACTTAAAGCAGTATATTTGAAGTTCTCCTTCGCAATCAAACGTCCAGAGCTCGGAAACGGCGTATCCTGAGTCATTAACACCTAGCAGGGCATGCAATTATGACGCACTCTAATGCTGGCACGCTATGAAATGAGACCTCTCTGAACTTTCTATTAAATTTATGAGAATTTATCTCTTCAGGTACCTCCCCCACTCATACACACACTTCACATCACAGGTGGTCAGAAACTTGCAAACTATCAGATATAAGCATCTCCGTACACAAACACCTAGCAATATTACAATATTTACTTTTCCTCAAAACCGGGCTTTTATGCTGTAACGCTCAGTGCAAGACCAGTATATTCATTGGGTTCAAAAGCTACTTGGCCGTCCGGGCGACCCCGCGTCCTACGCACTGGTTGAAAGGTTTCGGCCGTCATTCTGCGACCATCCTCAGAGTACCCCCCCCCATTTTTCGCCCTGAGGAAGGTCGCAGGATGGCGGCAGAAACGTTGGCATTTCCGAGAAAGATTGTGCGATCGACACGTTCAAATTATTATTGCTCTTTTTTACTACTGACTGGCAAAGGCGTAAGCAAAATTTCTTGAATTTTTATGAAATTATTTTTTATCTAAATTATGTACCAATTGCGTTTGTGGTGTATAAGTACTTACTTTCAAATACGTTAGAAGGATCGCATATCTATATATATATAAAAGAAAGTCGTGTTAGTTACACTATTTATAACTCAAGAACGGCTGCACCGATTTGGCTGAAAATTGGTGAGCAGGAAGCTTAGAGCCAGGAGACGGACATAGGATACTGTTTATCCCGTTCGACAGCGTTCCTGTGTGAGAACGCACGTTTTTGCACGTTTTTGCACGTTTTTGCACGTTTTCGCACGTTTTCGCGTGATTTCGCATGTTAACGGTCATTGTTGCCTGTTGTAACGCCGCACTGATAACAGAAGGCGATAATGAAAGCCGCCTTTCGTTCGCCGTTATATCTATATATAGTCGTGTTAGTTACACTATTTATAACTCAAGAATGGCTGTACCGATTTGGTGAGCAGGAAGCTTAGAGCAAGGAGACGGATATAGGATACTGTTTATACCGTTTGACAGCGTTCCTGTGTGAGAACGCACGTTTCTGCACGTTTTCGCACGTTTTCGCGTGATTTCGCACGTTTTCGCGTGATTTCGCGGGTTTTCGTATGTTTGAGCGGAACGGAGTTCTCTGTTAAGGCGGAACAAAGTTCGCCGGGTCAGCTAGTTTTTTTATAAATATAAGATTTCCATGGAAGATAAGTAAGCGATACATAGAAAAACCTAGAATCGTTTATTTATTCGAAATAATTTGTGTCTTCAATTTTTTTACGTGCATGCTAGAAGATTGAACCATAAATAAATGCATTAAAAATTTTAATTTTAAAAGAAAATTTATTTGTAAAACATAATCACAATAACTATATCACGGATATATCACGAGTAAAGAACGATCGTGAATCAAATCAGAAAGCGCGATTGTTGCGTCAAGTTCAAAAGCAGGTTCTAAATCCTTTATTTAATGGCGAACGTGAAAGGAGAAAACCAGTTGCTTTAGGAAGGAAACAGGTTATCTGGTCAGCTTCGTATATATTTCGAACTTCAGCTCTCCTCGGCTCAGTCCTCCAGCCCAGAATGTCGAGAAACTTATCAGCAGTCTCTCAGGTCGCAACTCATCAGTACGTCGCCTCATGCTCCTTGAGCTAACTTCCTGAATTTCAAAAGTATTTTAAGCCAATAGACAATTATCGTAGAAAAAAATTACTTCGTAATCTAATGACAGTAACTGAATTTTGTTTATCAGATTTGAGCACGTTTTAACGCTCCGTTCACTTATGTATACTTGTAGAAGTGTATATTATACATACACTTCTAACAAATATCAGAAAAAATATACAATATTTTGAACGATGTTTACACAGTACATATGATATATTTTTGTGAAGGACAGTGCAATACAAAAGAATTCTATTTGACAATGGCTTCCTCAGCGCTCAGCTGCATGTCAGAGTTTCCACTCCCGGGTACTACATTTAGGGCCCATTACCAGCAGAAACACCACTCCAGACGTTTTAGGCTAAAGCTCCCTGGATGCTTTTCCGAATCACACAAGGGATGATTAAGTGTGTGTGTGTGTGTATGTGTGTGTGTGTAAACGCGAGTGAATGAATTTTGTGGGTTTTTAAGGAAAGATTGATTATTGAACATTAAGTGTGTGTGTGTGTGTATATACGAGTGAGTGAATTTTGTGGGTAATTAAGGAAAGGTTGATTACTACCTCCGTGTACGTCAACTAGTCATTTGCCTGTTAGTGCAGTGAGTACTTCATCCTGGAAGGTGGCGGTGTTCCCCCGCTGAATGGTGAGATGCGGCACCGACTTACGCTTCGGGTTGTGGGGGAACTTCCCCTCCCTTCCAGCCAGGACAAGCTCTGGTCTCCCACCACCGCGGTTGTGTAACGCATGTACGTGTGTTTGTGTGTGTATGTGTGTGTGGTTGTTAGGGGAGAGGATTGAACAAGGAAGAGGAAGGAAAGTGGGTCCGCAGCCCGTTTTTCAGGGTACTGCATTTTGAATCCACAAACCTAACATGAAATGAAAATAAATTCTACAATCATCATTAATAATGTATTAAATGCCGTCAATAATTGACTGAACTTGTGTACTTTTAATAACACACAATTGCAGCTAATTTCAGATAAAGGCAGAAAATTGGTATTCCCTCAGATGCCGCACCGCACTCTGTAGCCAGACTCCCACCCATGGAAGGAAGAGTGGTTGTCGCACCGAAGGCCCTGTAGCGTAGGGTCAAAGAGTAAAGTCCGTAAACGCAGTACTAGAGCTAAGTACAAGGTGCACTTCTGGAAGAACCCTTGCTACCCGAGAGAGCGCTCGTTTGGCGCACTTTGGTTTCAAGATGATTTTATACCATTGATAGTGCTGCAATTTCTTGAATATTGAATGCCATTAAAAGGAATATGTATATCCCGAACATATTATAAGAGTTGTTCCGATTATTTGGGGGTTGTGCAACCTAAGAACGAGCAGCTACTGTGTAGCAATAGTAGCAGTAGTAGTAATAGTAGCAGTTGTATTAATAGTAGCAGTTGTAGTAATAGTAGCAATAGTAGTAGTAGAAGTAGCAATAATAGTAATAGTAATAAATGTTGTAGTAATAATAATAGAAGCAGTAGTAATAGTAATAGTTGTAGTAGTAGTAGTTGTTTTCCCAACTCTTGCTAAAATTAATTATATTATTATTGTTGTTTATATTATTATTATATTACCTTTATTATTATTGTTATTATTATTATTAATATTGTTATTATTATTGTTATTTAACTGCCACCGGGTCATACCCAATTGCAGTTCAAATAAATGTATGTATGTATATACTCTGTATACCAGGCATGTCAAGGGTGGGTGCAAGGTAACAAGCTTACTCGAGCTCGCGAGCACTGCGCCCAGAGAAATTGGCGCGAGATTTAAAAGGAAGGGCTGCACAAATTCCTCTGGAGTGGCGGTGAGTCACTGGATACCTGGGCCATGATTGTCTTTGGGAGAAGTTACTTAACAAATTTTGCTATATTAATTACCATTTTCTCTTTAAAGCAAAGAAATTATCCATTACAATGAAATAATACATCAGTCACATTTCAAATTCGCAATTGAGAGTAAGTTTAAACATTTTGAGTCGAATGTATCTTGATTTTGTAATCGTGTTTACTTCAGAGTGATGTAACAGCATTAATGTTCAGTTTACGTTTAACAGACAAATATTCTTGTTAAAAGCGCTGTCCATTCGTAAGCGAGAATTGTTAACTTATAGAGACATTTTAATTTATTTAACATTATTTCTAAATAAATAACTGAATGATATAAAAACACAAAACAAAACGAAAACCAGGAAAGAAATAGTCAATCAAACATATTCTTGCCCCTCGAAAAAATGATTATAAAATGCAGAATTTTAAAAAGAAAATTAACCTGAAATAGTAATACATAATAAAGAATATAATCATAATTGGAATCTCCGTTGTTTGATAGAACAAAACATATTCTCGCATGGAGCCTCTATTCCCCCCCGCGCGCCGCTCCAGCTTCAGAACACGCGCGTTCACCCCTTCCTGGACTTGGAGGGGAAGGGCTAGTGCAGTGAGGAGAAGTGAGTGGAGCGCCGGCCTTCCCAGGCGGGTAAGAAGCTCGTGCGGGCGCAGTGAGACGCGCCTGTTCTACACTATACACTCACTCATGCAAATGCTAAAATGATTTCGACATTGATTCATGATATTCGAATTCAGTGATTCCAGAAATAGCGATCACTTTGAAATCGAATATTCAAATCACACCTCCCAATACTTACTGAATTCTTTGTTTTGTTTCATCTACTGAAAATTATACAGTAAATATTCTACCCGCTGTAGGTGTAGAGGACATGTAATGGATAATTGATATTAGTAAATTGTAATTTATTAAAACAAGTTGCACATCCGTTTAACGAATACAAAGTAAATAAATACAACTCACTGTGCATAACACACCCGGTGCGCAAGCCTTAAATTTGATGCAACATCAACTTTACAAGGTAAAGGTGGCTCAGAGCATCAACTGATGTCACTGCAGTGCCTCTGACCGGGAGATCCTAGGGATCGAGTCCCGACGGTTGGCAGGGTTTTAGAGACTAACTAAACAGCTATTTCGCATTCAGCCCCTGTCTGGAGGAGAATTCCAGCGACTGGCAGGTGTGATTGGTTTCTCCGAATGCCGGAGAAGTACTGAGAACAAACGAGCCACGGACTGCGCGCGATCTTTCCTTCCTCTTCCTTGTCCTCATCCTTTACTTACACACCCTTACACTCACACACAGTACACTACCACACTCGCCGGGAGCATAGAGCTTGTACCCCGCTGGTGGGAAATACCTGGGGGTTGAAAAATCCTCGCAAGTCAACATCGGTCGGCGTCGAATCTCGCCAGCAAGCGAGAGGAAACCTCAGCCATCTCCCGCAATGAAAACACGAATCACACTTACGGGACTAATGACCTTAGCAATTGACACGCCTGAAATCACTAATCAATCAATCGACTTAACAATATCTGCCGGTTGCATAAATAACATTACCATCTTATAACATACAATTATTATATAAACCTTTTGTCTACCGCAATATTCTGTACTTTGCGAGAGTCTGTAACCCGAAATCAATAATTAAATTATTTACAAATTTACGACATATATCAGTTCAGATAACTGGTTCGGCGTCCTCGTAGCCACAACTTTTTATGCGATCTTCACGAACTGCTCCAAATATTGTTTGTTGCGATTGTGAAATTGCCCTTGAATTCCCTCCTGCAATTTTACTGACGTTTGCGGTAAAACATATCCGATACCTGCCGAAACTCGTTGCTCGACAGCTCGGTCGGGCAGTTTTTGTGAGTGGGCAACAAGCGTTGCCGAGTGGTGCAAAATCTCTGCGCCCCTCCTCTTTCGAGGAGGCGAAGAAGGGAGCAGGGTGCTGGAGCGGTCTGAATGCAACAGGAGAGGCACAAGGAGTTCAAAAGAAAAATCTGATGGGCTTTGGTTCAATGTTTGCTATTGGTCCGAACTCTTTTGACGGCGCTGAGCCCAATTCCAGACTCAACAAATTTGTGGCAAAGAAGAATTGGTTGGTTGGATGTAAGTGATTCCAGACGCGTCAACTGTGGAGGTCATTAGTTCCGTAAGTGTAGGGTATGTTATTCATCCGGAGATGATGATATTTCCCCGCTGGAGGGTGAGATCTGGCGCTGACCTATCGTCAGCTAGTGGGATTTAACTCAACTAGATATCTCCCACCAGCGAGGCAACGCCCCAGCCGGGATAAGCTCTAAGCCCCCGACTGGTCTCCCTGTATATGTAGTAGTGTAGTACATGTAAGTGTGTGTAAAGGGAGAGGATAGGACAAGGAAGAGGAAAGATCGCGCGCGGTCCATGGTCCGTTTGTTAGGGTACTGTTTGGACATTCGGTTGGTATTGTTAGGAGAAACCATGGAAAACTACCGATCAGAGCTGCCGCCTCTAGAATTTTCCTCCAGACAGCGACTGAATTCGACCTAGTTTGACAAGCTAGTATCGAAAATCCTTCCACCGTCGGGAGTGTAACCTAGGACCTCCCGGTCAGAGGCACTGCGGTGACATCTGATGATGCACTGAGCCACCTCTCCCGGTACGAAGAAGAATCCGTTGTAAATGGGTGAGGGGGCCATCCTTCCTAGGAGCAGGGGAGCGTTGTGAAAGGGTTTCCCCCGGCCTGTGTCGGCAACGAACAATCAAATCACTTGGCGGTAGAATTCTCGCTCACGCAGCGCAATGCATCTGTACAGCAACTTATTCGTTGCAGAAAATCCGCTATCACTACGGACGCGAACCTAGAACTTTGCGCTATTTGCGGACTTTGTGCTTGAGTTGCACGACTACATACGCTTACTTTCCGGTAATTGAAATTTGAATTAATCTGAAACACTTATAAAGAAAAACCTCAATTCCTGTAATAAGAAAAGTGAAGATAAATTAAATGGAATGATGCACAACTCTTGGCTAATATTAGATCAGACAAGGTTTATCTTGAGAAACAAAAGTTGCAATGACGGTGTAAACGTGAGTTTAAAGGAAACAAGCATGTTTGACACACTAACACAAAGTATTCTTGCACGACAAATTATACAGTAATTCAGATATTATTGAGATACCTATATTATTTCCACATTTTTGTAAGTCCCCAAAAAGCTCTTTTTCCAAAGAACACAAAATAAATAAAAATAGGACGATTCAATATGCAATGTGTAGAAAAACAAATGAATGCAAAGAAAAATCTGAGTTTAAAACATATTTATATAGACCTGATTATAATTTCCTACATAACACACTGAATCAAGTTTCTCTCCATGACACGTTCCTAAGCGTCTTTCTTGCAAATAAAATCACGATAATTTCAAATGTAGTCATTATTCAAAATACAAAAACGTCATGAAAAATACAGCGTCAGTTTCAGGCATTTCGCGACCCTTACAATAAAAAATACCCCAAGTTTTGTTTTAACATGTATGGTGTTGGTGTGGTGTATATCAGCGTGTATTTCGATAGCCAGGAACAGTAGTCATTTCTAGTGGTAACAAATGAAACAAACATGAATAAATTTAATTGTAACATTATTTGCAGCGCAATTACAGAAAAGAAAGAATAATATTTCACACAAGCCTGCCTTGATTATATTGAAGTGAGCAATTTATTACTACCATAATCAGCGACCAAAACTTATTAAATAAAAGAAATGTATCTGTTAGTTCCACGTTAAATACATTACCTTTCCCAAATCTATTTCCTTTTGTACGAATTTTGTGTGTGTATCACACAATAAATACGACTGGCGACATTGAGAAGCATTGGAATGTAATTTGAAATCGCCCTGTTCCCACTGCGAAATGCCAACGGGTGACAAAATACACGAATTTATCACTTCGGATTTTTTGGCAAATTTTCGAAATTATTGAGAGTGTTGCGAAAATGCTCCATTTTCGTTACCATTATTGGCAACATAACTAAAAAAATTAGAAACTATTTCGAGCTTGTTCTAAGCAAATATTTTGACACAAAATTACACAAAATATACTATTTTTTTTCGAAAAATTGAACATGATCTTACTTAAAGATCTGGTTCTTATAAACATTTTACTAATAAGAAAATATCGTCGTAATTGTAGTTATAGGAAGACGCCGAAAACATTTTTAATTTTGCAATTTTTGAAAATTGAGGGTTTCTCACAAAAATAAGACATGCACCATTCTCTTAAGCGTTCTGTACGCCATCCGAGGTCAAAATTTAATAACAAAATGTATTTTTTGAAAATGTTAAAATAACCTATGGCTTTGTGTATATTAAAATTTAATTGTTTCAAGTTGATGGGGCCACGACATCAGTCAGATCAACGAGGAAATATCAATTTTGATGAAAATCCTGCTTGCGATTGAGCCGATAGCGTTGTTCGCGAACAGGGAGCTCCGGAGATGAACAGACGGACAAACACGGCCAGACGTTTTACCGTCAATCGATTTTTCGGTGTCAAGCACCCACAAAACGTGGATTCTGACTACACAACGTGTTAGAGGAAGTAACGTTCTGTACATAGCAACAAGATTTATCCACTTTTTCTTTACCAGGGCTCGGTAATGACAGTTTTTCTGTCGAAAATTTGCCTCTTTTTCCCCTCACAGCGTTACAATACTTTCTCCCCACTGCGTAAGCAGTAGCGAGAAATTACAAACAGAGTAATTTTACGTGGTAGTGCCATATCAAAAAGAAAATTACAGATGTTATAAAATGAACAATGGCGATTCCCTTAATAGGAAAATGGTCCATGGGCCGATAACCTTTTACGAGTCGGGCTCCTCCGTTATTGCCGCTCGTCCATTGTTTCGGAACAATTGAAGCTTTCCGCCTCCGCCGCGTGGAGCGCGGTGTTGCCGCCGCGAGGTCGAGAGCTACGAGGCCTCCGGTGCTTTACGAGGGACGGCTGCTGCCATGCGCGAGGCCACTTTGTCAGCGAGACGTGTTTCCCAGGAGACGCACTCCATCTGCGCATGCGCCTTCACAGACGAAGGGGCCGAGCGCGGACGAGATGACAGATTCATTTAATTCTATTAACTGTCGAAAACGGTAAAACCTGAATGTGCCGAATGGATTGATTGATTGATTTTTTCGTGTTTCCGGGCGCGTCAACTGCTTTGATCATTAGTGCAGTTCATGTTTCTCTCGGGAGATGGCGGTGATCTTCCCCCGCTGGATGGCGAGATCCGGTGCCGACCTACCGTCGGCTAGTGGGGTTTTCCCCTAGCCAGGACTCTCCCACCAGCGGGGCACCGCCCCAGCTGGGACAAGCTCTAAGCTCCCGACCGGTCTCCCGGAATATGTGGTAGTGTAGTGCATGTTAGTGTAAGTGTGTGAGTAAGGGGAGAGAAAAGGACAAGGAAGAGGAAGGAGAGATCGCGCGCGGTCCGTGGCCCGTTTGGTAAGGTACTGCTCCGGCATTCGCCTGGTGTTGATCGGAGAAACCACGGAAAACTACCGATTAGAGCAGCCGGCCGCTAGAATTCTCCCTCCAGACAGCGACTGAAGGAGACCTAGCTGACAATCTAGTCATGGTCGAAAATCCTTCCACCGTTGGGACTCGAACCCCTGGACCTCCCGGTCAGAGTCACTGCGGTGCCATCAGTTGACGCCCAGATGCACCTTCGCCGGTGAAACCTATGAGACCAACGTCGACTCTCACGCCGTCGTCTTACGTGTATGTTCCGTTCCCCATTCTTCATGCTTCCACGGAACCCCATGCACCAAGGCCTGCCTTTACTTTGCGTATCGTTTATGCTCCAATGTGAATGGGCGTGAAAAGTTCCCCGCTGCGCGCCTTTCAACACTGCGCATGCGCGAATGGCTGCCGCCGCGGGGCGCCGCGTCGCGTCGGGCTGCGCCTGGCTTAGCGTCGCGCCTCCCGCGGATATTCTCATGTTAACTGCCGCCATACTTCTCCTCACTGTTGCTACACAGCCTCTCCTTGTATTTTTTTAAACCGGTGGCCCTACTAAATGGCACAACTATCCTGTTCTCTTGAATGGGAGCTCTTTGGTTTGGGGCCATAGTCTTCCCGGCTGCTGTCTATTGGCGCCCTCGATGTCCCCTCCCTCCTCTGATTACATTCTCTGCGATGAGACTCTTCGCATAAGTCTGTCTCGGCCTCTACTGCATGCCCGTAGAATCCATTGGCTCATTCACGGTACCATTGTTCTCGGCGTAGGGATCAGGTTCCTCAATTCCTGTCTCGCTGGGCCTGATAACCACCTCTTCCCGGAAGAGAATGGTGGCGACCGGCTGCTCCGATCAAGAGCTCTCCCTGTTTTATCCTATCAAGACCAGACAAAAACGGAGCAGTGCCCTAACAGAAGGGCTCCATAACTTATTTCTATAAGTTTATTGCTTCCGTTAGTTCCTTCATGAATGCATGTTTTAGTGTCGAAGTAAAGGCAGTATTACTCCTATCAGAGGGGCTGGGAAATTTTTTATGCATCATATCCCAGAGTTTCTTTTGCGACACTTTGTCGAAAGCTTTTATATGGTCTATAAATTGTATATATTGCGGTAACATGAATTCTCGTCTCTTCTGTATGAGTTATTCCATCATAAATATACAATCAAAACATGACCGACGTTTCCTCCTGTAATATATGCTTATTAATTACATTTAATCGCCGATATATTATCTTATGTATCAGATAGCAGATTTATTCGTGTGTAATTCTGGTAGTCTTGTCCAGCAGAACAGCCAAAATGATCAATATTTGGGACAGAACCCATTAACTCTTTTCGAAATAATATAATTCGAAGTAGGCATATTTGACTGTCACGAAACTGGAAGGTTGTATTTCTTGATTCTCAGGTCTTTTTCAGGATTCGCACAATAGATTCTCTCCTTATTACTCCTTGACTAGATTTACATGTATTCGATTTCACACAAAATGGTGCTTCGCAGTAAGTTTCAGTAAAAGAATCGAAGGTACTGTTTTTCTGAGATTTTTTTAGGCAAATTGCATTATTCTAAACAATACTCGAAATATTTCGAAGCAGGAACTTAAGCCTAGACACTATTATATACTATCTCGTAATACTTGTATTTATATAAGAATGTAATTTGATTAATAATTATCATTAGTCATAAAACTGCGGATTATCAAAAATAAATTTGTATCAAAGGGACATAGAATTAAACCTGTGAATATCTTCTTTTTATAATTTCCAGACGACAAATATATTATAAACAAATTATCTAGAAGTTAGAGAATAAATTTAGGAAACCTTAAAAGATTTACAAAAACACCCCTGGGTATTGAACTGTAGGCTTTATACGTGAACAAATGTGGTTTATTAAATGTGGTCAATGTGAGCAGATGACAAATCCATTTCCATTCTGAAATAATTGTCCAACCTCGTTTAACTAGTAGAACCAAGAGTTAGACCTTCAGCATTCCTGCATTAGCGCATATTTCTTCGTTCACCATGTCGTCCCACCACTTCCACCTGCAACGCGAGTCCATTGAACACAACCACAGCCGTGTCCCACCACACGAGGAGCGCTGTAACATCTTTTTCTCTCCTTTTGAATCTCCACGCAGCATCTCGCCTGCTCTTTTTGTACGCGCGGGGCAGACGCAGGCCCGCGGGGCAAAAGGAAGAGCAGCAGCTCCGCCAGAAAAAGATGAACTGGCGGAGGCGCCGGCCGGCCCGTCGCGTGGCCACGCGGGTTCATCCTGGCGCGTGTTTGCGCTGCCTAATGGGGAACCCGAGACGCACTGCCCTTCCCGGCTGGCGCGCCGCTCAGCCACCGAAACGCAGCCCGAGGCAGCGGGCGGCCGGAACCACCGAACGTCGCTCCATTCATTAGAATATTTTTTGTGATGAGGTGTACGAGCATAAAGGAAATGATCTTACGAGAGAAGTCCCTAACTCGTTTAAGCCTCTTGGCGCTGGGAAGTTATTCAGCGAGAACGCATGTGGATTTGGAGGGGAGAGCAACAACGTAATGAAAGTGTTCTTGCTCCACGCTTTACAACTACCACGTATTGATGATTTAATTTTAAAAAATTGGATGTAGCGGATTAACAAGTTACAGGACAGTTATAGGACAGTAATCAACTCAGTGCAATTTGCTGTACAAATCCAGTTTTACATAGTGTTCTCTCTGAGCTTCTCTTTAACCATAAAACAGTAAAAAATTTTAATCGTACAGTTTTTTTGCAATTTTAGTGTAGGAATGTTAAGAATTATGGATTTGATGTTTTAAGGAAAATGAAATGTGTTCTTCAGAAACAAGGAGCAGATTCTTATTAGCTGAGGGTCTGATGTTTTTACTAGGTGCACTGGTGATGTTACAACAGCACATACTTTCTCCCATTATTAGTAATTAATTTTAAGTTTTCGAATATTTATATTCAGAGAAACCAATTAAAATGAGGCCTGCTCTATATTTAAACGGCCTCGACGCTATCAGAGGAAGACAGTTTAATAAAACAATGGATAGATCAATAAGAAAACTTTGAAAATGTTGTAGCTTTATGTAAAGTATACCCCCCAAAATCAAAATATTTGTTTTGTACTCACAGTACCTCAAGTTCGTCCAGATAGATCGCCGAATATCAATTTTGCAGAACATCATTTGAGTAGTTTAGACATTAGCGTTCACCACAGACATATGATTTGCCGTTGACACATTTTTCGGTTCAATGTCCCACAAAACGTTAATTCGGACTACAGAACGTGTTAGGGGAAGGAATTTACAACATAAGGGAAAAATATTTATTTAAAAATATTTCTTAACCAGGGTACACAAAGTGGGAGTTTTTCTGACGATTTTCGCTCATTTTTGCCGCAGCATTGCAATACATTCTCATTATTACAAAAGTACGTAGTAAAATGATAAAGTAAAAATGTTCTGGAGAGGAAGATAGGTAATTTCAAACAGAACCTTTGGAGGATTTTGAAAAGTTTTGGTAGATAGTTGGGAAACTGAGATTTCTATGAATTTGGTTGTTGGAGACATACCAGGGTGCATTTACTAATGTCCTTAGGATTATATTTTGAAACGTTTAGGAACATTAAAGACTAGAAAATCCGACATTTCATTCTATTTTCACGTTGTGGGTCATTTTGACACACGATATTCATTTACTAAATAAGCAAAGGAAAAGCTAATAACATTATGTTTTCCTCATTTACATTGCAAAATTGATAAACGAATAAATGTATCAATTTTTGGAACAATTAAATAATAATATCTGAGACATTTGAAGTTACAAATTACTAAACTGGAAAAACTATTACAGAACTTCAAGATAGACGGACAGCAGAGAACAATGAATAAAAATATAAGAGAATATTTATTCGTTTATGACATCACAATGTGTATATTAATGATCATAGAAATCATAGAAAAAGAAATAGTTAAAACACTAGCGCCATACCGTTCCTTTCTCACGGAATTTTGCACAATCAAAATTCACACACTCATAAACACAACGCTCATTAGAAGGTTGTTAAATTTGCACTTTCTCCTCGTGAACCTTCTATTTAACAAGACTAGGAGCAGTTGCTCTTTCTGTCAGCGGGGAAGGGGAGGATTTAAAAGTTTTGTGTCTGAGAGTATCCTGCATCCGTGGGAATCCAAAGCAGCAGGAAGTATCCGGGCAAAATAACGCTCCGACATCATTGTGCATTTTTTTAAATGAGGAAAGATTGTTCTTATCAAACAAAAAATGGATTTCCTGATAACCAGAGATATAATATCTTTTCTAGGAAACGGAATTATGAGACAAATTGAACGACTATATAAATGGAATTCACAAACATAGCATGTTTTTTGTCAAAATGACTCATGGCGGTCCTTTAAGGTACGTCTAAATATATTTTCAATTCTATGAAAATCACAGGATTGCGCTTTAGAACCGTGGAGGACTTGCACTAATGAAAGCACATACAAAGAGCTACTTTTATAACTGTTAAAACTAAAATATATTATTGTATTATGTATCGCACATGTGTCATTTTGACACACTTGGTCTTTCAAGTGTTAATGGATGTATATGCAGCGCCACCCCAGACTCGACAAGCCTAAGAAAATGAGTAAAATGTGGGTCTTTGTAAAAGTTTGGTTGTAATTGTAATGTGTTTGTCTGCAGAGAAAATTTCCTTTTTATCGTAGGGTTTAATTTACGAAGGGTGACGTACGCTACGTTTAAATGGGAGAGAATGTTGGGTGTCATTGGCAGTCGAGTGCCTAATAGAACTCCTAGATATTTGATGGTCTTGTTATTGTGCGATCAGGAGATGGAATTATTGGATACCTTTAATAGGATCGCGTCCGGGGTGCGCTTTAGGGCAAATATTTTGACTTCACAGTTTATTGGGTTCAAACGTTATCTCGAGTTCTCCGCTCATTTGCAGCATTTGTCTAAATATTCTTGTATGTTTGAAATGAAAGACTGGGATTGAGATTAAATAATGCGGTATCGTCGGCATATAAAGAAGAGCAGATGTTGGTGGATTGAGTGATATCTGAGGTGTAAATATTGAAAAGAGTGTGAGAGAGAGGGGACCCCAGCTTTGATATTGAAACTTTGGGATTGCGTCTTGTTGTTTTTTTCAGAAAATGATCCTTTGCTGAGGAAATCCTTCATAATATAGAAAAGGTACTCTGGTGCTACAAGTTTTGAAGCTCAGGCCGAAGAACAAAACAAAAAGTATGATCATAGTTTCGGCAAAGAATTTATTGAGGATGAGATTTGCAAAGAGTTTTGAGGAAGTTCGCAGTAGGCTTATGGGGCTGTAACTATTGGAATAAGTGGGTGATTTGTTTGGTTTTAGTATGGGGATTTTAGTTCGATGCTTCCAAGCATAAGGAACATATATGAATATATTTAACCCTATTCCATTATTGACAGCATTGATATTATATTAAAGTAATTCAACACAACTATAAAATATAAAATATCTTCAATTACAGAAAACCATGACCTGATGATGGAATAAACCGTATCCCTGAAAGATTCTTTTTACGTACGGGTGAAAATGTATTATTGAAATATTCAAATACTATCAGTGATTATAATCATTTAAGCGTAGTCACAGAAAATTGTGTCAAAAAGACTGTCCGTAAATAATCATTTCATTTCAATAAATTTATCCTTACTTACTTTAGCATTAGGAAATTCTATCTGCACCACTAAATGAATTAAAATCCGAACATTTGTTCCGAAAACGTATCCCACCATTTAACCTGATCCCGTTCACGAATCAACCCCTTCCATGTGGAATCGGAAAAAATAGCAAAGAACGACAGAAGGGAATGAGGCCCTTCTTGTTCCGCTGCATGAATATGCGAACTTGAACTTATTTAATTTCATGGCAATTGCCTCCTACTTTAATGAGCCTTCGCAAATTCCAAACTAAAATTAATCACATGGTTATTTTCACACTTTCCTTGTGTACAGTAGTGTTCTTGAAGAGATGTTAAACATGTCTCTTCACTGAAGCAATGAATAATTTATGAAGATGTTTAATTTACAAGAGACATTAATTATATTCGAGATATTTAAGAGCAGTTGCTCAATATGTGCTTCTTCAATAACCCCTTTTTAAGCCATTTTCTGTATCAAATTCTGTAAATTCGCTTTCTGTTTTATTTTATTTTTTGCCCTAACAAAATCTGCGTCAACAACGTATTTTGTCACGAAATAGGTTTCAATTTGTGCGTTGCGCAGACTCAAGCCTGTGTTATTAATTCAGAGTTCCGTCACGAACTTCAACTCAATTAAAGAAGCGTCAAGTGCGCCCTAAACCGTTACAAAGTAAAGGGGCTATAACATGTTTCGTTCATAACGTTGTCGTTCTACATACCGGCTTCGTTAGTCAGTGACAGTATCATCATTGCCTCTCTACCCTTTCCAACTGGGAGGTCCTAGGGTTCACGTCATTATCCCCTTTATAATACGTGCTATATTCAACCTTTTTAACCACGAAAATTAATAGGAATCATCGCAATGCTTGTCACTTGACATATGGTCTACACTGGACCCATTTCTAGATATGAAGGCAGAAAACCGAGGTGATTGGAAGTAGGTAATGGTAAGCCACCACAAGTGACTTTTGCGGGAAAGGCTACTGAACGTTTACAGAAATCTGTAATTAGGTATCAACATAAAACCATATTTATTGTATTAAAGAAACTGAATACATTGTTATTGTAATAAACTTCATCGCCAGAGGCTTGGCAACCCATACGAAAGAGAAACGAAAGAGGTAAGTATTTCAATTTCGCTTTTGGAGTGGCATACCATTGTCTAACACCAAGTGCATCGATTCCAGGATGTTGGAGCGAATTCAGAGTTGTAGTTTCAGATTCCACATGTTTCTGGATAACTCTTTTTGAAAGGATATCTCACTTCAAGTATTCAACACACACAGTTCGTTTTGAATTCAGAAATTATGCTGCGACTTTAAGCAGGTCTTCCAATTTCACTGAAAGCAAGAATGCGGTCAACAATGTCTGAAAGAGCGCAGACCTATAATTTACACTTTACATGGAACCAGTTTCTTCCACCACAATTTCTACGTGCCGTGACTCGGAATTGAAGCTCGCTACCAAAAACTGGAAGAATATATTTTTGAGAAGGTTGGTATGCAATTATCCACGACATGGATGTGTCTGCACACCCAGACGAGGCTAAATTAACTCGTGAGGGGCGTACAAAGTTTGAAAAAACGTACTGAGCGCCTAGCCACACCCACAATCCGCGGGCGGGGCGAGGCGAGGGGCGGAAAGCTGACGTCTCCCGTCGCTGCCACGCCCCTCAAGCAGCGCGTGTCGGGTTGGGCGCCGCCCCGCCGCGCCTCGTGCGTGGGCGGGGGCGTGGGCGGGGCGCCGCTGTCCGCTCGAGGCTCCGTCGCCGCCGCCCCGCAACGCGGCTGCGCTCGCGAAGTGCCACAGGTGGACCTTTTCCATTAACACATCGTGGATTTGCAGACCGGTGGCATTCATCCGAGACTGGCAGACGCGGAAATGGGTGACACAAATGCATATTTTGCAACTGATTTATACTACTACTCCCGATTTGCAGACAGGTAAGATTCATCCGAGACTGGAAGACGCGGAAATGTATCACACAAATTGAAATTTTGCACCTGATTTATACTATACGCCACTACCAGAATATTTTATATTTGTCTGATTTATAAACGTGATAGGAATGATTTTCGAGAGGACTACTTGGTTGAGAGTTGGACTACGATTTCCAATTTTTCTGCTCTTATTTCACTATTTTTGAACCTGATAATCTGCCTGTTTACCTTTTCACCTGTGTGCTTAACTAGCATTTTTCTGTATCTATCTGGGGAAGCCCATTTCTGCCTCAATATCAGTCAGTCCGCCGACCCATTCAATTTAAACTTTCGCAAATAAAGAAAACGTTCTGTTAGGCTGCAAAATATCTACGCCAACATTTTGAAGAAAATATGTTTTTGAGTTCCTTATAGCAGAAAAGCGAAGTTTTTAATTCCATTTGCCTGTCTGTCATCTGGTACAACACTGGCGCCCAAAATTTATCTAAAATCTTCTCCAAAACGTTTATTCTCAGCGATTTGGCTAAACTCGATTACCGGCGAATTTGAAGTTTTGAGGGTATTATATTTGAAGTTTTGAGGGTAACTGTTGACAAAGCTCCCAGGTCATTATGAAAAGTTTCTCAAAACAATTATCAAAAAATGAGTAGGTTAAGTTCCGATTTTTATTTAAAACCTCAGAAGTTTTAGAACTTGGAAAAGCTAAACGTTTTTTGGAACCTGTTCTACACATTTATTATTGATGGTTGAGGTTTTTTTCATCCAATCTTTTCTCAAAATTTGTAATAATTTCATCAACAATTCATTCAAAAACAACAGTAGTTTTTGTGTACTTTTGAGTCAAATAGTGACGTTTTCCAAAAATTACTGTACAAGATTTTCGCAATAGTGGGGTTCAATTTTTTCTTTAAATTTTAAGTATATAAGAGTAATTTTGATTATAATCTTTCAGTTTTCTCAATTTACACACACGTTTCTATCTAATTTTTAGAACATTTCGAACGTATATTACAGGTGTATTTTATAATGAAACGCAGCTTTGGCACACTTACTTAAAATGAAGAAATAGTCGTGAAGCTGAGATAGTAGGTCATTATGCATCTGAATGTAGGTCATTAAGCATCTTCTACGTGCCGTTTACCACCATGAAAACAGCACATACGTTCTTTGACATTATTAAATAAACTTATATAAAATAAATCTTGTTCCTTTTCCCCTGGCTTATCCTACCCTGAAGTGATCCTGCTGTGATCACTGAGAAGCGAGAAGTAGCGGACTCATACACATTCCACGGTAAAGCTTCCCTCTCTAAGGCGACAGAGTCTTTCACTGCTTGTGATGTTAAAACGAATGCTTCGATGAGTCTGAGCAGACCTTCTGCGCGTCGCCTCCGGCGCGAGTGGCTCTCGGGCTGAGAACTCCCGGCGCAGCAGACCGGTCCTCTCTGCCCCGGACCACCCACGGGCCGATTTTCGAAAACCCGCATCCATCAACTTCTTCTGGGCCCTTTGGGCTACTTATCTTTTTCCACGTGCATTCGCCGACAGCGCAGTTAAAAATCAATGCGGGAGCAACTGCATTTTCAGGTTCCTGAGATTAATGGATGCACTTGCAAAGAAGTAAGAGCTCAGTGGTTAAGAACACATCTATAGTTTTAAACCAAGGAATATGAACAACTTGTTTCAACAAATTGTAAACTTTACTTCAAACAAATGCGTTCTGTTTAATTAAATATTGAAATGAATATTAGTAAAACTTTCAAATTTTCAAAAATAATTTTTAGTATGCTATTTGAAAACTTTTAAGATACTTACTTATACAGTAATAACACACAGGTATTTGATTTGTAAAATTTAACAATCTGGAATACCTCACCTAGTGTCTAAACTAAAAAGGAAGTCATGTTATTAATGGAAAGAATGATATGATATGACTTGGTGGGACAGGTGAATAAAAGGCTCCACTTCTTACATAATAGACTAAATTCCTACTTCATCACCTTATTGTCTCGCTTAATCATTAATCATGGAATTAAGGAAGAATTCAATGTTGTGCAGTAGCGAACAATCGTTTTGTATCTTCAAATCTGCCTCTAAAAATAATCCTCCGCAATGTTTAGCATGTTCGCGCTGCCATGTTCCACCGGCAATGCAGAATGGTCCGCCTTTCATCTCTTCTCGCCACATCAGTTTCTTTTCATCCTTTCATTTGGAATAAATGAACCAATTACTGTTGAAAAGTAATAAATCATACTGTTTGTGGTATTCTTACAAAAGAAAGGCGTACAAATGGAGACACACTTTTCATAACACAGCCTCCACTTCGGACAATATTTGGAACTCTACAATCACAAATACCTCTTGCAAAATAATTTTGAGGCCTAGATTACAGTACAAGTTGGAAATTTCGAAATCAGTGCTATAACAAGTTCCTGGCGTGTGTGTGTATGTGTATGTCGCAAAACCTACAGCTGCAGCTTTTGGACATAATGGGGTATGTGCCACACGGGACTGGGGGGGTTATGTATCGTCACTTAATTGGAAGTGGGAGCTAGATGATTGATTGATTGGTGTTTTATGACTAGTCAACCGCTGAGGTCATTCGTCCAATAGGTTTAAAGCATGTTATATCTCGGGAATTGACAATATTCCTTGTTAGCTGGATCCGACGCCAATCTACACGTTAGATTGAAGGGTTTTCCCCTCCATGCATCTTCATCTTCTCGCCCCCGGACGGGCCCCGACCGAACCAGCCACTTCACTTTAGGACTTCTGGCGGCTAAGACCCGATCGATATACGCGCTTTATTTTGACGAACGATTATGCTCGGTTTTAGCGAACGCGTAATGATGCTTCTATGGGTCCAGACGTTGCCCGTCTGTGGGTCGCCGAAACAAAGCGCCTAAAATGGTCTAAGAGTCGTGTTAACGAGTTGCTCACAACTCTGGCTTGTGCGGCCTCTGACGCTGCCACATGGTTCCTTGTTGTTACGGCGCGACTTGGAAATTTTCTCATGGAAGGCATTAAACATTTTTTAAAAAATATGCAAGTGAATGCACGCGCACGACAACACACTTGTACTCACTGCAGATTTGATGAATTTTATCGATACAAGTGAGTTCCCATTGTTACCTTGAGAGGAAAACCGTTGCCCAATGCAACTGGGCCAATAACTCTTTTCATATATACCAATCCAAGATTTTCTTTTCCCAATTCCTAAGAGGGGAGATCCAAATCTTTGGAAGAGGACGACCCCCAGGACCCTGCCAATTCGCGTTACCTGTTGTATAGAAGGTAACAGCAGCAACTACACTGACTTACAATCGGCGCGGTGCAGACTCGCCAAACAAGGTTCGCGCGTGGGCGCCCAGCCGGCGCTCCGACTGCCTACAAAGCTGCACTCGCAATACAAACGCTAGGCCACTGGCCCATGCCTCGTCCCGGAGGTCAAATCGGTGAACGTGTTTCTAAAGGCAGAAAAGGGCTCCATGGCCTTTGGTTCTCTCTCGGAAGAATGAAGAAGCGCTTTTTGCTGCATTCAAACCCTCGACGAGTGCCGGATGCGACCACTTTCTCGCTGTAAATAATGACGAGACCTTGAAGGCACCGGCAGAGGCTTCATGTTCGCTGCTTCGGTGCCGCAAAAGGATATTGCCTCTACAGTCGGCAGATGCAATACACAAATCAAAAAGTTGGAAGTAGAAATTCATCTGACAATACATCATTAAAATTCTACGTGAATAGGAGAAACTGCAAGCATACTCAGTTTTCAATTTAAGAAAGAGGACACTATATTTATCAAGAAAGGGTGTTTTGATGAAGTCCATAAATGGTCGAAAGCCAATAAAAGCAAACATACAAGTGCTTAAACAAGGTGGTAAATTAAACTTCTAAATTAATTTATCTGTAAGAAATTAAATTAACGTATAGTGCTGTAGGTTCCAGTTTCAAACTACTACAAACTAGAACATGTGATATTGATGTACATGAGCTGCTCTCATCGGACCTTCAGTGATTTTTAATGAAATATAATAAATTATTTTCCAAATTGTGTAATGTGATTGTTAAAAACTCACTGTATAAAAATACAAGGATACCCTTGATTCATAATCAGTCCGAAGAGTCCTCAGAATTAATAGAGTCCATAGTTACAGAACTGTGTTTATACATTTTATATGAAAATGATATTACCTTTTATTATTTAGTTCGTGATTAATCATGCCAGACGTATAGATCATAATCCTATCTACATACAAGGTAAGAAATTTTAAATAAAGAAACACCAGTGAGCTTATCATAATATTAACATCAAATCATTTCCTCGCCCTAGAAGCATAGAATGCTCTTCGAAAGTGTTTTTTGCCATTTTCCGATTTGGCCGTGCGCTGCTTGCCACCGGAACTTTGTTTGTATTTCCACGACTCGTAGCGCTGCTGTACAGTCGGGAGATTATTAGCATCATTCGCGAACAGCGAGTGCACTGCAAATCTGACGGCTGGCTGGCGGACTAAGGTTCTGACGGCCCAAAAACAGGGCGCGGTTCCAGGGCTCCACGCGATACAGCAATTATAATATGCGATCCAAATCCGTCCATTCACAAATTGACGATTTTCTTCGTTCGCACAAAAATGCGATTATTTGTTCGACAATAACTAGAACTGTCTCCAGAGCTTGGACTCACTATAATCTTCCGGAAGTTGCAGAAGAAGAAAAATCGTCAATAAACTGTTGTGCATAAATAAAGCGTTTCTCAGCAAAGAAACATTACAAACAATTCTAACATAACAAACAATTGAGAAGACCGCAGCGATTTTCCCCCTGGAAATGACTTGAATTTCATTTTTAAAAAAGTTAAAATTGTAAGAGAACATTATCAGGAGAACTTAAAGCTCCTATATAAGGCGGTAAAATATTACGTTCCATTCATTACTTCGAAATCTCCGGAAAAGTAAGACATTCAACGTCTATTTTTTGTTATCACATGTTGCAGGGTGTGGAAGTGAATTTTTAAACAAAACTTGATCGGAGGGTCTGGGTTTCCAGTCCTGACGTTGGCGGATTTTCGACTTACAATGGAGGCTTTCCACTGTCCGCATGAGAATCGCAGACACAGTAGGTCGGGAGTTTAAGAGAGTTAATTTATCCGACCAATTCCAGGAGGGTGCCAGAACAGTTCCTTAAATTATAGGAAAGCGGGTCGTTAACAGGTTAACCCAAATATGTGAAATTTGAAGCTATCAAATAAAACAAAACCATTCACAGCACTATAATTTAAATTATTGTCACATATGGTTCAGAAGCGTGGACATTAACACAAATAAGAGATTAATGACAATTAAAATAATCTTTCGAGATGAAGAGACAGAATCTCTCGTTTACACTACATACGGAATAAGGAAAAAAGAAAAAAACTGTAATCATGTGAGAATTTTAAAGATATTATATATATCATATATATATGTATATGTAAATCAAGAAAAGCTGGAAGAAAGGATTTCTGAAGCATCACCAGATGTAAACCTCTCGGAATGTAAGAACTCGAATGTCTAGTGACAGGAACCGCGTTACACCGACGCCGAAAGCCAATCTCGGTTCCTACATCCGAAGGGAGGGGGGAGTACCTTCTAAGGTAATAGAAGGAAGAGGAATGAGAGGTAATACAAGGTGATGGGGGAGCACATCAAGCCTCAACTTAAGCAAACATCAGTGCCCACGGCGAGATTCGAACCGCGTACCACTCAAGCCGTTATCTTTCAGACGTTGCCTTTTTAACAGACTCGGCTTTATTGTTTCATTTGATATATTGCTGCGACTGACACCGAATGAGACGGTTTCGGAGCATGATTGTGAAATATATTAATAATATTCTGTTACAGTGTAAATAGACGTCTGAGATGAATGATCTTGGCTGTCGGGGTGGCGCTCCGTCGAAGGCTGTGTTGCCGACGTTTCGACCATATTTTCGTGATTTTTCCCAGCGCTGTCTGCTGAGGAAGACCACGAAAAGATGGTCGAAACGTCGGCAACACAACCTTCGACGCGGCGTCACCCGGACAGCCAAAATCATTCACATGACTCCGGCCGCGGAAGCCTACGACTTCAGACGTCTGAGGTTTTCAGAGAACAGATATTTCCAATTTTATTTATTTTCAACACCCGAAATTTTGACTTGAACGGGAAAGAAATGCTCAAAAACATCGCTTTATTGATGTTCTATACTATCGGCACAGATTTCCTAACGATTTAATAAAAATATAAGATAACCGTTTGGAACAGTTTACAAATCAAAATCGGAATGGAAACTATTTTTAATTAAAAAAACTTAAACCGAAATGACTTATTAATGAAAACCAGACCATTTTCAATCTGTTTGATGCCTTGTTTGCAACAAAACCTACGTTGGATAAACTACTGAGAGCGGCAAACGACTCCCCAAGGTAATGAGTGGACAGCGCAGAGAAAGCCCCGTGAATTGCTAAGAATGTGCGCGCGTCGAAAGACGCTTGGCTGCGGCGTTATTATCTCCTCCGCAGAGGAAAAAAGGTGAGAAGTGCACAATCACCTCACTCACTCACTCGCTGCGCCCGCACACACTAATCAAAACAGATGACGCGAACATTCCTCACGGCGTGAACGCGGTGAGAATAATAGAAAATTATCTCCACGAGTTCGTCACGACCGCCACACGCGGTGAAAGTGTCACCGTTAGTAAAAAACTTTTACACGAAACTAGACACGAATGTAATATGATGTATATACACGCCAACTATATAAACACGAACAGAATGTAAAAACGTCATCAAAATGGTTGTTTTCTTAGCAATATCACTATTGAAGAACATGGCACTTATGTATTGTTTACGTCTAAGCCGTATAAAAAATAAGATTATGCTTAATGATGGGGTAGGCTACACATACTGTCCAGAAGCAAAACCCTATCCGAAAGTTAATTCATAGAGACAAGAAACACAGCCAGAAGTTAATCATAGATAATGACTTTATCAAATATAATTTATAATTTGTGCTAAAAACAGAACTATAATAAGTGCCCACAATTCATGTTATGTTGTACATTTTTCTCTGTCAAAATCTAATAATGTATTTTGGGAATGTACTATGATGAAATAACTATAAAATAAATTCCATTTTCGACTCATGAATGTTAAATGTCAAAAATAAGTAAAAGTAAAAACATTCATTGTCCTTGGAATATACAAAATTTATAAAATTTTAAATATGAGTAATATATGAATTAGGCTTGGGATGGCAGTGTGATTTATATATAAAGGGCATTATATTAACATTTAGGTTTGATTAACAAAAACAACTACTTACACGTGATATTTATTTTGGATTTGCGTTCTTGCTCTGGTGTACAAACACATGAACGCGTTTTCCAAAAAAAGATATAAATCAAGGCAAGAAATAGCTAGCATGTGGAGGGATACAGAAGAAGACAGAAAGATGTCAGGCTTAGAAATGACAATAAGGTACTCACCCTGTGACATGCTCAACTTCGTAGATGTGCGAATTTTCTTTAGCTGTTTTATGATGAACATATTCTTGCTAATGTATTGTGTCTTCAATGCTTCTTTCTGGAAATTAATAACAAAGATTCACTTTGTCTGAAAGTAAATGGAGAGAGAGAACTGTAATTGAAATATACACATCACGCAAAATACAGTTTAGTTTATCTTTTTCGTCAAAGACATTATTCAATCATATCTAATAGGAGCGAATCACACAATCACATCCATGTCACGAAAAGTAGCCTTCTCTTATGCTAGGATATTATATTGTTAGACATTCATAAACTAAAGACACAAAAATTGCAGTGAGATCATAGGGGACATTGTCAAAGGAATGAAAATTAGCTAGGAAAGAATTATAGAACCAGATAAGACATGTGGTTTATTCCGTAGAGGAATGTAAGAAGTAAGAACAGGATGCTTTAAAAATATTGACATAAAATACGGATATATACTAAATCATTTGAAGGAAAAGGGGGCCTGGAAGCTCAATTGCATCAATAAACTCCTTCAAATTCGGTTTCGGTAAGATGAAGATGTGAAACGAAACACGAACAGTCCTGGCAATTTGAGGTTTGATTGATTGATTCACGAAATAATAACAGATTCAGGTACAGAAACTTACAAGTTATGTTACGTTTATTTTCAACTGACTTCAGTTACACGCTTTTCCCCGGACATTTGTTTATCACGATCATCTATTAGAGAGAAAAATAATGAACTCTGCCTATAATGTAAATAAAGTAAATAAACTGAAAGTAAATTTTTTGATATCCTTGATTTCCCGTCGACGTCCCGCTCCGCCTCGCTTCGGCCAACATGCTGCGCCCCGCTCCGCCCTGCTGTCCACCCGTCCCATCATCTGAGTCAATGTTGGGCCTCCTAGTCCGAACAGGCATTCAGGAAAGTGTAAGTGAAGTTCAGTATGATACGAAAGATGTCATTAAACTTACATTCAGGTCTAAAGCAAAATGGCGCCAAATAAATTTTAACGTTGAAAAGGACAGACGTTAGATATTGATTAAGAAAATCAAATTAGTTATTAAAGATCGTTTTAAAGTGCGTTTTGATGAGTGATATTACTTACAATTAGACAAGGAGGAGTCATCAATACTTTCTAGGCCCTCGATACTAAGGTGGTATTGATAGCAATTCGATGCTTTCGTTAAATGACCACATACTTATTCAATGCTTTGTTTTTAAAGTCCCCCTTCTTCTGGTTTTGCAGAATGATAGCCTTCTCCACAATCCGTTCTCTTCTCTTTTTCCTTCTCTTACTTATGTAATCACCATACATGTTTTTCCAAAGAATTTTGTCTAAATTGCTATGCGAGAAAAAAAGAAACACAATGGAGCCAGAAAGACTTAGAATGTTAGTTTTTCTTGTAAATATCTTCAGAGACTTAAGAAATATATTTCTTCTCTTATTTATGTGTGTCGCCAGACATATTTTTTCCAGGAATATGTTAGAACTGCTATGCGAGAAGGAAACACACAGAATGGACCCTGAAAGAGTTAAAATATTAGTATTGCTTAATATCATTGGAAGCTTAAACAATATATGTTCCTTTAAATAATAGTTTGGTATTCCAGAAATATAGCGGAGAGTTTGTGCTTGTATTGTTGCGTCACGTTGCGACAGCTGGGCGTGGGGCTAATCTGCGACGAACGTCCAGATACTTTTAGCACCCCGTGGCCCAGGGACGCTACTGTGGCGGGGGCGGAAGGCACGAGGAAGGGCTGCAAGCCATCCTCCGTCAGAGGGGTCGCGGCGGTGATGAGCGGCGCCGAGTCGCGGTCCCTGCCCCGTCTTCAACTTGAGCACCGCACAACGCGCGGAAGCTACGCCCAAGCTAGCGCTGCACGGGCGAGGCCGTCATCGAGTACTCGTGAGGGGCCTCAATTGCAACATGGAGTTACCGGAGTTGTTCGACCGCGGCTGGCGTCGAGAGATGCTACAACTGGGATATGTGTGTGTATGTATGTACTCTGTCGAAACCTAGGCCTACCAACGGCGTCCCGGTTTTGCGGCCATGGGTTTCGGAGTACCTGTGACGCAACAATACAAGCATAAACTCTCCTCTATATTTCTGTAATACCAAGGTATCCCTACGCCGTGTTCTGGTCTTCTCGACCTGAGAAGTGAGTTTTCTTATCGTCACATAGCAACATATACTGGGACATAGCAAGGAAAATGCACACTATAATATTGCTCGACCGGGAATCGAACCCGAAGTCGCGTCATGGAACGTGATGAGCAATGTGCTATCCGCGAGGGCTTTAGAACTGGAATATAGTGTCAAAAAATACAGTGCAAATTAACTGTAGTTCGTCCCCTTCAACCATCACGTCACAGTAAGATATATAAAGAACAAATTACATTGTTCCAATTCTATTTAAACGACCTTTGTTGTTCGAGTGTTTAAAGTTGTATGTATCATAGTCTTCAGGCTTTCGAGCAGGTAATAGAATCGAACATTGAAATATTCAGGTATTGGCCCATCACTAGTTTAAGCCTTAGTGTAACGCCCACCTTGAGTTGAATTTCGTTTTTGTTATGCGAAGGCCCAACCAGATCAAGATAACTGAGAACTTTACTCCCACTCGCACTGCCTTAGGCGTTGCGTTCATCCCTTCACCCAACCCCAGCACCGCCTACCTGCCTAACATTTCGAGCTGTCTTACAAATCCCGTTATTAAACTTCTCCTGCGTTCGTTTCAGGCGCGTAGAGCTTCGCAGGCTAATTTTCATAAAATTATAGGCAATATAATACGATGTGAGAACTGTGCTTGGCTGGAGACTGACAGTTATTTCCCTCTCCTCCTCCTGGGCGTACGTCTATATCCAAACGGCATTTGCATGCTGGCCGCGTTTAGGCGGCAGGTTCCCTTTAACAGCCGCCCCCGCTCCCGCCCCCGCTCCCGCCCCCGCTCCCGCGCGCCCTCTAGCGGGCCGTAAACGACGCGGCGCCGGATCGCGTTTTGTGCGCGCGGCTGTAAAGCCCCGGACGCGCGGTCGAGGCCTGACAGGAAGGCGGCGCTCCTCCACGCCGAGGTCGAGGGGCGGGGCGCGGCGCAGCGGAGAGGAATCGTCACCTGCCTCCCCTGGCAACGGGGTATCGCGTTAGAAGACCCTGGAGATGCAAGCAGAACGCTTCGTGGGGCCGTGAAGGCGACATCGAGCGCTTCTTGGCTCCACAGCGTGTGGGTTTTATGCAAATGTAGGCATGATTTACTAAGGCCATTAGCAGTGATAACTTCTATGTTTAAAGAAGGGAATGTATGTTGTGAAACTCTAAGACGGAAGTCTTGTTATTAAATTGTAATATTTGTCGCTGAGAAGGACTATTATTTCTCGTAAGAAGAAGCGATCGAGATGACGATGGTGACGTAACTATGATTCCTTGGCGATTGAGACGTTATAAGAGTGGAGCGGAGCTGTGCGGGGGGCGGTGGGGGGCGGGGCGGTGCGGGGGCGGTGCGGGGGCGGTGCGGGGGCGGGGCGGCGCGTTGCGGAACGGGTGGGGCGAGGGGACGGGGCGGGGCGATGCGGGGCGGCACGGGCGGTGACGGTGACGGTCCCGGTGCAATGACGGTGGTGAGGCGGGGGTCGGAGTCAGGAGGCCGCGACCTCAGCGCGTGTCGTGTGCGGGACATATTCTACGTTTAGTCGTCGTCGGTTTCGACTTCATCGTCTTCGACCTCCATGTCTGCGCCTTCATCGACGTCGTACTCGCCGACGTCAATTGTCGTCGCCCTCCCCCTCGAAAACTTCGCCCTTATTTTCTCAGTGCTATTCTGCTTCCAGGTGTGAGAAACGATACATAGTATTTAATTTCCCTACATAGTATTTGAGTAACTCCTCGAGTGTGCGGATGTGCAGATGTGAGAATCCGTCACTCACAGACCACTTCCCGTGCACCAATCGAGACATACGAGGTGTCATTCGCCCGTCTCGGTCTCCTAATGGGAAACTGATAATGTGTATTTGGATCCGGCCATACACATCTAAGATATTTCCAAAAACGTGTTTTTTCGTGTTTTGGCGCTGCGATCTTGGTGAGTATGCCGGGAATAAAACTAAATGCCACCTAAATAGATGTATGTAGGTGGCGTTGATGAAATTCCAGTATCTAAGTAGAGAAAAACGTAGGAAGAGTGACTCCCCTCCTTCATGACCTTATTCTGAATAGGCGTAATCACTGACGACTATTTTGAAGATGTATTTTGTCGAATTTAATTTCGATCTTTAATAGATTAATAATAATTATTGTATAAATTTATTCATTTATGTTTATATATTTACATTACCAACTATCTTGTCCTTGAAATATTAATATGCAGCAGATTACAGGCAACATAACATAAGTGCCGGATACGTGATTGGGTAAAACCCCGTTAGTCGACGGTAGGTCGGCGCCGGATCTCGCCATCAAGTGGGGGAAGATCACCACCATTACATACTGATGAAAAAACATGTACTACACTTACGGGAATAATGACCTCTTTAGTTGACGCTCCAGGAATCACTCACAATCAATCAACTTTCACAAGAATAACTCGAAACTATGTACGTACAATCTAACTACGAAAACCATGTACTTCAAAAAGCCATCTCAACTTATTCCAGAGATTTCGTAAGTTCTCCACTATCAAGTGCTCGATTTGTTTGCATACAGCGGATGTTAAACCCTCAGGCTTGTAGTTTTTTTGCGCTTCCATGGGCTCATTCCTTGTAAATCGGTCTTTTGCTACTTTTCGCAAAAAAACAGAACATAATATATTTACTCATATAGTTAAGAGATCAATATAAAAACATATAAACCTCTAAGAACACAAAAGAACACTCTCTGGAACTGCACAAAACAAATACAAAAAACGCAATAAATTACTCCACCGGTCAACTCACCAAAAGGTAAGTTATTCACCACAACCGACAAGGCCGAGGAAATATCCACTTTGAGTCGACTTTCACCCTCAACCAAACAAAACTGTAGCATACATAACAAATATATACAATTCATGCTTCGGAACAAATCATTTTCTATCCATTTTAAAGCATGCCATCATTCATCCAGTTCCGAAACCAAATACAAATGCAGCAAACACCGACAGCTATCGCCCAATAAGCCAACTAACATCTCTGTCTAAAATATTCGAAAAAATAATACTTCAACGACTCAAAAACCACATACAATTAACAAAAGCAATACCAACAGAGAAATTTGGATTTTCTCAACATACGACCACACAACATCAACTCCTCAGGATTACAGAACATCTCAACACAGCATTTAAGAAAAAAAAAATCACTCATTATCAGACAATAATCAGACCGACTCTTCTCTACGCCTGTCCAGTATGGATCAATGTTGACACACATCAACAAAATCTAAATAGTACATAACCCATTCCTTCGCGAATTTTTAGGCATCCTGACTCATATCAAACCAGCAATTACACAACAGATAATGACCATTGTTATACTATATTTATTTCAATTATGCCTGGTGATGGAAACAAATAATTTCTGAAACGTTGCGCTATGTATTAATAAATATTATTATGAAAAATGTTCTGTCTTTAAAAATCAAAGACCAAAATATAGTATATTGAAAAATACAGACAGAAAAAAATAATTTTAATTACACTATGAATCCAACCTCCATCCCATCATTCCCTACATTACTTACCTATACCATCACTTCTTCTCTAATATTCACAATATCCAAACATTATCGTCAACCTCTGAAATAACCCCACTCATCCTACTCGAATCAAAAATAAATATCCATCTCACATATTCTGAAAATTGTTTTCAGACCTAGAATAAAATATACTAGGTGCCATCATGGTTTCCTCCACCTCTGTGTTAGTGTTTAGTTTTATTAACTACACGATTATTACATATGTACAGTTAAATTAACTAATCTATGTTCAAAAACAATCAAATAATAATACAAAATTAGAAAACTTCATCACGATAGTTTAGTGGACTTTCAGATTTAGATTTTACCATTGTTCATAAATCTTTGGATAAATATATCGTTGCCACGAAACAAAAGTTTTGGGAATAAATGTGAACAATAGTTATTTTTACAGTTGTTTTGGTACAGATACACTAAAGTTTTTGTTGTTGAATTGTTCACTTGAGGTACTGCCACTGGAAGCCGTTACATGTATATCTTCGTCGTTAATGTTAGAAGGAACCGGGTATAAAATGTTGGTCTTTTTGATCATTTTGGTTCTACCGCGCACTGCTTTTATTATTTAAAAACGGTGTCAAGACCCTGTATCAACAAAATTCACTACAGAACATCGACAATAATGACAATTCTTAGCTTATGAAAGTGTTAGATGTTTATTTTGAATAACAAAAAATACTGTATTATCACGTCCTCTATTAGTTTTTCAGGAAGGTTAACGACCTCGCTATAATTCCATCTCCTTGTTAACCTTCCGGCCTCATCCTTAAAGACCAATTTAAAGGACTTGTGACATAAATAAAAATTTAATAACTCCTTCGATCATCAAAATCTGTTAATTTGTTCACAAGATATGAGATCAGGAGAAATCTCGCCATGGTCTTCTCTTCCGTCCAGCAGTTGCCGGAAATGAGCATTTTAATTTTAGTTTCGTTTTATGCTATTGTTTTACGATGCAATGAGGACATAGCTCCATTGCGGACAAATATCCTACTTCCGCCTTCCAAGACAAGAGAACTGCCGTTGTAATTGCTTCTTAGCAGGGTTGCCAACCGTACGTGCAGAGAAACAAATTAAAATCCCTCACCACATCTCAGCGGTCCAGGGAAATCTACAATATATTTTTTAAACGTACGAAAATCTAACGTGTTCTTGTGATGCACTAACTTTTCTCGATCCTATATTATTTTAATTTCCAAAGAACAATAGCCATTACTATTTCATTCACTGAAATATAGGTTTATGATAATATTCATTCATTAATGTCACAGCGATTGTGGCAAGTTACAAAGATTTTTGGAGAATGGAAGAGCTTATTTGACAAGGGATAAGCGCATTTTTTTCAAAACTGGCATTTTAGTATAATTTCTACGACTATATTATGATAAAAATCACAACTCTTAAGTAAATTGTAAAATGTAGACAGGGTGCACCCAAAATGTGTGTATATGTGTGTGTAAGGGGGTACAGATATAGTGATATCGTATATATGATATAGTATCCATCCTACTTGATATTTACTTATAAAGAATTTTTATTTAATGGTGAACATAAAATGTATTTTTATTCATAAATGTATTATTGTATAAAATGTATTATTGTATAAAATGTATTATTATTATTATTATTATTATTATTATTATTATTATTATTATTATTATTATTATTATTATCAAAATGCAGTTTTTGCTGAACAATGCAGAATCATGGGGCAAGTAACATGTAGAGAAAGTGTCTATTATATTTTTAGTTTTCGAAAAATTTAATCGTCTTTGATTTTTTAAATAGAACTATAAGTTTTTCTCACCATCAATGGATAGATTATGAAAATAGGAATAAAATGGTGTAACACATGTTAGTATTCTGAGAGTGATTTGAGTATAAATTAAGATTTTCTGGCATGAGATTTTCAAATCAACGGGGCAGCCTTTGCAACAGTCGCCGTTGGGGGAAGGTGGCCTTCGCGACGTCGAAAATATTTTGTGGAGAGAGGAGTGTGAGAGGGGTGGCTGTGCAGGATGAAGGAGTAATGCAGCAATTCATGGTATTGACACGAAAAACATATGAACAAACATCAATTTTAACGATCAGAATGAGAGATTTTTTCCTATTTGTTCATCTGAATTCTTTTCTTCTGAAATTACAAATCAATGATAATTGAAAAGAAAGAAATAAAAAATCTTGTAGCGAAAACGATAATAATAACAAAGGTCATTTTCAAACTCACAAGAATCGAGCTCAGTGCAGATACAAGCTGTCATTTTAAAACATTGGAAGCGAATGAATGCTTAAAGATTTTCATTGTAATATCTCGTTTATTCATCAAGTAATAGATAGGTAGACATTTTCTCTTATTATTTACTGTTAATAACCTTCCTATTTAAACACGTACCAAAAGAACAAAGCAATAAACATTTTGAAATACTCTTGACAGTTCTATCAGCGTAAATTTACCAAACATTAACAAAAATGCATAACTGCAATCGCGACTGCTAATACTTATTAGAGAGTTGCTCACTTCATAGCGCTAAGTGCTGTCACAAACTTGAAAATCCACGGCAGAAGACGAAAGTGCACTGTTTTCTTTTCCATTTATGAACAGCAGTCGTATGGTTGCAACGTGGACGAGTGATCATTTTATTTAAAAATGAAATTTAACAACGAAGAGATGGCGATCGGCTTCTTGTTGAGTTTGAAAATGATATTCATTATTATCATCTTCCTTACGCTACCATTTTTTATACCGTTCTTTGGAACGATCGATGTTTTTGAAATTTCAGTGGAAGACAAGTTAAATCCAGATAAATAAATGGGAAAAAGTTCCCATTCTGATTGCTAAAATTGGTATTTCTTATTGTGACGTCTGTGTCAACACCAAGGATTGCTATAGTTATGCCTCTTATCCCCCACTGCCACCCGTCTGTCTCTCCTCTCCATGCAACAGTCTTGACGCCGCGAAGGCCACCGTCCCCGAGGACGAGAGGTGCAACGGCTGCTACACGATTCACAGTTTAATTCAAAACCACGTCAGGAAGTATAATTTTATTTTCAAATTACTATTAAAATATAAGCGTATGATACATTATTTTAATCCTCTTTTCATAGTCTATCCATTGCTGGCGAGAAAAATATATAGTTCCATTTAAAAAGTCCAAGATAATAAATTTCTCTAAAAATAAAAATATTATAGACAATTTATCTATGCCATGTTACTTGCCCCATGAATCCGCATTATTGAGCAAAAACTGCATTTGATATCCTGAACCGTTTAGAAGTTATGGGGATAGTCCATAGTTGGTGAGAGACCTGTATATAAAGATGTATTAGGGATGATGTCAGTATATATATTTTAGGGATGTCTTATTTTGTGTAGTTATTTAGAAAAATGAAACAGAATATTATGTCATATATAAAATCAATAATAAACAATGTCATAATTCTGTTTCTGCCTTATTTATTATCAAAAGTAGTATTGGTTATATTTAGGAAGTTTAAAAATATTTTTTGTATGTTTCCGTAAACGAGAAAGTGTAGTAAAGAAGTGTAGTAAACAATGAAGTATTTTTTCCAATTTTTTATTTTGTGAGAATTTTTATTTTTTGTTTGGTGGTAGAATGGCTGGAACTGTATCTCAATGTCCTTCGTGGTTTCGAAGAAATCGTACTTTTATTTTCTGATTTTATATATTTAGTAAACATTTGTCGATTTTTCTCTTGGAAAACTAGTAATGTGGGTCCGCTTTGCGACTGCTGTAGTAACCCAATTTTGAGAAAAGCTCTTGAGGCAGTATTCCCGTGGATGCGAGTATTATTAGTTATTTCCTAAATAAATTATTCTCCCGTTTATTACAATACTATTTGAACATTAGATAAATTCACCTTCGGCCATTTATTTTTCAAAACCTATGTAAAAAACAAGTGTCATGTGGAATATTATTATAATATTGTTCTAAATCGCGGTCTACTTCATGGTCCATAGCTAAATTGACAGACTTTTCTTCAATATCCTCTTCCAATTCACAATCGGAATTTTCTTCAAAATAGTCATCTGCAATATAGTCTTCTAAAAGAAGTTCTCGTATCGTTCCTAATATCACCTGCAATTCACAGATAAAAACGTTTACTCCTATTGAACTAGCATATCATGGGGAATTATGATATTCTGACACTAATCCAAACGCTGGAAGCACGCATGCAAGCTAAGCCCAAGAGCTGCAACGGCTCCAATACTTTCTAGGTAGAGGCAATCCCACGCGTGTAAATGCACGGCGAGGAAGAAGAAGGAAAGGACATACAATTGCCCTTGCAATTATGATGCCAAGACATTACTTACTATTTACGTAGATGAGCGTACCTCTAAATCACATAACAGGCTCTATTAATGACCCAAATAAGGACGGAATGGACTGTACTCAGGTAGTAGTTTGCAGGCTGCAAATGACTTCCAATAAAGCAGCGCAATAATTCAACTCTCATGAGCGCATGCGCAGTTGGGGCTGGTTGCGGGGTCGAGGCGCAGCTGGCGAGGCAGAGCAAAGGAGGTATTGCACTTCCACCCTCGAGGCCGCGGAGCCCCTCCCATTTGCCTACCCGGCGATGCTCAGGTATTTCTTTATCACAGTCATCTATTAAGCGCCCCGCTCGCTTTGCCCTCCGGCCCGCCCTCACCGCGCGCTCCCTCCTGCATCCCCCTCAGCTCCCTCTTCATCCGCTTTGGTGGTTGGTTGGTTGTGGTTCCCGGCACGTCGACTACTGTGGTCATTAGTCCTGTAAGTGTAGTGCATGATTTTCCCCTCGGGAGATGACGGTGATCTTCCCCCGCTGGATGGCGAGATCCGGCGCCGACCTACGGTTGGCTAGCGGGGTTTTCTCCAACCAGATATCTCCCACCAGCGGACCACCGTCCCAGTCGGGACAAGCTCTAAGCTCCAGACCGGTCTCCCTGCGTGTGTGGTAGTGTAGTGCATGTTAGGGTAAGTGTGTGTATAAGGGGGGAGGATAGGACAAGGAAGTTTAAGGAAAAGTCGCGCGCAGTCCGTTGCTCCTCGCTTCGTCCCCCCTTCCGCCCCCTCCCATCGCTCCCCCCCCCCCCCCCGCTTGCGGCCTCGCGTCACCCGGCAACGCCCTCTCCAGCCCATGCCACCCACACATTTTGATTGGCAACAAGGACGCTGCTTTTTACTTTATCACCATTACTTCCTAAGAAGAGAAAGTATTGTAATTTTGCGCCACAAAAAGGCAAATTTTCGGGAGAAAAACTCTCATTTTCGGGTCCTGGTTAGGCAAAAGTGGACAAATTCATTTGCTATAGAAAAAAAATCTTCTAACACGTAGCCAGAATCCATGTTTTGTGGGTCCTTGATACCGAAAAAATTGATTGATCGCAAAAGGGCTGTCGGTCAGTCTGCCAAAGCGAGTGCCCAAACCGTTCATCTGTTTTTTTTTTCTTCAAAATTGATATTCCTTGATCAATTCAATAGAACTCCAGTCTTTCGGAGTTTGAAATTGATATTTTGATATTTGAGGCTTATTTACATGAAGCCTCAATATTTTCAAACTTTTCTCAAAAATGGCTCAAATTTTTTTATTAAACATTGTTTTCAGATCGCAAAGAACGCTTAAAAGAACCACTAGTTGTTCTTGGCAGCTTAGAAGCTTCTTTTTATTTCGGGAACAAACACTCCAATGGTTCCAAGTTCCTGAAGCACATAGAAGGACAATATCATGCGGTAGGTCAGGAGTCGACCACAGGCGGCCCGAAAGGACTGATTTGCTTATTACTACACTCAATTAAATTAGCAGGGAGTTCTTTGCGAATTTACGTACAACAAAAGAAGTTCAGAAAAAGTTTAATACATAATCAGGTAATTCTAATACATACAGCTGGTAACAGTCTTGTTTGTGCAGTCCACAATTTGCTCGAAAACCATTAATTTTAAGTGGAAAATTGATACTAACGCAAAATATATTACAAGATAACTGAACAATTCCAGTTAAATAAAATGTAATTTTGTATATCTTGCCAAAATGGCCTTGAATTGGAAATTCACCCGCCTATTTAGTCGCTCGGAAACTGGCTACTAGAAAGGATCCCAGGCGACAAAATGTACTCGTGATTTTCAAGTTTCCAACGGCATGTCGTGTTTGAGTGTTGTCTGTAAGCATTCAGCAGCCTCCGCTCTCAAGGCAGAATCCCCGTCCGTCCCCATCAGCGCCTGCGTCCCCCCACTCCCCGAAGAGGCCCCGCGCTCTCCTCACACCCAGCAGGATTCGGTTCGCTGCATTATCTCTGTTGGACTTGAATGGCTCGCACAATGGTTAGGGTACGAGAAATTGACGATAGCTCTAATTATAATAATGTGGTATTTCAAACGGTTGAATAAACAATGAGTTCGAGATGTATGTGCAGACAACGAGCTGTTGAGGGTTTGACTGTATCCTCCCCCCAGGTCTAAGCTGCCATGTAGCTGCTTGACTATAGATACAGTGCTCGCTGATTGATCGTTATTATCCCTACATTTCCTGAGTGGGTTCAATATGTTCCCACACTAAATATTTAAACAAAAATAAGTTATTGATGGTTTTAGAATACAAGTCTGGCAGTTCATGTATTTGTCCGGGAAGCTTTTATTAGTATTAAGATAACATTTAATGGTTGTTTTTTTAGCACATTTAATATATTAAAAAACTCCAATATGTTAGTGGACCATAGAAAACTTGTACCGGTAGGGCTTTACAAAACACACTGGTCCCTATTTTAACCCTTTCGCGACCACAACGAGCTAGTGAGACAGGGTGCCACCTCGAGCCACACAATTAGAAGCGCCAGCTCCGCAAACGAACAACGTTTTCATGAGGAAAACGACACGGCCGATTTTACAATTTTACAACAATTCCTTTTCACAACTTCCCCAGCCAATATAGGAATCGAAATATGTGAGTTAGAAGATCACAAGAATGTTTTTTGAAATGCTAACATAAAATTGATTCCTGGTTCAGGATACAATCAGTAGAGAAAATGAAAAGATACGCAAATGGTGGTTTTGATGGTACGTGAATGATGGTTTTATGGTTTCAATACCGACAACGCACATTAGTCACAGCTACACAACTTCACAATAATCACCGGGAGAGATGGCTCAGGGCATCAACAGATATCACTGCAGTCCCTCTGACCGGGAGGTCCTAGGTTCGGGCCGGCGTGATATTCCGACCAGATTTTCTACAGCAGATTGACTTCAGTCGCTGTGTGGGCGAGAATTCTAGCGGCCGGCTGCTCTGATCGGTAGTTTTCCGTGGTTTTTCTGATCAACACCAGGCGAATGCCGGAGCAGTACCCTAACAAACGGTCCACGGACCGCCCGCGATCTTTCCCTGTCCTAACCTGGACTGATGCTTACACGCTCTTCACAACCACACATGTCGGGAGACCTGTCGGGAGCTTAGAGCTTGTCCCGGCAGGGGCGGTGCCACGGTGATCGGAAATACCTGGTTGAGGAAAACTCCGCAAGCCGACGCGCAGGTCTCCTCATGATCTCGTCATCCAGCGAGGAATGAACATCGCCAATTCTGGCGATTAGTCATGCACTACACATACGGGACGAATGATCTTAGCAGTTGACGCGCCCGGAATAACTAATCAATCTATCAAACAAGGGAGGAAAGTCCTCCTCACATGTATTGTTCTTCTAAATCTAATTAACAAATATAACTTTGTCATTGGTATTTTGAGGAAAAGTGTAGCAGTTCTTACTTCATGGAACTGAGTTAGATCCAGTTTTTATCTACGCGCTTTTAATCAACTCGAAAATTATCCAAATCGCTCTTATAAACTCCCAGCGTTTCCTCCGGTTCTGCATTAATCACACTGAGCTCGTGGGTTCTCTTATCTCGTAGCGCTCCAGTGGCCACAAGAGGAAACCATTAAAAACAATGGAGCGACTTCCACTATGTAAATCAATGCGTCCGGGGCGTGGCGGTGCAATAAGTCAAGGCCAGAGGTCGGCGCCGGGCGTAATCTTACAACGCGCGCAGGCGAAAGCCTGGTGAAGGAGCAAATCGACCCAATAGATCTTTTTCTCTCATCCCATCGCAAGGCGGGGCATGCAATCTAATTTTACGTATGATTCATTAATTTCATTTGAAGCGAAGCTGCTGACTTCCTTCCTCCTCTTTAGAAACATGCACGAACCGCCACTATCCACTAACGTACTAACTTTCGGGCGAGCTGTTAACTAGCCACGTTTCACTTATTTTGGAAATTTTAATAGATGCCACGACTTATGAAATAATACAGAACTACACACACAACACCGTTTCAGAGTAACTTAAATGTTTCTTCTTTCATTATTTATTCATCTTTAGTAAAGTGAATCGAAATAGAGAAGACAACTTTTGAACAAATTGTCTTCATTAGTGATATGGGTGTCCCCGTGAAGAACAATAATAAACAAACGATCAGGGTACGAAATGCTAACAAAAACCAACACATACGCTATTAAATCGTGTAAAACATTATTAATCGTTTCGTAAATTTTCAGGTAACCGTTGGATCAATTCCATGTACTTGGCCATCAGTACCCCTTGAGAAATATAATTGAAGGAGGAGAAGAAGAAGAAGAAGAAGAAGAAACAGGAAAGAAAGAGAAGAAGAAATGAGCGGTAGAGTAATGTCAGAGAACTTTTGTTGAGGAGGGACATTAGAAACCTCTTACCGAGCAATTAACTACAGAAGCCCTATTAAAGATCCTAATAAGGAGCAAAGCATTTCTATGGAACAAGAGAGTACAGCGCCCAAGAATATCTCGCTCTGGTGTTCCAACTGCTTCTCGGGATGATGCTGGCCTCAACAAGTCAAGGACAATCTTAGAAAAGACAAGTTCAGTGCTCATCTGACCTGTTCGACTGATATAATAATTCCTTTTATTCTTCATTCACATGGAGTTTCTTTTCAGAATTTTCTCCATTCCTTTAATGATCATCGTCAGACGCGATCATCACACATCTTCACAAATATTCTGCTGACAGATATAGAAATAAGCTTTATTCGGCAATTGGGCAGATGTTGCCTGATGGCAGAATGCAGAAACATAAAGGTAAAATTATAATTATGAATACATTTAGGGATAGATATGAAATAACCAGTAGAGGTGCATGAATGGCGTTTAAGGCGTAGAACGCCACCCGCAACGCACGGCCCGCTGCCCTCCGCGTTGTCACAGAGCGAGATGTTACCATCATTCGCAAATTTCACTGGCTCTCAAAACTAGATATTCTTGGCCTCGAGAGCATTTTAGACCTTATATTCCAGATGAGATCTGCAGTGCCTCTGACGAGGAAAGTTCTAGGTTCGAGCCCTACGGCGGCAGAATTTTCGAAGCTACTTAGTTCTAGGTCGAACCTAGGAAGTTCTAGGTCGAATTCAGTCGCTGTTCGGAGGAGAATTCTATCGGCCGAATGCTCTGATCGGTAGTTTTGCGTGGTTTCTCAGATCAATACCTGACGAATGTTGAAGCAGTACCCTAACAAACGCGCCATGAAACGCGCGAGATCTTTTATTCATCTTCCTTGTCCTATCTCTTGTGACCAAAAAAGGCAAATTTCATACAATTGTTTTTATTACCAGTTGTACAATACAGGGAGTATACCATAGAAGAGCACAGTTTACAATATAGCCGCGAGATATGCCAGGGACTTGCCAGATCACCAAAAGACCAGAAGTCCCAAAAATTAATGCCGTGGTCAAAAACAATGTCCAGTAGAAAAGTCCTTAATACCAAAGCATTGTCATCACTCAGACCACAACACACTGCTTCACGCTTCACTACTCGCACTTCGCCGGGACAACTCGAACTGCTAGCGCCTCCCGGCAGGGCCGCTTTACACTCCCTCCGGGCTAAGGTTCGACGGCTAGCCTGGCCGTGGGGGCGCTGACGCGCCGACTGAAGCGTGGCGGTTGCCCCGGCTCCGACTCTTTCGGGCGGTGACCGTACTTTACGGGAGCGCCGCCGGCTCGCCGCTGCGCCCTTGTGGAGGTCCCTTTAAGGGCACGCGGACGATCACTACACTATCCTCACCCTTCCTTACATACACTTACATGCACTGCACTACCACGCATGATGGGAGACCGGTGGGGAGCTTAGAGCTTGTCCCGACTGAGGAGGCGCCCCTCTGGTGGGAGATACCTGGTTGAAGGACACCCCGTTAGCCGACGGTAGGTCGGCGCCAGATCTCGCCATCCAGCGGGGGAAGATCTCCGCCACTTCCCGATGAAAAAGCATACAGTACACTTAAGGGACTAATGACATTATCACTTAACGGGCCTGGAAACAGTTCAATAAATCGTATTGGGAATGCTAACGCGGCCGCCGTGCCTGGCGTTTGCGCGCGCCGTGCGGAAGGAGCTGTCGATGGCTCTCCGCTGTGTGGAGAGGTGCTCGGGCTGAGCAAACGCCGTTGGCGGGCGGGAGCTGAGCCGGGCGGGCACAAAGGCCCCTCCTCTTGTCCCCTCGGCGAGGTGTTTGCTCGGCTGCTGCCCCGCGCAGCGATAGGGTCGCACTCCGCGCGCTGTTTGCTCCGTGGAGTGCGACAAGCGACGTCCACGCTCCCCCCCCCCCCGAGAAATGGAACATTGGCGTTTCTTTCACCACCGGCCAAATATTAGCTCAAGCGGAACCTATCTTCATCAACATAGATTTGTCACAGCAATATTCAGTAAAATATATCAAGGTGTTAAAATGTTCCAAGCTGCGAGGTTGGTGTTCACCTCACTCACAGACCAAATTAATAATAAAATGAACAGAATTCACGAATACTACCCCAAAACGTTTACTTGGGCATAATTACACACCTGGAAAGGGAAAAACCAAAGCAGGTAAAATTAGAAGTAAGGACATGAAAATAAATTTGCTATTAAGAGCGATCTGCCGAGAGGGGTCGTTAGCACATTTAATATGAATATTAGGAATGCTGGCAAGGAGGTGATATTTGTATTGCATATTTTGTATCTTTTGTCCCAAATTATTATTTTGAACATTGAGAGTTATTATTTGTTGGTTTTAAATAATTTACTGTCGTTGTTGCGAAGTCAAATTATCTACTAAAATGTAACATTCTCTCATAGATAATCCACAAGAGAAAAGACAAGAGCAGACAACACTAAAAACCGATTCGTATTATTTCTGTTTCAATGTAACATTCTTCGTATATTTAAAAATAATCAACGAGAGAAAAGACAAGACCACAAAACAATAAAAACCGACGTCACTTCATACTCACGCCACAAATTGCCACTCTACGAACAATTGAAGGCGTCGAAAACTACCTCAATCTCCTTCTTATTAATGACGCGGAAAATGTATACTGCGTCGAATTCGAATAACTACACATTTAGTTGCCTTCAACGCGTCTTAAATGGATTAGATCTGGACATCTCTATTCCCGAGACACCGCTCTGAGCTCAATTGCAGGTCCCCTGCTGCTGCTGGTGGCGATTGCCATCGAATCGCTGTTGCCGAGTGCCTTGTGCCCCAACGTTACGGAGCAGCTTCGGCCATTGCGTCAGCAGTTTGCGCATAAACGATCGAGCACTGCAAACGAGGTTCGTGCCGTACCGCTACCACAAATACCGACACCTGACATCCGTCGCAGAGAAGGAAGGGGGCGTGTGTGGGAACAGCCTTTCCATCTGACGCTGCAACTGTTCCTAATTCACCGGTACCGGTTCTATGATGAGATTGGATGTTGAGTTACACAGAAAGTAGGTGCAGAAAAGAAACTGCTGTAAACATGGACATGGTACAAGTACATTCCTCTAAACAGGTCTCATGTTTCATGCAGAGAGTGAAAACCCTTAGATGAGAAAAGCGTTACATGGCGCAGTTGAGATCTTGTTTCGTATATGAAACTATACTAAATCATGATTGCATCAGTTACACGGAAGTTTTTATTTAGTTCCAGTTTAGAACCGAAGTCATCACGACACGTCCTTTTCCTTACATAAATTAACAGCATTTTGAACAACGTATCTTCATTATTAATAAGGCGATTAATATCTTTGGTTCAGTTGAAAACGCTGTAACAGATAGTGTAAATAAAATAAGTAACTGATGTTCATCCAGTATCGAAATTATCACTAAAAATATATAGTTTCATTTTTCAATCATCAAAATAAGCTGAGTATTTGAAAAGCTTTTAGAGTGATGAAAAACACAACTCTCCTTATTTCCTATATTACTTCGCAGACGAATAAAAGTTATATAATAAATAAATTAAAAATAGGTACGAGTTGTGCACACACACAATGCAACAGATGAATTTCAGTGAGCAATCCCCCCTTGCCCTCTGTCGCTGGAAGTCACGAGCTCATGTCCAAACTGCAGGCACGGCAATGCTATTCAGCACACAGGAGAGGTTGTCATGCGCATAGACAAAAGCCGCGACGCAGCATGAGTCGGTGTGCTTCATTAGCGGTGTGCCGGGGCGGCGGAGGCGGGAGGTTCGTGGGGCCTCCCGCTGAGTCTTTGCGCGCCGCTTGACCTGCCCGCGGGGCGGAAGGTCAAAGGTGCATCCTGCATATTACAAACTCGTACACTGCCGGCTAAGGCGCACTGCCGGTCACTAAGGCTGTACTGTCGTAGTGATTTCGGACCGAAGGGTCGCGGGTTTGAGACCCGCCTCGGGCATGGTTGGATTTGTGTTCGTCCTTTCACCCGTTATCATCAACATTTAGTTTCATCTTCATAGTTACCATAACGTTAACTCCAATTGTGGTCGCTAATGACCTAAATGTTGATGCGACCGTAAATAACAAAAAACAACAAACAAAAAAAGTTGTACTCGCAGAAAACACATCACCGTACAAACTGCGTTTTAATATTAAATCTGAAAATTCCTTGGCGGCGGCAAAGATATTGTGGTAATCCATAATGATTAAGGATACAGGAGATATCAAGCACAAAGCTTTTAAAATATATATTTAATATTATGAGACCAGGCATATGTTTCGGGGATCTTGATTGGCATTTCAGAGACGAAAGTGCAACTGAAGATGCGATAATACTCCCGAAATGTGTCTGGTTAATTATTTGTAATATTAAATACATTACCTTGTGGTTAATATCTCCTGGTTCCTTAATCAAATCTAATAATATTATTTCGATCTTGAAATCACATATTTCCTTGCTACAATAAGCTATTGACAATAACAATTATCAATGAGACGTAAAAAATTACCAAAGCGATATATATATATATATATATATATATATATATATATATATATATATATATATATAGTGACATACCAGACTGTCACACAGTATTTTGATGGGAATTGGGGACAAGAATTTATTAAATTCTTCGTACAAAGTGCAAATGTTGAGGGCATAGGCATGCAGGCAGGGCGTTCCTTAGCAACCAGAGAGGCGGAAGTAAATAAACATAGCGCGGCAAGTAACGGACAGAAGATTGTGATATAAGGGCATGTAGGATTGGTGGTGAACTAGTAATGGGGTATGACGTAGAAGGAAACTGGAGATTGTATTGGTAAAACAAGAGACAAGAAGGTATGAAAGTTATGGAGGGTTGAACCTCGTAATATTTGAGGAGAGGAGCTTTAGACCGCGTACCGTGCACATCGTAGAGGTCATTGTAAATGATAGATGCGGGACTTGGTGGAATTTTGCGGGAAATAATTGAGCGGTGAGGACTTATATTTTGTGTGCGTAATTCTATTTGGAACTTTGAATAATTCTGGCACCGGGAGTAGCGCTATTTACAATTTTTACTACCGGTCATGAGCAAGGTGACATTTTATGTTACAAAAATCGATGAATAAACTTACAACGTTCTCATTTTGAAAACGAAAAGCTGATTATCATTTCTTTAGCATCTTGTGCAATCCATAGTTTAATAATTTCTTTCCAGAAACAAATTTCAGATTCCTCGCTTCTTCCGTATGGAGAGCGGATCGAATGACCGTTTGCTAGAAAGAAAGTACCGGCGACGATTATTTTCGTAAGAACCCAACCGGCAGAGCTAGTAGGATAATTACTTCCCTTTAGATGTGTTTGCGAGAAGTTTAAAATCGCAACCCTTTCCTGGCGCCCAAAAATGATATAAACTCGGAAACCGGTTGCATAAATAATTTAACAGAAACGGAGAGAGTTTCAATATATATATATATATATATATATATATATATATATATATATATATATATCTATCTATATATATATATATATATATATATATATATAGAGAGAGAGAGAGAGAGAGAGAGAGAGAGAGAGAGAGAGAGAGAGAGAGAGATTGTACGAGCAATAAAATGACACTCTCAGCAGCGATTTATTTTTATATTGAAAGATGATTAAAGCTGTATTTCAACAGCATTTTCTCGTTTGCTAAAGAAACACTTTATTCCCACCAGGATTAAAGTAATAGAAGACCATTTCGCATCCTGTCTCTCTCGTAAATAAAGCTGTACTTCAACCCATCATTACATAAATAACTATCAATTCACACTCCATAAAACCGTGGTTTACGCAGCCGCAATGAGAAGTTTCAATTTGCTCCGCCGGGCAGTGGAGGGAAGCGCCGCCTGGAGGGCCGTTTGGGAGCGCGCGGCGCGGCGCGGCGGGGGCAGGGCAGGGTCGGGTGGTGCAGGACGGGGCGTGTCGGAGTAGAGGCGGGGAGAAGCGGAGAGGGTCGGGCGGAGAGGGTCGGGCGAGGAGCGGCGGGGCGAGGAGGGCGGGGCGAGGAGGGGCGGGGCGATGAGAGGCGGGGCGATGAGGGGCGGGACGATGAGGGGCGGAGCGATGAGGGGCGGGGCGATGAGGGGCGTGGAGAGGAGGGGCGTGGAGAGGAGGGGCGTGGAGAGGAGGGGCGTGGAGAGGAGGGGCGTGGAGAGGAGGGGCGTGGAGAGGAGGGGCGTGGAGAGGAGGGGCGTGGAGAGGAGGGGCGTGGAGAAGAGGGGCGGGCGGGGAAGGGCGGGGCGGGGCGGGGCGAGGCGAGGTATGGCAGAAAGGGCGTGGAGAGGGCGGGCGCAGCAATTCGTGAGCGCGGAGATGAGTGGAGCGGAGCGAAGCGGAGGGAAGTGGCGCGGCGTGAGCGAGGGGCGGGCGCGTCACGCCCCCTCTGGCTCCGCGAAGCGCAATCATCTGCAACACAGGCAAATAAATGGACTCGATCTAGAGCAGTGCCTGCTCTCCTGCTCCGAACCGAGACGCGCCGGCGGGCGCACAGTCTTCAGTGACGGTATGTTTTTAAATGGTAAGTGTTATTTAGAATGTTTAAGATTCAATAACAATATGAAAAATTAAATAATGGAACATAGGGACAACTCAACGCAATATATATCTGTTGTTCATCATAACCAGTACTGTATTTCCACTTCCATTATTCTAATATGTAACATTTTTGGAGAAGACAGTTATAATATTTTAGGACAAAAGCATTTTATACAATGTTAAACAATATAACTAATTTAGGTTGTCCTGAAACAATAATAATGTTTAATAAATAGATACTCGCGAGGGATACATGGGATAATTTCAACCCTAGACTTGATTATTCCATGTTGTTTGAGAATGTTGTAAATCCTAGTAATTTTCACTACCTTTTCCATAATCTTTCATGTTGCAGGCTATCTGTCAGTTCTCAGAAATTACTTTTATCACGCAGGCTTCTCCGGGCCGCAGCGTAATGCCTTTGTAGGTTGGGTCTGAGGCTCTTCATCCGGCAACCCAACAGTTGAGTTCCTGCCCGCCGACCTTTGGGCAGGATTCCGCACGGGCGAGGAGGGGTGACTTGCTTCCAAACCCACACGTAAAAAGTTCGACAGTGAACGCGAACCGCCCGTCAGGTTGCTCTACATCCCGGTGATATGTGGTCAGCGTCAAGGTGGACACGTGAGCAGACGAGCTGGGGACGCCCGGCCACCGGAGCAGCGGTGCGGGCGGCCCCCGGTTGGACACGTGGCTTCGTCGTGCCAGTGCCCGGCACTAGGGATTAGTCCCGACCGACGTAATGTGAGTGGCGCTTCATTAGTCTCCGGTGCCAGCCCGGCAGGGAGTTGCTCTGCGCTGGCAGAGGCCCCACCCAGCCTTCATTGGGGAGGCGCCCCGATGGGGTGTGGCGCCTAGACGCCCAACCAGCGGAGAAGCAGCCTCCTGGTGCAACACGTCTCGGCAGAGTAGTAGCTTACGCGGATCATAAATACACACTGTTTCTCCCGGCTCCGAATGTGCACAGTCATCATATTTACATACATAAATGAGTATGTTCAGCGTACGGCGATGCATCATAAAAGAGCGGAGTGTATGGAAACGTAGAATTACCTGAAGCCCTAAATAGTCCTGCAAGGTAGATTGAAATGTAATTGCGGAACCCTTCGCGCGCGCGCGCGCTCTCACACTCACACTCACACTCACACTCACACTCACACTCACACTCACACTCTCACACTCTCACACACTCTCACACATATATATATATATATATATATATATATATATATATATATATATATATATATATATATATATATATATATATATATATATACACAACTCTTCAGATGAAATAACATTTCATTTACAGCAACTAATTCCGGCTGTCCTTCCAAGGGGCCCTGCCCTCTCCCATTCCTTCCCCGCTACCTCCACCCATCCTGACCTCTCCCTCCCCCCTGCACTATCCCCTCATCCCGACCGCCCCTCCTCGCAAGTCTCTCCTCCACACAGCCCTCTTCCCATCCTCACCCTCTCCCCCTCCTCTCCATCTCTCCGTCATTCCCGCACTTTCCTCCCCCAAACTTCTTTCTTCCTCCCATACTCTCTGTTCTTTCTCCTCATAGTCGCCCTCTCCAAACCCCTCATCCTCCTCATCTCACCCTCTTCTCTACTCTCTGCTCCTCCTCTCAGCCCTCTATCCTTCCCCCAGCGTTTCTCCTGATCCCAGTTATCTTCCCCTCCTCCCAGCTCCCTCCTCCTCACATTCCTCTATCTCTCCGGAGAGATATCATCTCCGAAGATAGAGAGGGTATAATCGTAATGCCAATTACCAAGCGTGCGTACGTGTACATACATACAAAAGGATTGTAACGATTGCGCGATACGATCGTTGTTTGACATAATAGAGGAACAGTGCATAGAAGCCTTGTTAATATAAAAGGAAAAACCCTCTTAAACATCATTGATAGCAATGTTAAACAACAGCAAATTTATATTCATGATGGTGGATACCCGCTGTTGAATTGGACAATACCATATTTGACATACGAATAATGGAGACAAATACATTAATAAATAAAACGGAGCACTCTTGAAAATATTTTCACTAACACGACTTCAAAGAACAAAATGTCAAAACACATTTCACTGTCGTAAAGTTCGTGTGGCGATGTTGATTATAACTTGTTATCTACAAATTTTCTGAAAATTACCTTATGCATCATGGTTCACTGAATACGAGATCTGCTGGATCTGATGGGTGGATATTTTTAAGGATTTTTCTGCGTACATTGCCTCTATTCATATTTCATTTGTGTGTATTCTTAGTATGTAGCTTCCTGTAAACAATGTCCCGGTGCAAATTACCGCTCAAAGAGAGAAATGGATCTGCAAACAGGCTATGGAAATAACTCACCACCATGCAAATGCTGTAATGTGTGATGTGGATGTGATGGAGAATGATAGCTTATTCACGCCCATGCTTTTCATTATGTGTGGAACATTGCTTATTCGTGCGTTGATATCTCCATTGTAGGCGGCATATCATATGAGAACATGCTTAACAATAGAGCATTCTCCAGCAAAAACTCTCCGATCCTATTCATTCTGGATACTACGAACTGGATTCTATTAAGTTCTCATACTTTGATGAATTAATTTACACCACTTTATTAAACGTAATAGAAAACAAGTTCAACTACGAAGGTAAGTACTTTGTGTAATCGTCGTTAAATAGCTACGAATTTGAATATAAAAGGAAATATTATCAATTTAATAATTATAACATTGTGTTGTTTGTAAATGCGGTAAATAACTTTTCTATGATATAATACTTGTTGTTTACAACAAATAGTCTTTGTGCGACCATATTCTCAAGTGGTCGACTTCCCTTCGATTACGCCGAGCTCATAATGAAATTTCTTCACTTCCGGACCCCAAACATTGCTTTTCATGAAGATAAATAGGGAGACAAAAAGAAAAAAAAATGTGGAAAAAAAGCAAACGACAAATAGAAAGAAGACGAAGAGGGTGAAGAAAAAGAAGACAAAAAACTACCTACTAAAATGATTAGATTTTTCCAGGAAACTAATATATTTAATAAAAAGCAAGTGAATTTCTGTACATTTCATCATACAAACCAAGATTGGGTGCCAAGTTATGATTTTTTAAATAATCTCGCTGTACTGTATTGTAATCACTGTATTGTATATATAACAAATGTTAAAACAAATATGGTATATGTAAAATATTGAAGAGTCGCTAAGCGCCTTCGGTTGATGCGTGAGAAGGTGAACGAAAGAAGAGAAAGAGAGGCCGCCGTCGGGAGGATGGCGGTGACGCAGCACATTCGGGGAGTGGATGGGAAGGTGCGGGAGGAGGGGGCGGCGTCCGGTAGCAACGACGGGGGCGTGGCAGCGTGGGCGGCGGCCGGCCGCCAGATGGAGGCGCGCACAGGTAGAGACGGCTGCCGCGCACGGGGGCGGGCAGGCGGTAGCGGACACGTGTGGAGAGCGACGGACGTCCGGGGAGGTTGCGAGGGCGGCAGAGGGTGAGAAGGTGGTTAGCAAGGGAGAGGAGAGGAACGACCTTAGGAGTAGGCAGGAGCGGATGGAGGAACGAGGAAGGAGGCGATGAATAAGAAGCGGAGTTAGGAGCTAGGGTGGGGCTGGGATGGTGGCGGGGAAGGAGGAACGAGGACGGAAGCCAAGACGGGGTGAGTGGGAAGAGAGCACGTAGGGGTGGCGTGGGGTCGAGTGTGCAAGCGGAGGGGGGCAAGTGTGAGACGGATCTAAGGCAAATGCAGGACGGGGGCGGGAGAGTGCGGAGGGGTTAGTGGCCGACATTCGCATGCATCGTTCGACCGGCTCTTGTTCTTCACCGGTGTTGTTCATTGCAAAACGCGATTGCGCAAACGATGCATGTCGTTTACTCAGGATACTTTCTGCTTCCACATTTCACACACTTTCAATGTACCTAAAATATAATTATTTAAAAAAGAAACAATACGTAACACGAAGTAACAGAAACATTCCTAGTCTAACAATATGATAACATTGTGATTGCTATTCCACATCTTCCATTCCTCAAAAACGAATTCTTCCTACAAAATAGTATGATTTGGTAAATATACGAGGTGCTTGTTATATAGTAATAGAAATATAATTCTTGCTGGAAAAAGTAAGTCAATGACTCGACAAACGACGTCAGCGACACACATGGCCATATTATACGTGTCAAAAATGGTTTTACAACGTGTTCGAAACTTAGAATTTAGACCTTAAGCCCCCTCCCAAAGGACGGCGCTGCTTGACGGTCACCGCTGCGCTTACCCAGGGGCAGGTAAATTGACAACGATAATCTTTCCAAATAATATTTGAGATAATATAATAATAATATAGTATAATATTATAATATAATAATGTAATATAAAATTATATAATTATAATTATAATATAATAATATCAATTCAAAATTATTACAGTGTAAATTAATAATGCATTAAAATACTAATGCATGTTAACTGAATTCTTTTTTGAGGTCTCAAAATTATTTAAATATTTTCATTTACAATAACTACAAATAGTAAAAGTTTGTTTTCGACAAAAATCAGCTCCTTTTATACATTCTGGTTTGATCGTTTTTCTTCTTTAAAAATATTCTTCTTTCACTTTGTGTTGGTTGAGATTACTGACCTCACTTTTAAAGAAATCGAAATTAATGAAATATATGACATATATTTAAAAAACTCTACTTCTGGTGCATTTGACTGAAACTTCAGTTTGATGAAAGCTTGAGATGAAGAATCATTTCAGTTTTCTTGCCAGTGATGCAATACAATCGACAACTCGTCCGCCGTTTCGTCTGCGAAGAATGATGAACGACGTGTAAACAGAATGTGTCTAACAGCTGCTGGGTCCATGCACGTTTTTTTTCGCGTGAAATCCTTGTCGGTCACACGAACCTCGTGTACACCACCCAGCGTACTTACTACATTGACTTAGGAACTTTTGATTGCGATTTAAGCTGAAATCCAGTGGGGGCCAACCCCAAGGACATTCCCCGGTGCCATGGAATGCAGCCTAGGACTTTTTGTTCGCTACCTAAAGAAATGAAGGCGCGCCAACACTACCCTCAGGATACAAAACGCGGCGACACACTGAAAGGGACGGAAGCCGCGAGCGCGCTCGGGCCTCGCGCTTTCTGATCTCCAAGCGTCTGCATTGCGAATCCTGTTCGCAAGTTGTTTCGAAAATGCAGCGTTATTTTAGATTTCACGTGGCATTTTCATTGATGCCTCGTAATACGACAAAACCTCACCAGAGAACAGAGCAGAGTAGGGCAAACCAGGTCATGAATGTATGTTTTTATGAGAAAGAAAAATATTCACGAAATTAAATGAAAATTGGTAGAGAGGCTCCGTTGCTAAAGTAGCAAAAATTGTAGAAATAACTGTTCTTTGTCACAGTAATTATTAAGTTCTTCACTTATGTTGTAAAAATCAGTAATCAGAATAAACATCGTTATTTGAATTTGTTAGGTTGTAATTGTTAACTATATTAATTACAGGCTATTTAAAATTAATATTTTTAAACAATTCAATTTTTTATATTCGTGTAGAAGTTTCATCTTTAGATAAGTAACATTGTTTTTATCAATGTGAAACAAAATTTTAAATGTTGAAGCCTTTTGTGCATATTGCAGTGTAATATCTATATAATTTAATTTTTAGTTAAAGATTTTAACACAACCTGTAAACTAGATCTGTGCTCCCAAGCCCTTCAATTTCCATTTCATTTTAGACATGCAATTTTCATCCATTTAGAGTGTGATGCTCAAGATAATATGTTGATATCATTATGTACTATCAAAAACGATAATTGATAAATCAGGTTTAATGAAGAATATTTTTTCTCTGAATTGCCTATAGTTCGACAATGAAAATTACTCTACTGCTTGCATTTCAATTTCATTCACAATCTTTTTTTCTCTTCATCCCGTAATAAAAAGCATCCAAAATTGTTTCTATGAATAATTTCTTGTTATTTAAATTAAAACCAAATTTCGATAACATAACCTTTATTTTATAATTTCTTGATTGCATTACACCTCTGAATTTGTACCCCTTTACAAATATTAACAATTATTTTTTTCACTCTATTTGAAGTCTAATGACGTTTGCAATTCTGCTACATACATTTAAATAACTATTTCTTTTCGGAGAGGTTTGCTGTACCGAACCTCTCCCATTTTAGAGGAGGATCGTTAGAAGAAGCACTTAAACGCATCCTCCCGGTCTCGGCTGCATGAAGATTAAACACTGATCTGTTAAACTGAGGAACAATTATTATGAAATGAGAGCATATTGTATCAAGCAATTTGTTTCGCTTTAGAGTCATCTACAATGTAATATCATGTTCAGTTTTGACGGTAATGCATTTTAGGCATCCTATGTGAAGCAAATCTAAAGTTCTGTGTTACTACCATTTACCATTTAAAAGTGGTCTAGCAGTTATAAATGCCATCGCGTGGCGTAGAGCAAAGTCGCTCGCCTTTCACCAAGGGGATCCGGGTTCGATTCCCGTCGAATCTCATGTGAAATTTGTTCCAACAAAACGAGTTTGGCTGCTTCACAAGGGCTAGTCCAACCCCTGTGAAGTGTCCTAAACCCTACCCCAATCCTTATTCCTTCCCAATTCTGGCCGCTGGGTAGTGACGCAGGAGCGCGTGGTGAGAGGCGCGTACGCGGAGATGCTACCTGGCGGTCCTCTTAACAACTGACCGCGACAAGACGAACAGAAATTTCAATAGTAACGGAGGATTACTCCAGATTTAATGTAGAAAGTAACGGACGATTACTCCAATAGCGCTCAACACCCAAGAAGGGGTTAAGAGACGCGTTGCGTCGTGAGTTGACGCAACAAATGTAAAAAAAAAAAATCTTTTAGACACAACTGAAAGGTTGTCATTTTTATTTTTTATAAAAATACACAAACTGGAGGAGTAAGCACGACGGATAATCTAAAGGACCTATTCAGTTTCCTTAACCACAGAGTACTTCCCTGTTTACATGAATGCTAATGGCTTAAACAAAAAATGACAATAAATTACTAAATATATTACTAACACGGATGGCTAGCCAGGCGCTCACTTTCACTCAGCAGTAAAAACAAAAGCGGCTCGCAGGCAGCTGAATTGCAGTTGTTCGCAACACTCCACTGTCCTACTCCTAATGCATTTCTAGGAAGCTTCACGACGGGTCAAGTATCTATTGTTATTGTAACTTGTAATAGAAACTCTTATTATTAAATCAGTGCTTGAGCGTAATTTTCAACAAATAACAGTGTACTGCTGTATTGAATTATACAATACGAACATTTCTATGATTTTACATACATCCGTTCTAATCTATAGGAGTATATTCTCTTTCGAAACTAGGATCAATAAAACAGTAGGTCCCCCGGAAATTCAGTAGAAAATTGTTACTGTTATATTAAGTAAACACTTACATACACTAATGTCTCACGATATTTGTGCTTGTTATTATGACTAGAACAAATACAAATAACAGAAACAAATGAAATCAAAGGTGAGCGCAGTGCTCACTCGTTGACCAACGGCGGTTAAACAATTTACAGCGGCATTGCATCGCACTCTACAACACCAATCGGTTCATTGAATTACGTACACCTTGTAAAAGAATCGACTGACAGAACGTGTCAGAGCAAAACGTTTATCAAAATACAGAACTTTATGAAGAGCAAACTTATATTAGATGTACCGGTTAAATCGACTCAGGACAACAACTTTCCTTACTGCAACGTTTCTTTCTGAGAGGTCCAATGTTTGACGTTCCGACGATGGGATATTGTTGACAATTAAACTGATGATTGTAGAAGAATTATCGCTGCTGGCTGCTTTTTGTTTCTTACTACTTGTTCTGCATTTCTGCCTTTCAAGGGCGTTTACATAAGATTTCAGTAATTGTAAGATAAACCATCCTCAGGTCTAAATGTCAATATAGTAAAAAAAAAGTGCTTGGCAAGTTGTGTGTGTGTGAGAGAGAGAGAGAGACAAAGAGAGAGACAAAGAGAGAGGCAGAGAGAGAATCTTTCTGAGGCTTGAAAATGTCCTTAGGATAGCGTGAGTGGATTTTCTGTGGTTGTCTGTAATTTTTAGCTATATATTTAGTTGTTGTAGCTGGAGATTCTGGTAGTATATTAGTAATAGGTTCTGGTAGTAGAAATTTTGATAATGTACTCCTTAATTGGTTCTATTTTCAATTTTTTATGTAATTGTTCATTACTTATAAACCAAGGAGCTTTAGTAATTTTTCTGAGGCATTTACTTTGTATTATTTGAAGTTTGTTAATGTGACTATGGGCTGATTTTATCCAAACGGGGCTAGCTGCTCTAATCGACAGTTTTTCAACAATGCCCAGCGAATGCCAGTACCCAAACAAACGATCCCCGGACCGGCGTGACCTTTCCTTCCTCTCCCCATTGCACCCACACACTTACACTTCGTGCACTTAACTCTGTTGGGAGATTTAGAGCTTGTCCCGGCTGGGGTGGCGCCCGTTGACGGATGTATCTGAAGGGAACAAATGCCCCGACATTCATGTTCTGCAGGTCGGCTCCTGATATCACCATCATGCAGGGACCATTACAGAAGCACGCGAAATAACATGCACTACACTTACGGGAATACCACACAGTTGGCGCGTTCGCAATCACAAAATAATCGGTCGATAATATTACATTTTCATTTCTTGGAATATTCGTATATTGTGGAAAATTTTTCCTTCCCTACCGTGGTAAATATGTTAATGTTCTCTAGGTCCATTGGTCAGCGCCTCATATATCCGCAATGGCTCATACTGCAGAAACCTGTTCTCTTACAATCTGCAGCCATATCTTCACGACTACTTTTCCCGAGAAGGACGTAATATTTCAAGCAAACAGCGAACCGTGACAGCAGGCACAGGTCACCATAGAAAGGCTCAAGTATTATTGTATGCAATCTCTTCTCTTCTTTGGCCTCCAAATTCACTGGACTAGAACGCCATAGAACATATATACGACCCCTTGGAAAGCATGATTGGAGCTACTCGATTTTCTCCACAACATATTCCTTCACAACAGTTCCTACTAAACGAAGTCCTATAACACTAAGGTGAATTATATGAGGCCAATTTGCTTTAACAACTGAGGCTTGAATCTCATGCGTACTTTGCCACCAACATCCTTAAGTAGTGATTGTTAGCAAAATGAAAATAACCTGCTTACAAGGCACCCGGGTTACCTTGGTGCAGGGAACCTCAAAGCAGACGGAGGAACGGCGGTGCACTCTATTTTGAATGCCCTTGATATTGCCAAAATGTGTATTACTAATTTATTTTGGGTATCACGTAAAGTAAAAGAATGCAACAGCTGCTGGGGAATGTTTCTTGTTTAGTATACTTATTCTATCTTACGCTTTATCTTGGTGGAAGTTTCAAAGCAAAGGACTCTATAAATTACTATTATTGGATTGGATTTGAAGTTAAGACCAATTAAATTTTGTCTTGTGTCTTGTTTAGACTATTTTTGGACGAGCCTTCCCACAAGTTTTACGAAGCTTAGTTTTGTCTCATGATACTGTGAGTGGTCGTGGATCTACGTATGGCAATAAAATGAATGTATAACTCTGTTTCTTGAAATAAATTGGATTTAGTACGGACCGAAACGCATTAGTTGCAGAGCCAATCATTTCAATATTACGAAGGCACAAATAATTTTTGTACGAGAGGCTTAACCTCACTTTCTGTTGCAATAATTATTGCAAATAAGTAGCTAAAATTTTCAAACAATCACACATAATTTCGCACCCCCATTTATATGTTAATAACCGTGTCTTCTGCTGGAGGTAGATGTTCATTGAATAATCACGCAGTTCACTATAAACCTTTTTTTCCTTTTTTCCTTTTTCTCGTCTTACGAGCGGTTGGCCAAACCATAATGTGACCAGTGTGATAAACGATTCTTTCTACGAGCAAGTATGGTCTGACATTGACTACCTCGCGATACTGTGGAGTCTTTTCCAGATCATAGGGATTTGGAGATCATCCCAAAACTCAGTGCTAGGGATTTGCAATGATGAAGAATGATCGTCGCAGTCCATATCCCGATGTGTAAGAAAATCATCCAGCATTTACGAGACATTGATCGGCATCCACCAGGAATTGAACCACAAAAACCTCCAATCAGAGTAGTGGGACTCCAGTATTCACGTCCAGTCTACGTCCGACTCCGCTAGGAAGTCAGGGTCGAAAATAACTCAATGACGGATCAATGAAACTCCGATCTTCGTAACTTCAGTACCTTCGTCCTCGTACCGGGCGTTCCATGTACTAAACCTATAAAGAAGATTTTACAAAAAAATTAATTGTTCTTGATTTTTACTACAACGGGGAAAAATTGGTTCGGAGAGGGAAGTAGTTACTAAATTGTAATTACAACTACAGTAAAGGGTAAGAGACTTCAAAAGCATCTAATCTAAAAGTAACCTTTCTTCTATTTTGTTCAGAGTTGACAGTAATTGCTCTCTATTATTCGAAAGGTCTTTGATGGCAATCAAAGGATATTGGAAATCTCAACCAGACGCAAGTAGGTGTAAACATGAAAATGAGACAAATAAAGTGTAATGAAATTTCCTGTAGAATGGTGTTCAATTGCATTTATGACAGAATTCCATTCATGTGTCAAACAACTTGTACTTGCGGTTTATTACAAAAGGTTATTATTTGTTTTATACTTCAATGAAAATTGTGCAAAAACATTATGAAAGCCTCATCGGACGCTTCAAGAAATTTCTAATCTTGTACCTGTCAAATCATATCTGCTCCCATCTCTTTGTGTAGATTCCTTTTCTTCTTCATGTCCTTCCCGTCGTTTGTGTTTAATAAGATTTCTCCTCTACTTCTTACGGCCACAAACATCAAACGAAAAGAACCCTTTCCAGAATATTTACTGCTGGCATATCCGTGTCACAATTTTTAACAGCTGGTGAAATCGCCACGTTTACCAGTTGACATTCTATGTTGACATACAACGTCGTAGATAAATGTTTAATGCCTACTGTGCGGAGAACTGGGAGCGCAAGCGAATATTGATTCGCGAGCGCAAATACAACGCGGTAGGAAAGGAAGTCCTAAGGTCTGTTCAAGCCAGGAATGACAGATCCACGCACTCCTCTTATTGGGAGGTGAAGTTTGATTGAGAAACTGATTTATTCACTTTTCTGGATGCGTCAACTGAATTGATAACCTCTCATTCGGAGGTGAAAATACCCTCTTATTGGGAGGTGACATTTTATTAAGTAACAGATTCATGCACTTTTCCGGGTTGTATTGTGTGCATTGTAGTGCATGATATATCCCTGGAGGAGGCGGTGTTCCACTCCGGATGGAACGTGATATCAAACAAGGTATCTCCCCCAGCGAGGCGCCGCCACAGCCGGAGTAGTTCCAATCTACCGTTTGGCTCCCCGGCGTGTGCTAATGTAGAGCGAGTGAGTGTGCGAGTAAGGGGTGCGGGGGACGATGACGGAGAAGCATGCATTCCATGACCTGTTTGTTAGGAACTCCTTCGGCATTCGACCGGGAGAAATCTCGGAGAACTCCCTATCAGAGAGAAAACTCCCCGACAGTGGTTGAACTCGACGTAGCTAAAAATATATGGGGTGAATAAGATATCAACCACAATAGTATACAATGTAATTATAATGCGATTACATGTAGTCAGACACGTGTTTCGGGAACACTCTTCCCATCATCAGTGGTTCTACAATTATTAAACAAATTACACATGTCAACAAATAATATATAAACAGTGAAAAAATAAATAAATAAATATTTAGAATAAGTACTTACCCAAGTAACATAGATTAAAACCCATAATTATGGAAAGTGGAATGACGCCATTTTGGACGTACGCTGTACGAATGCAGAGTGCGGGAAGGAAGAAATGGACGAAAGAAAGCTAGTCAATTAATAAATTTATGATGGGGCTGGATTTAACTATTGATTGTTCATTAAGGCTTACAAGGTTGGGATTTTTGCCTAATTTTAAGATTTCTAAATTTTCTAATATATTTAATTTGGTACCTTTATTTTCGAAATGTAGAATTTTGAAATTAGTTTCAGGATCGAAAGAGTGGTTGTATTGGATAAGGTGGTTGGCAAATGTGGAATGTTCTTGTTTCAGTCTCCAAGATCTGAGGTGTTCCTCTAGCCTACAGGAAAACTTCCTACCTGTTTGTCCCACATATGCAGAATTGCAACTATTACATTTTAATATGTATACTAAAAACTTATTCTAAATATTTATTTATTTATTTGTTCACTGTTTATATATGATTTGTTGATATGTGTAATTTGTTTAATAATTGTAGAACCACTGATGATGGGAAGAGTGTTCGCGAAACACGTGTCTGACTACATGTAATCACATTAAAATTACATTGTATACTATTGCGGTTGATATCTCATTCACCCCATGTATTTTTATCTTGGAGTACCACAAAATCTCAGCTGCCACCACAGAATTTATTCAACGTAGCTATTTACTACCCGCCCCCATCGGGACTCGAATCATAGCAACTCGGTGACTGGGGAAGAATAATTAATTCCGAGATGATTTGGCATTGATTCCGAGACGATGACATGAAAGAATCTATTCTTACATACATGAATCTAAGCCATTCGTCTCACGGTTAAAACGGTGGTTAGAGACCTACATAATACACACGAGTGAAACTGCTTATTGATGAAACTGTACATTCCATGTACAAAAATAAACAGCGAATTTCAATAGAAACTAGTATATAAATGTGTACGTGAATGTAACGATTAAACAAACGGAGGAACGACATGGAAATATGAAGGAAATGTTGGTACGTGAAGAGAGCCGCGTGGGACGCGCAGCCATCCGAGACAGTGGTAACGAGTTCTGGTCCTTGATGACGTTAATTTCCATTTATTTTTATATTCATTTGCTTTCCTTGTTTATCTATGGTCGCACTTCAAGTTCAACATGTAGGACATTCAACGCGATGACTTCATAGACTAGGAGAAATGCTACTTTAAACCAACACGCCACATTCTGAGTTTTCTTCCTTTTCTCAGCTTGTTTACGAGAGCACTCGAACTTCTTGAGAGGGCCGGGCAACTGTAGACTCATGCCACATTCGGAGCTGCCCAGAGAAAATTTGAGATTCATTAGGCTCGACTTGGAGAGTTTACGCGTAAACAGTGAAACATATAATGGGCACGAGAAGAGGGAATGTTTTGATATACGTAATGCCAAAACCGTAATTCGCCCTTTGCTTTTAAAGCAGTTAAATTGCAAGAAACATGCTTCACCATCTTCTCAAAACGAATTCTCGGACAAACTATGGGTTTCTGAGAAGACAGAGCACCACATGCGATGGCGAAATAGAAAGAAGCTTAGGAGACCGACCTGAAACCGAAGTACTGTCAGTCGTTAATTTTTTTCTTTCGACCAGGGATTCCCAACATTTTTCTGTCCTTGGCCTCTTTGAAAAGTTTTTTTTAATGAACCCCTTTACGTTGTTTGATAATACAAAGCACAATACGTAGTCTTAGCACAAATAATGATACCAAAATAATTTACACAAAGGACATGAAAAAAGTTTTGGAAAAATATTAGAATTAAGTTTTATTATTTTTTGCACAATTATAATTTTTAATTTTACAGACACAAACAAATTTTCAGAGCAAAATCACAAGTTTCTAATTGCAGAAAAGTTCGATTTTTAATTTACGCAGCCAATGCCTTTGTCGAAATAACTTGGGAGGAGTAATATGTCTCCACGGTGTCGTATGCTATCTCATTAATGTTGTGCAATCACAATCTGTAAAAAATATCAACTTTATTAATTTCTTTATTACCAATGGCATCTTGATTATACCGATTCGACGCCGGGGAACATTTGGTTCTGGAGCCCCAACTGAACCCTTGATAATCATTTACCCCCTTTAAAATATCTTCAACACCGTTGAGAACCCCTGCTTTACACTCACGGAGTTTGATTTATATTTTCTTTTCTTTCCTGACCATGAATAAATGAACTCTTAGATGAGATCCAGTTTTACCCATATGTGGCACAAATACAAATTTGAGGAAAGTTAGGTCAAATATCGAATTTTTCGGGGACTTCACATACTCCAGTGACAATCCTTGCTTGAAATTCATTTTAATAGTAAACGTTTACAAATAAATCATACTTTAAGATTTTAAATGGGAAGTTTCAGGAATAGGAAGGTCGTTTTCAGGAACAAAAAGGATGAGATTATTGTTTACTTAACAGAATCCCGACTGCGTTCATTCTGAAGTGTGGGTATTGTTTAAAACGCTGTCAAATATACTGTGGCTATGAAATTTAAGGCCAATCTAAAAATTTCTGCTTTTGAAATCTGTAACACTCCCACACTGATTTGATAGCTAGTTCCCCAAACACCAAATCCAATGATGGATTCAAAAGTTGCGAAGTTGAAAAATGCGCAAACTTAACGTGAAAACGAAATCGCCTCATCTCTGCGCAATCGGTAAAAATTCAAGAAACGTGACAGAAGTCAAACTAGAAAATGAAGTTTCCAATGTTGATTGATTATTTCTGCGTCATCTGCTGTGATCACTAGTCCCGTAAGTGTGATGTATGTTTTTATTGCTGGAGATGACGGTGTTTTTCTCCCGCTGTATGTTGAGATCCGACGCCGACCTACAAGTCAGAGTGCGGGGTTTTTCCCATCAGATATCCCCCCCAGCGGGACACCGTCCCAGCCGGGATAAGCTCTAAGCCCCTGACCGGTCTCCCTGCATGTGTGGTAGTGTGGTACATGTTAATGTAAGTGTATGTGTGTGTAAGGGGAGAGTATAGACAAGTAAGAGGAAGGACAGATCGCGCGCGGTCCGTGGCCCGTTTGTTAGGTACTGCTCCGGCTCTCGCCTGGTGTTGATCGGAGAAACCACGGAAAACTACCGATCAGAGCAGCTGGCCGCTAGAATTCTCCTTCAGACAGCGTCTGAATTCGACCTAGCTGAAAAGCTAGTGTCGAAAATCCTGCCGCCATCAGGAGTGAAACCTAGGACTCCCGGTCGGAGGCGCTGCAGTGACATCAGTTGAAGCACTGATCCAACTCAGCAGGTTTCCAACATTTATGTCTATATTCATTCACGGGCTGTCAATAGTAGTACCTGTTAGTATACGTTGCGAGGCAAGACTTCGGAAATCACTGAACCCCAAGGTGAGCTAACAGGAGAAAAGAGACTTGTGTGTGTGTGTGTGTGTGTGTGTGTGTGTGTGTGTGTGTGTGTGTGTGTGTGTGTGAGAAGACGAATGAGTTCTCCTGAAGGGCATGGAAGAATAGAAGAGCACTGTAGAACAGAGTGTAAAAGGGAGGTTTAGGAGTACAGTCACGCCTTGAAAGGTAATGACCCTCTCGAAAGAAAAGGAAAGGAAAGCTTTGAGCGGGATGCGCCAAGACAGCTGAAGGCGCTGCTGCGGGCGCGGCCCGCGAGAGGCGGCCGTGGTCCCCAGCGCAGCACAAGAGCACAACGCGGTCGGCGGGGAGGGCGGTGCGGGGAAGGCCGGAGGGAGGGGTCAAAGGGCACAGACATTTGCGAACCCATGGATGGGGGTGGAGTCATGCCCTCCCCCCATATATAACCCTTCAATGCACCGCATTGCAGATATGAAAGGCCACTTTTGGAAGTAATTTCCTATTATATTTCTTCATTCCAAGCCATTGTGTGCACTTTGACATATTCTCAAAGGATTTATTTACCATTAGGTTCATTCAGCATTCACAGATCGTCCGCGAGTTGTCTTTTTGAAATATTTCTCGGCGAGTAGGTGTTTACTCCATGAGGGATTGTCGGTCAACTTTGCCTATTTTTGTGGTTGTTTATCACTTTCATTGAATACAGATTTTTGAGGTTTGAACGTGAATTTTTTTTGTAAGAGTTGAATTATTCGGAATCTAGTTTCTGTTTACCATACTAATTTTAAACACTGTTTTGTGGATTTTGCATTTTTTCAAAGGTGCGTATATTTTGCATTGCTTATATATTATGTAGTGTTTAGAGAGATTACATATTGTGTTCAAATTTATTTGATTTTATTCATTTGTTTACATTTTCCACAAAATGTAAAAATATAAACCCTTTGAAGGAGGGTATTGCAAAACGATATCAGAAAATGGGCTCAGAGCCCTATATCTTCTTCAGATAGAGCAATATATAAAAAGAGCTAACATTCTGTTCGAACCTTCAGAGAACAACCAAAATGTAAAAATCCAAATTTCAAAGGATGCAGTTTTGTTCTCTGTGAAAAGTGCCAAGTCAACGTATCTTTAAATGCATAAAAATTGTTTAAGAATTTTTTACTCCTTTCAGTTGATGTAAAATGAAATACACATGAAAGAGTCAGCAATATTTTTTATCTAAAAGAGTGTTTCATTTCATATCCTTAACAGCTAATTCTTTTATATTTAGCAACATTAATTAAATTATTATGAGTTATTATTTTAGGATTTTTATGTAAACAGTTATTGTATTATGCTTGTCTTATTCTCTAATGGGCAATATTGCGCAAATGCAAAGGTAATGATGCAGGGTAAAGGCACATGTGCAAATATACTCATAAGCAATGAGTAAAAACTTTTCAATATTGCGACTTATGCAAATTGATTTTTTAAAACTACTTTCCTCGATATATACACATTCTCAATTATTCTTCAAAAATGTTTGAGCTTAGAAGAAAAAAATGTGTAACGAAGAAAATCAACATACGATCTTGAAATTATACGAATAATATCTCGAAATTATACGAACATACGATACATCAACTGCGACCTTGAAATTATTTGCATAGCCATGTTAAAATACATATCCATGACCCATTTAAATGTTTTTTTGTAATTCTTTGTAATTTTAAGAAAATCACTGTCATCTTGTTTCCAAGTTTTTGAGTTTTCGAATCGTGACCCACTCACAATTCCTCCCCACCGCACACTCTCTTTTCGAAAAAAAATATCTGGCCACCCAGTAATTTTATATAAACTGGACAAATAATGTCTAGGAGTTCATTGCGTGAAAAGTGTGCCCTGTGCCCCCACCAAGCGAAACGGATCCGGATCTGGATCCGGAGCCAGGGAGACGGACAGCGGAGTTGCGGGCGTCGGGAGCAGCGAAGCCCCGGGCGTCAGGTTCCTCAGCGGTAGTTGGGCGGGGCGGGGGGCGGGGCGGGGGGCGGGGCGGGGTGTGGTGTGGTGGGGAGTCGTGGCTTAAGGAGCGGAGCGGGGGCAAGGGGATGACGGCGGCGTGGCAAAGAGGACGGATGGGTGCGGCGAAGTTGTTCGGGAGAATGTTGACAGTTGCCAAAGGGCAGATTGGTTTGGCGGGGAGAGACAGCAGATGATAGAAAGAGGGAGAGAGGGAAAGAGAGGCGAAGAGAGGAAGAGAGAGAGACGAAGAGAGATAGAGAGAGAGGGAGAGAGGTAAGAGAGAGAGGGAGAGAGGTAAGAGAGAGATGAAGAGAGAGAGAGAGAGAGAGAGAGAGAGAGGGAAGAGGGGCAGGGAAGCGGGAGAGGAGTCGGTGCAGTGGTTGCCGCGTGGCTAAACGCGAGCGGGGCGCGGGGGAGGGCTTGTGGGGGCGGCTGGGCCGCTGGCAGCGCGGAGGAGGGCGTTCCGTTCCGTTGATGCGGTGGGCGTGGAGGGGCGGGGGCAGAACCGGTTCAGTTCACGCGCCGTCTGCCGCGCGCCGTCGCGACGCGCCGCCCGCGGGCGCCGACGCCGACGCCGACGCCGACGCAGCGCCTTTCGAGGTCAAAGCCGCGCTTTACTCGCTGCCAGGAGACGAGGTTCAATGGCGGACAAACATTTGGGGCTAGACACATTTTTCATGCACACTCTACCTATTTTAAATCTATTCTTATATTGATGTATTGCACGAACATTTACACATACATTCTGAATGCTTTATAAGTAACCATAATTATCTAAAACTTAATCTAATGTAATCTGAACTTTGATTTAGGGAACTCATTGAGCATCGCGCAGTTAATATCGGACGATGTATTGAAGAAGGCATATAGTGGATGCCCAATTCTATTTCGGGTCGGCAAGTCATTGATTATGGCTAGGTTGTAGAGGGCATTTTGATTTACTGAAAATATTTTTGAATAAAAGTTGTTGAAGAGTTGAGAAATATGATGATTGATGCATAGTAATTTATATTCAATTGAGGCATTGTTCTGTCGTACATATTTATTAGTGCAGAAAGCTTTTTCGGCCGCATTGCGGCCATCTTCAGTGCTACAATGAAATAATAAAATAATAATAATAATAATAATAATAACATTAATATACCAAATTACATTAGAATTAAAATTAAAACAATAAGTAAATAAATTTACATAAATTAAGGAGAGCAAACTGACATACCAATTCTGAGGTGGCTGGGGGCCTCGGTCCAAGAAGACAGCGAGGGTGCCGGGCATTGCCCGCTATTTAAAGACAGCTTTCAATGGAGGGGGGGGGGGCGCAGGGTTTTTCTGAGAAATGGTCATTAGGGAAAGGCCCGGCCCGGTGGCGGAAAAGTGGTAGTGTGGGAAGCGGCGAGTCTCAAGAGGGGTGAGAGAGAAGGAATCTGTTCATTTAAAATAGTGTGTTGGGGATTGTTCAATAAATTATAGATGTGAATAGCTTCTAATTTAAGTCTATGGTTGTATCTTCTTTCTATCTCCAAAATTTTGATGTCACAATCTGTATTAAATGTGTGTTCTTGTTCTAAGAGATGGCTGGCAAAGTGTGATGGTGTTGTTTTGTGTGTAAGAGCGTGTATGTGTTCTTTGATTCTTTGTTTAAAGGATCTTCCGGTCTGGCCAATGTATTGTGCATTGCAACTGCCACAGGAAATGGAATATACTCCACATGATAGAGACTGGGGGATAGGATCTTTGTTGTGTGAAAATGTGTTCTGGAGATTGTTTGGTGTGCTGTATGTGACGTGTATGTCAAATTGTCTGAGTTTTTTGGCAATGTTTAGTGATAGTGTTCCAAGGAAGGGGATGGTGTATCTGTTGTGTTTCTGTCTTGTGTTTGTCGGAGTGAGAGATGTTAGGTTGTTTGTGTAGCGAGAGATAGTTTTCTTTTTGATAAGATTATCAATTAAAGAACTACTGTAACCATTGTTGATAGCTATTTGTTTTATGTTATAGATTTCTTTTCTGATGTTCTGAGGGGAGAGAGGAATCGAGAATAATCTGTGAACCATACTGTGGAAAGCTGCGTGTTTATGAGAAGGTGGATGTTGTGATGTGTTATGAATGACTGTGTCGGTGTGTGTCGGTTTCCTGTATATGTCAAAAACATGCCTGTCCTTCAGTAAAGTGATGGACAAGTCTAGAAAGTTAAGAGTTCTATTCTCATTTTCTTTTTCCACAGTGAATTGTATGTTGGAATGTATAGAATTTAGGAAGTCCGTAAAGTTTTTCAATTGTCTATATAGTACTTTGGACCGGCACTTATAGACAATTGAAAAACTTTACGGACTTCCTAAATTCTATACATTCCAACATACAATTCACTGTGGAA